>SJYT01013249.1:326433-429527 GCA_006410635.1 Cephalophus harveyi | reverse complement strand
CCAAAGAACTAAACAGACATTTCTCCAAAGAAGACATACGGATGGCTAACAAACACATGAAAAGATGCTCAACATCACTCATTATCAGAGAAATGCAAATCAAAACCACAATGAGGTACCATTTCACACCAGTCACAATGGCTGCGATCCAAAAGTCTACAAGCAATAAATGCTGGAGAGGGTGTGGAGAAAAGGGAACCCTCTTACACTGTTGGTGGGAATGCAAACTAGTACAGCCACTATGGAGAACAGTGTGGAGATTCCTTAAAAAACTGGAACTAGAACTGACATATGACCCAGCAATCCCACTGCTGGGCATACACACCGAGGAAACCAGAATTGAAAGAGACACGTGTACCCCAGTGTTCATCGCAGCACTGTTTATAATAGCCAGGACATGGAAACAACCTAGATGTCCATCAGCAGATGAATGGATAAGAAAGCTGTGGTACATATACACAATGGAGTATTACTCAGCCATTAAAAAGAATACATTTGAATCAGTTCTAATGAGGTGGATGAAACTGGAGCCTATTATACCGAGTGAAATAAGCCAGAAAGAAAAACACCAATACAGTATACTAACGCATATATGCAGAATTTAGAAAGATGGTAATGATAACCCTGTATGCGAGACAGCAAAAGAGACACAGATGTATAGAACACTCTTTTGGACTCTGTGGGAGAGGGAGAGGGTGGGATGATTTGGGAGAATGGCATTGAAACATGTATACTACCATATATGAAAAGAATCGCCAGTCCCGGTTCAATGCATGATACAGGATGCTTGCGGCTGGTGCACTGGGATGACCCAGAGGGATAGTATGGGGTTTGAGGTGGGAGGGGGGGTTCAGGATGGGGAATACGTGTACACCTGTGGTGGATTCATGTTGATGTATGGCAAAACCAATACAATATTGTAAAGTAATTAGCCTCCAATTAAAATAAATAAATTTATATTAAAAAAGAAAAAAGTTATTACAAAGGAAGGAGGCAAGATAGTGGAGGAGTAGGTAGACATAGAGTACATCTCTCTCCACAAAACATCAGGAATACATCTTCAGATATATAAGATCTCACAGAACAGCAACTGAGAGCAGGCAGGAGTCTCTGATCACCATAAAGGAATATATAGATCCATGCAAAACCCAGTAGGATGAAGGAAGGAGGGAAAAAAAATGAGAGTGAGCAAGACTGGACCTGCACTTGGGGGGTAGTGTAACTGAAGCAAGGGTCAGATCCTCACATTGGGGCAATTTTTTGGGGACAGAGGGGAAGCCTTTGAGGCTGTTGGAGAGTGAAGCACTCATCTGACAATCTGAATGGAATGAGATTCACAGAGACAATCCTTGCTGAAGCCCTAGCTGGGAGCTGGAGTATAGGGATTAGAGAGCAATCTCAGGGAGAGGTCTGCTGTTGACTGTGGGGAGACAGTGCACAGGGATGTGAGGGAGGAGATCACAGTGGGAAATGCCTTTGGAGGAAAGCCAGGCTGCCATGGAGGCAAGGCAATACTGCTGAGTCACGTGCAGGGGGTGGAGCCATCACTATAGCCTCTCTCTTTCCCTACATGCTGCTGCTAGCAGTTAGTCAATAGAGGAAGGTCCCAGAGAGGGTGGCCCTTTGAGTGTCTGTTGCACCAAGCAACAGAGAAGGACCAGCCAGGGTGGCCCTTTGAACACCAGCTGCCACAGGCTAGAATAAGACTCTAATAGTGCCATACTGCCAGTGCTTGAGGCCACCAGCGTTCCTGCACACTTGATGCTGCCAGGGTCCTCGTGATCCAAGCAGCTGTGCCACCTCCATGCTCGATCCCCATTGGGGCAGTGCTGCCAGAGGCTAGACAAAATCGTAAGTTCACCACATCTACTCTGCCCATGGCTTCTGGCTCTCTGTGTATCTGGTGCTGCCAGGGTCCTTGTGATCCAAGCAGTTGCACCACCTCCACACCCAGTCCTCACTGGGGTGGACCCAAATCCTCCAGAGCAGCCTCAGGAGCAAACTCCTATGAATGGCCTACATGCAGAGGTGGCGGAAGAAACCACAACTTAACTGTAAGGGCAGTATGGAAAGAGGATCAAAAACCTTTCTACCAGCTGTAAAACCTGCAGATTAAATCCACACGATTAACTAGGCAGACTCTGTGTCTATGGAATATGTAAAAAGACAATGAGAATTCCCACAAAAGAAATGCCCTAGATCTGACAGCTGTGGACATTGCAGGCAAGAACATTCAGGAGTAAAGCCAGATTACAGTCTAAGCTGTCCCCACAGCAGGTCTAGAGACCAGCCCAGTATTGGAGGCCATCCTAGAGAGGTGGACTGTGACTCAGAGTGAGGAAAAGGACGCTGACAGCTGAGATGTGAGAAAAACATTTATTATGCTTATATTTTGATTCATTCTGTAGTTGGCTTTTAATTTTTTTCTTTTTCTCTGTTACTGTGTTGGTTGATTTTATCATTACTATTAACTCTTAAGTTTTGAGAAGTCTATAAGCTATAAATGCTGGAGAGGGTGTGGAGAAAAGAGAACCCTCTTAAAGTGTAGTACAGCCACTAGTACAGCCTAAACTAGTACAGCCACTATGGAGAACAGTGTGGAGATTCCTTAAAAAACTGGAACTAGAACTGACATATGACCCAGCAATCCCACTACTGGGAATACACACTGAGGAAACCAGAAATGAAAGAGACACGTGTACCCCAATGTTCATTGCAGCACTGTTTACAATAGACAGGACATGGAAGCAACCTAGATGTCCATCAGCAGAAGAATGGATAAGAAAGCTGTGGTACATATACACAATGGAATATTACTCAGCCATTAAAAAGGATACATTTGAATCAGTTTTAATGAAGTGGATGAAACTGGAGCCTATTGAATATACAGAGTGAAGTAAGCCAGAAAGAAAAACACCAGTGCAGTATACTAATGCATATATATGGAATTTAGAAAGATAGCAACGATGATCCTATATGCGAGACAGCAAAAGAGACACAGATGTATAGAACAGTCTTTTGGACTCTGTGGGAGAGGGTGAGGGTGGAATGATTTGGGAGAATGGCATTGAAATATGTATATTAATATATGTGAAATGAATCACCAGTCCAGGTTCAATGCATGAGACAGGGTGCTCAGGGCTGGTGCACTGGGATGACCCAGAGGGATGGGATGGGGAGGGAGGTGGGAGGGGGGTTCAGGATGGGGAGCACATGTATACCCATGGTGGATTCATGTCAATTTATGGCAAAACCACTGCAATATTGTAATTAGCCTCCAATTAATATAAGTAAATTTATATTAAAAAAAAAAATGTGAAGAAGACTGAGCGCCGAAGAATTGATGCTTTTGAACTGTGGTGTTGGAGAAGACTCTTGAGAGTCCCTTGGACTGCAAGGAGATCCAACCAGTCCATTCTGAAGGAGATCAACCCTGGGATATCTTTGGAAGGAATGATGCTAAAGCTGAAACTTTGGCCACCTCATGCGAAGAGTTGACTCATTGGAAAAGACTCTGATGCTGGGAGGGATTGGGGGCAGGGGGAGAAGGGGACGACAGAGGATGAGATGGCTGGATGGCATCACCGACTCGATGGACATGAGTCTGAGTGAACTCCGGGAGATGGTGATGAACAGGGAGGCCTGGCGTGCTGCGATTCATGGGGTCTCAAAAGAGTCGGACACGACTGAGCAACTGAACTGAACTGAATATACATATTTCAATGCTATTCTCTCGAATCATCCCACCCTTGCCTTTTCCTACAGAATTGAAAAGTCTGTTCTTTACATCTGTGTCTCTTTTGCTGTCTTTCATATAGGGTCATCATTACCATCTTTCTAAATTTCGTATGTATGCATTAATATACTATATTGGTGTTTTTCTTTCTGACTTACTTCACTCTGTATAATAGGCTCCAGTTTCATCCACCTCATTAGAACTGACTGAATTGCATTCTTTTTAATAGCTCAATAATATTCCATTGTGTGTATGTACCACAACTTTCTTATCCATTCTTCTGCTGATGGACATTTAGGTTGCTTCCATGTCCTGGCTATTATAAACAGTGCTACAATGAACATGGGGGTACACATCTCTTTGAATTCTGGTTTCCTCAGTGTGTAGGCCCAGCAGTGGGATTGCTGGGTCGTTTGGCAGTTCTATTTCCAGTTTTTAAAGGAATCTCTACCCTGTTCTCCATAGTTAGCCATCCCCATTATAACATCCCTCACCAGAGTGGTACATGTTACAAATTGTTCATTGACAATTGAACATTGACACGTTATCACCCAGAGTTCATAGTTTCACTCTTGGTGTTGTACATTCCATGGGTTTGGACAATGTGTAGTGACGTGTATGTATCATTATGGTTTCATACAGAGGATTTAGTGCAGTGGTTAGTCATTCAGTCTTGTCTGACTTTTTGCGACCCCATGGCTGGTGGCCGCTGTCCATGAAATTCTGCAGGCAAGAATAGTGGGGTGGGTGGCCATATCCCTCTCCAACAGAGTACTTTCACTGTCCTAAAAAGCTTCTGTGCTCTGCTTATTCATCCCTCTCCATACTCTCCCCTAGCCCCACCCTCACAACCACTGATCCTTTTATTGTCTCCGTAGTTTTCCAGAATGTTAGGTAGTTAGAATCATACTTTATGTGGCCTTTTCAGTTTGGCTTCTTTCACTTAATAATATGTTTTAAGTTTCTTTCATGCCTTTTCATAGCTTGATAGCTCATTTCCTTTTAGCAGTAAATAATATTTCATTGTCTGGTTATACCACAGTTTATCTATCCAGTCATCTATTGAAGGAAATCTTGATGGCTTCCAAGTTTTGGCAATTATGAATAAAACTGCTGTAGATAATCTGTGTGAAAGTTTTTATGTGAACATAAGTTTTCAACTCCTTTGGGTAAATACCGAGGAGCACACTTGCTGGATAGTAGTATGATAAGAGTATGTTTAATTTTATAAGAAAGCATGCAGTGAATGAGAGTTCCTGTTCCTCCACATTCTTGCTAGCATTTGGTATTGCCGGTGTTCTGGATTTCGGCCATTCTCATAGGAATGTCAGTCATTTGTTTTCACTACCCAAAGTTTACAAAGCAGCAACCCACTTGTGGATTTTCCTGTTTTCCCTGGAAATCTCAAAAATATTCAAAATTGAGGAAAAGGCTGCACAAGTGTAGAAATTCTTCTGAAAACACAATGTCGTTGCATTGTAGAAATGATGTTACATTGTAGAAACGGCAGTTGTCAGCATATTGTCAGTAGTGAAGGAATGTGATGTCTGTGTGTGCACGTCAGTTAATTTTTTTGTTTAAGGACTATCCTAGACAGGAGATTCATTGCTTGTCCAACTTCTTTATGTAATGCGATAGTCTATAACAGAATCAATAAAATGGTTTTAGACAACAGTACTTGTTTATTAAACGTGAAATGTGTTGTACTGATGTGCTCAGTTGTGTCCAACTGTTTGCGACCCCATAGGCTGTAGCCCACCAGGCTTTTCTGTCCATGAGATTTTCTAGGCATGAATACTGGAGTGGGTTGCCATTTCCTTCTCCAGGGAATCTTCCCGACCCAGGGATCAAACCTGCACTTCTTGCATCTCCTGTACTGGCAGGTGGATTCTTTACCACTAGTGCCACCTGGAAATATCTTCACAAAAATTAAAGGTGATAAGAGATACAGAGAATGCACTTGGGAAATGCCTATTTATGTATCCAAATATTTTAAAATTCTTCCAGAATCTAGATCCTTGCAAAAAACTACCTTAAAAAAATATTGCCATGTGGACAGGCAGTTAAATTGCCATATATGGTGACAGTGGAATGTTTTATACTTTTATTATCCAATAGAAATATAAAGTGAGAAACATGTAATTTTAAAATTTCTAACAACATCAATAAAATGAAAAAGAAATAGTAGATGAAATTAACTTTAATATTGTATTTTATTTAATGTGACATTAAAAATACCATTTCAGTGTGAGTCAATATGAACAATTACTGAGATTTTTATTCTTTTTGTAATAGGTTTTCAAATACTGTGTTATTGAATGAAGTGTGTATTTTACAGTTCTACCACATTTCATTTTGGACTAGCCACATTTCAAGTGCTCTTGGACAGCACAGTTCTATTATTCCCCAGTCCTCTGTGATTTTCTGAACCATCTGGAGACAAGAAAATCAGTATGTTGCTAAAATAATGTCCAAATGCTCTGGACTGGTACACACCATATGTCATTACTATCATATTTTCGGGAGTCAGTCCATTAAAAGTAATAGCTATATCTGAACAGCGCCTTCTACTACTTGCTCAGGGTTATGAGACATTGTCTCTTGAATAAGATGTGCAGTTGGTTTTGTGTTAAATAGAATTCTTCCTTTGGAATCCTCTTTACTTTCCGCAGGAACTCCTGCATATTTCAGGCAGACTGCTAAGCTGCCTGTCTTCTGATAAGTTCCAAATCACACTTGGATTTGCATACTTTTCGGACTTATTCCTCTGGAGACAGAGATGGCAACTACTCCAGTATTCTTGCCTGAAGAATCCCATGGACAGAGGAGCCTGGTGGGCTACAGTCCACGGGGTCAGAGTCAGACACGTCTGAGCGACCAAACACGCATGCATGGAGACTTATTCAGAAGTCTGTTAATTCTTTTCATGGCCTCCATAGTTAAAGCAATTCCTCCTCCTACTGTCGTGAAATCAAGGTTGCCAGATGTTACAGTGTGGCCCAGACATAAGGGCTGAGATACATCCTTAGTAAACTGAGTATACACTCTTGGGTTTTCAGTGACAGCAAGTGTAGTGGGATGTGCCAAAAAGAACCAGTAGCAGCTGTTGCTGTGCTTTCCAGAGGCAAATTTGTCCATTTTCCTCATCTGTGTCCACATGCCATTTTTTATCTTAGACCATCATTTTTCATTTTTAGTACTATGGTGCTCTGCTTTGTCACAGTGTTTGGTAAACAATTCTTTGAGTACCCAGTAACGCCATCGGGTTTTCATGGATGATACAGTAAATACAGATACTTTTATTAAGCTCCATGTGCTGCACTTCTGAAATGTTTAAGAGGTCTTTTGTGTTCGGTGGGCAAAGTGATGGTGCTCGTCATGGTCTTGAGTTTTACCTGTGTCGACTGGTAATTTGCCCAAACATAGATATCAAAATGCAGCAAATGCTCCAAACCAGTACAGCTTTAAAAAATTGTGTATTCATAACAGAAACTACCTTTCAGGCACTGAGAATAACACATGCCTCGGTTGGGATTCCTGTCACCTATGTGGTCCAGAGCTGGCAGCCTTGCGTCCTGCTGCAGGAGGCCACTCCTCCATGGCTTTGAGAAGGGGGTGATCTGTTGTATCAGCCATGGGTGCTGTTGTATCACACCCAGGGTGCTGTGAGTTTGAGATGCTCTGGAAGTTCAGGGCATCTGAGACTGTCAGCCAACAATAAAAGTGACAGTGAGCATAGGCTGAGCCACAGATGGCTCCAGTGTTGACCAGACTTCAACACTCAGAAAAGAATAATTCAAAATTTAGTTTTACATCATGGTTGTGTATTATGTTAATTTGTGTTAGATCCTTTTTAAGACTTTTGCTTTTTTACTTATAATATTCAGTTTAGTATTAAAATCTCCAAATTTTTTTTTAAATTTCCCACCCTCTGAAATCTTCAAACATTTTATTATCCACAGAACCTTCAAAAAATACCCAGATATTTTTTCAACCTCTGTGCTGTATGCCTTTGTGGACATATGTATATTTTATCAGAGATTCTTCCATACTCTTTCTATCACAATCTTTAAGAATTAAAACTACTCAGTTGTGACTTATACATACCACCAGTGAAGCTTATGAAAATGTACCTCTTTCTGATATCACTGGGACTTTTTTCCCCTATATTAAGCCTGTTTCAGTGTATGTTTTTTCTTTTTAAATTTTTTTATTATTTATTTTTTGTTGAAGTATAGTTGATTTATAGTGTTGTTAGTTTCAGGTATACAGCCAAGTGATTGAGGTTTTTTTTAAAAATATTTATTTATTTGGCTCTACTGGGGTCTTAGTTGCAGCATGTGGTATCTAGTTCTCCAATCTAGTTAGAGATTGAACCTGAACTCCTTGTATTTGGGAGTGCAGTCTTAGCCACTGGACCACCAGGGACATCACATCAGTTTATATATATATGTATGTACATGCATATTCTTTTTCAGACTCTTTTCCTATATAGGTTATTACAAAATATTGAATATAGCCCTGGCACTATACAGTATGTCTTTGTTGGTTATCTGTTTATGTGTAGTAATGCATATATGTTAGTTGCTCACTCATTTCCAACTCTTTGCGACCCCATGGACTGTAGCCTGCCAGGCTCCTCTGTCCATGGAATTCTCTAGGCAAAAATAGTGGCGTGGGTTGCCAATTCCTTCTCCAGATGACTTTCCCAACCCAGGGATCGAACCTGGGTCTCTCGCATTGCAGGCAGATTCTTTACCGTCTGAAGCACCAGCCCAAATTCCTAATTTATCCCTCCCCCCATCATTGGGACTTTTTGATCAGCAAAGCAATATGACATTTGAGGTCTTACTATTATCTTAGATTTAATTTGCTGTTCTTAAAATATGATGACCAGTAATTTCTAACATATAGTCCAATGAAGAAAATTCTACTGATTAATACTCATGTAGTACATATTGCAAAAAGTATCAAAATTTTGGTATTTTGTTTGATCAGTTTTTACATATGCCCTGAAAGAAACTCTAATGTGCTAAATTCTATGTAATTAATATCCATTGAAGTACTTTAAGTGTTCCTAAAGAATTCCAAAAGGGAAATACAAATTTTTCTATTTTTTATGTCTTTTCTCACATTTCAGATGCAACAGCTTGAGAGACAAGTTATTGATGCTGAGCGTCAAGCAGAAAAAGCTTTTCAACAGGTAGGGTATAGTTTTGGTTAAAAAAATTTTTTTTGCCTCTACCAATTTAAGCATTGTTTTGCCCAAAATAATCTTGAAAATAGTTTTCAGCTATCCTCTTCATTTTGTCATTTTTACTGTTTATGAGCTAGCTCCATAGAGAAAATGTAGCATCTAACCTTGTTTTGCCCCTTAACAAATTTTCAAAAGGTCACAAATGCTTCTATTAGGAAGTTTTACTTATAAAAAAACCCTCAAATATGAATTTTATGGTTATGCCTAGCCATAATGACGTTTTATGTATAAAGATGTTCATGGCAGCTTTAGTTATAGTAATAAAGAGTTGGAAATAATATGACTGCAATATTATAGGAGAATGAGTTAGTGAACTGTATCTATTCCATAAAATATTAAACAACCATTAAAAATAACTATTGGTGGTGGTGGTTTAGTCGTTAAGTCATGTCTAACTATTGTGACCCCATGGACTGTAGCCTGCCAGGTTTCTCTGTCCGTGGGATTTTCCAGGCAAGAGTACTGGGGTGGGTTGCCATCTCCTTCTCCAGGGGATCTTCATGACCCAGGAATCAACCCTGGGTTTCCTGCATTGCAGACAGATTCTTTACTGACTGAGCCAGTGTGGAAAGATGTTTAGAGTTATATCAGGAAAAATATATACAGATTTTTGTATTTAACATGTTAATAGATGTGGGGACAGGGTGAGTCAAACCTGAGTTTAAAAAAAGCTGTTAGGAAACACTGAAATTTAACAGGAGTTATAATTATAGGTAGAATTATAGATGATTGGTTTCTTCTAGTATATCCTCATATTTTCTAGTTTTTGGTTCTGGTACTACTTTTACTCTGAAAAAACAAAGTTCTAATAAGTCACTTAGCCCTTCTTAGGCCTTGCCCACATTAAAATGAATGGTTTGGATGAGCCTACCAGCCTTAAAATTTGCCTAAGGAACATACATTGATAAATTCACATTTTATGAAAAGATCTCTGTCAGATTCAGTCAAGTCAAGAATTTCAGAAGTCTTAAATACAAAATTGTTGCTTCTCAGAAGTGTATATTAAATTTCTTATACTTGCTGTAGGTCTGTTACGTTTGTTTCTTCAGCTTGAATACTACCAAATCTTATTTTCATCTGAAAGATTTAATTTTACACAGTAGATTGTTTCAGTGGTCTGACTAACTTAACCCAATTTAACCTAAACCTTAGTTTTCTTTTTTTTAAATAATTTTATTAATTTTAGTTTTGGCTGTGCTGGGTCTTTGTTGCTGCACAGGCTCTTCCCTCGCTGCGGTGAGCGGCGGCTACGCGGTGGTCACGGTGCCCGGGTTTCTCACTGTGGTGGCTTGTCCTGTTGCAGAGCACAGGCTCTAGGGCATGTGGGTATATAGGTTATTACAAAATATTGAATATAGCCCTGGCACTATACAGTATGTCTTTGTTGGTTATCTGTTTATGTGTAGTAATGCATATATGTTAGTTGCTCACTCATTTCCAACTCTTTGCGACCCCATGGACTGTAGCCTGCCAGGCTCCTCTGTCCATGGAATTCTCTAGGCAAAAATAGTGGCGTGGGTTGCCAATTCCTTCTCCAGATGACTTTCCCAACCCAGGGATCGAACCTGGGTCTCTCGCATTGCAGGCAGATTCTTTACCGTCTGAAGCACCAGCCCAAATTCCTAATTTATCCCTCCCCCCATCATTGGGACTTTTTGATCAGCAAAGCAATATGACATTTGAGGTCTTACTATTATCTTAGATTTAATTTGCTGTTCTTAAAATATGATGACCAGTAATTTCTAACATATAGTCCAATGAAGAAAATTCTACTGATTAATACTCATGTAGTACATATTGCAAAAAGTATCAAAATTTTGGTATTTTGTTTGATCAGTTTTTACATATGCCCTGAAAGAAACTCTAATGTGCTAAATTCTATGTAATTAATATCCATTGAAGTACTTTAAGTGTTCCTAAAGAATTCCAAAAGGGAAATACAAATTTTTCTATTTTTTATGTCTTTTCTCACATTTCAGATGCAACAGCTTGAGAGACAAGTTATTGATGCTGAGCGTCAAGCAGAAAAAGCTTTTCAACAGGTAGGGTATAGTTTTGGTTAAAAAAATTTTTTTTGCCTCTACCAATTTAAGCATTGTTTTGCCCAAAATAATCTTGAAAATAGTTTTCAGCTATCCTCTTCATTTTGTCATTTTTACTGTTTATGAGCTAGCTCCATAGAGAAAATGTAGCATCTAACCTTGTTTTGCCCCTTAACAAATTTTCAAAAGGTCACAAATGCTTCTATTAGGAAGTTTTACTTATAAAAAAACCCTCAAATATGAATTTTATGGTTATGCCTAGCCATAATGACGTTTTATGTATAAAGATGTTCATGGCAGCTTTAGTTATAGTAATAAAGAGTTGGAAATAATATGACTGCAATATTATAGGAGAATGAGTTAGTGAACTGTATCTATTCCATAAAATATTAAACAACCATTAAAAATAACTATTGGTGGTGGTGGTTTAGTCGTTAAGTCATGTCTAACTATTGTGACCCCATGGACTGTAGCCTGCCAGGTTTCTCTGTCCGTGGGATTTTCCAGGCAAGAGTACTGGGGTGGGTTGCCATCTCCTTCTCCAGGGGATCTTCATGACCCAGGAATCAACCCTGGGTTTCCTGCATTGCAGACAGATTCTTTACTGACTGAGCCAGTGTGGAAAGATGTTTAGAGTTATATCAGGAAAAATATATACAGATTTTTGTATTTAACATGTTAATAGATGTGGGGACAGGGTGAGTCAAACCTGAGTTTAAAAAAAGCTGTTAGGAAACACTGAAATTTAACAGGAGTTATAATTATAGGTAGAATTATAGATGATTGGTTTCTTCTAGTATATCCTCATATTTTCTAGTTTTTGGTTCTGGTACTACTTTTACTCTGAAAAAACAAAGTTCTAATAAGTCACTTAGCCCTTCTTAGGCCTTGCCCACATTAAAATGAATGGTTTGGATGAGCCTACCAGCCTTAAAATTTGCCTAAGGAACATACATTGATAAATTCACATTTTATGAAAAGATCTCTGTCAGATTCAGTCAAGTCAAGAATTTCAGAAGTCTTAAATACAAAATTGTTGCTTCTCAGAAGTGTATATTAAATTTCTTATACTTGCTGTAGGTCTGTTACGTTTGTTTCTTCAGCTTGAATACTACCAAATCTTATTTTCATCTGAAAGATTTAATTTTACACAGTAGATTGTTTCAGTGGTCTGACTAACTTAACCCAATTTAACCTAAACCTTAGTTTTCTTTTTTTTAAATAATTTTATTAATTTTAGTTTTGGCTGTGCTGGGTCTTTGTTGCTGCACAGGCTCTTCCCTCGCTGCGGTGAGCGGCGGCTACGCGGTGGTCACGGTGCCCGGGTTTCTCACTGTGGTGGCTTGTCCTGTTGCAGAGCACAGGCTCTAGGGCATGTGGGCTTCAGTATCTATGGCTCCCGGGCCGTAGAGCACAGGCTCAACAGTTGTGGTGCATGGATTTAGTTTTGCTCCACGGCATGTGGGATCTTCCTGAATCAGAGATCAAACCCTTGTCTCCTGCATTGGCAGGTAGAATTTTTACCACTGAGCCACCAGGGAAGCCCCCTTAATTTTCTTAAATTAATTATACTTGAAGATAAGATCTTTAAACTTTATTATGCAAAATTCAACCACTATAAGAGTAGAGAAAATAGGTAACGAACCCCCATCATCAACTTCAGCAATTAGTTGACTCACAGCTAGTCTGCCCCCACCCACTTTTTGCCTCCCTATCCCTATACAAGGTTATTTTGAAACAAATCCCAGATAGCATATGATTCTACCCAAGCGTGTTTCAGCATCCCATCTAAAAATAAAGACTTAAAAGTCATAACTACAGGTACCATCACCTCATCAAAAAGTTAGCAGTAATTCTTTAAAACTTCAATGTAAATATTGATATAAGTACTAGTAGTAATGGTAAGGATGTAAGCTGTGCTTGGTTTTTTTATTTTATATTTCTTAGCTGATGGGACCAAGTAGTAATTACGTATATCTATAAAAAGCCAATAATTAACAGTAAAGCCATTAAAGGCCACTTATATTCTAAAAGAAAAATTGATGTGTTTCTGTCATTCTCTGTCACTCTACGCATGTTGCTAAGTCGCTTCAGTAGCATCTGTCTCTGCAACCCTGTGGACGGTAGCCTGCCAAGCTCCTCTGTCCGTGGAGTTCTCCAGGCCAGAACACTGCAGTGGGTTGCTGTGCCCTCCTCAAGGGGATCTTCCCGACCCAGGGATTGATCCCGTTTCTCCTAGTTTCCTGCGTTGGCAATTGGCTTCTCCACCGCTGGTGCCACCTGGGGAGCCCCTGTCACTCTGTGCCAAATGTCTTTTCCTGTAGTGACCCACGTGTGTCGCAGTTCAGCCTGAAGCCTGGCAGCGCCTATTTGTCATTCTGTCAGCCTCTGACTTCCATGCCTCCTTCACTGTCTTTCCCTTTCTGACTTTGGTTTCCTGGTGACATCCCGCTTGGTTGCTGCACTCACGGCTATCTCCATACATCTCTGTTCTGCTACTTTTCCTTTCTCTTCCTCTCCCTTCCCTTCCCTTTTTCCCCTTTAACTGCCTCTATGATAGGAAAAAAAGAAATAAATTAAAGATGGCTTTGTTTTGCCTTTTCCTGAGTTAACTTTCTAAATTGATATATGCAGCAAATTTGTTTAGTTCTGAAAATTAAAGTAAATTAAATATCTTTTTTTTTTTTTAAATTGTGGTTTTCATTTCCCCCCTGTTTGCACTGGATCTTGAAAGGAAAAAGGAATCCTTATTCCCAATTTAAAAAAGGAAACCATGGCAATTTGTAGCCATCAGTGTCCAACTCCTGGTCTTCAAAGTTAACAAGAAGAATTTCTTATTTGAAGTTGTTCTTTGAGTATATTGGGTTTCCCTGGTGGCTCAGCTGGTAAAGAATCCATGTGCAATGGATTCTCTCGCTGGGTTGGGAAGATCCCCTGGAGAAGGGAATGGCTACCCACTCCAGTATTCTGGCCTGGAGAATTCTATGGACTGTATAGTCCATAGGGTTGCAAAGAATCGGACACGAGTGAGTGACTTTCGCTTTGAGGATATCAAGTATAAAATTATTTCATTCTATGTGCCACATTTTTAGGGAAAAATTATACAATTTTATAAAATTATAAAATTTTAGGGAAAATTATCGGTTATTTTAGATATACTGCCTTAAAGCAATACTACTAATGCCCCCCTCCTCAACCCCCACCCAGGTAAAAAGGTCAGTAGTCATCTCCCAGAGTTTCCATAATCAGTAGATATTGCTTTTTGTCATAACACTTTAAATTTATAGAGTAGCTGTTTTGTTATGCTTCAGAAGAATTTTTGGCTTAAATATTTCATAATGAATCTGAAAGTTAACAGGAAATATAAACAGAGAGCAAGTTAATTCTAAGGCACTGATTATATTACCTTTTTTTTGGCCTTTGTTAAGACTAAGTAAATATTATTAACTTAGAGTAACTGAGTCTTTTGCTCTCTTTAACAATTTCCACGGAACTATGGCCTATCTGCTGTTTATGTTGCTTAAATCCAGCTTATCCTTTGTCATTGAGCCATATCCTAAGACTTAAACTGTATTTATATTAACCTAGAAAGAATGTTTCCCCACAAAAAGCAATTGTCAGCTGCAGCCAGCTCAACTCTACATTTTAACTTTGTACGTTTTTTTCCTTGTGTATTAAATGTGTGGGCCTCACCTGCATAACCATCAAATAAATTGCTGATAGAGAAAAGAGTCGCCCATTCTTCCAGAGAAATCCTGGCAATGTTGTGGTACATCTTTATTGTTGTTGTTCATAAATTTTGAAAGCAGTTATGTGCAAATCAACCCAGTACTGTATATGAGGAATCTAGTGAGGCAGAAAAGAAGCAAATAGCACATATGGGAGATACTGATATACAGCATTCCTTCTCAACTGTCTGATTAGGCAGTTGTATGCATGCATACATGTATGCTAAGTCCCTTCAGTTGTGTCTGGCCCTTTGCGACTCTATGGACTGTAGCCCGCCAGGCTTCTCTGTCCATGGGATTCTCCAGGCAAGAATACTGGAGTGGGTTGCCGTGCCCTCCTCCAGGGAATCTTTATGACTCAGGGATCAAACCCGTGTCTCTTGTCTCCTACATTGGCAGGTGGATTCTTTACCACTAGGGCCACCTGGTACAATCTAATACACTAATTTATGCTAACCAAAGAGGAATGGATAATTTCTTCTGTAGAAGCTTTGTCTTTTCAGTTATGTCTTTAGGACCCAGTCCCTTGCCTGTGTTTGATTCAGTTTTGGTAGGAGTTAGATTTAAATTTCCTTCTAATATGTGGGCTAATCTACTTTTCTTACAGTTGGTTCTTAGCGTCCAAGTCATTTCTGGTGCTTAATCAATAACTACTCAATCATCCTAATATTTAGGACCGTGGAATGATTGGCTTTGTTATATGGAAAACTATTTAACGGTGTTTCTTTTCACTTTCAGTGAGAATGGGTCTGGCCTTACTACATAAATTATGGAGCACTCTGCTGAAAAAACTGTTTAAAATAGGATTAGAATGATTAATTTGCAATAATTTTGTATAACTGGAAAATAGTATGGGATTCAAACTACCCTTAACCATTTTTTTGTTGTATTTTGGAATGATTAAGTATCTTTGTCACATAATTGCAATACTTATATAGGAATAGAAACTTTCACTCCCCACTCAAAAATGTAGTCACATGTCGATTACCTGTAGTGAGAGAGGGAGGATAAGATTAGAGGTGGGAAAAGGGAAATATTGATATGGATAGTTACAATGGGAGCAATATTTGCAGCTTCTGCTTTCTCCAGGATAGGCAAGAAAATGGAAAATAGCATTGGGAGTCGTCTCAGGGTCCCCACCACCAGCCTTGGGTTTGGTGATTCACAGGAAGTCATAGAATCCTAAAAAGCTGTTCTACTAGTGGTTTCAGTTTATTACAGTAAAAGTACAGATTAACTTCAGCAAAGGAAAAATGCACATAGGGCAGAGTCCAGGAGACACCCGGTATGAGCTTCTAGTAGTCCTCTCACGGTGGAGTTGCACAGGAATATTCTTGATTCTTCCATCAATGATGTAGACAACACATATGACACATTGCCAACCAGGATTGGTCATCCAAGCCTAGGTGTCCATAATTATTATTCCATGCCTACAAGACCCCCTCCCCTGATCAGTCTTATAGGCATGGAATCCATACCCACTTTAGCTACTCAACCTCCAGCCCCTCCAGAGATCAAACTGATACAGCTTGGTCCATGACCCACATAAACAAAAAAGACATTCGCTATGAATCACACTGTGAGCATAAAATAACTGGTGTGACACAATATATCAGATATATAAAGAAAACCTTACCAGGAAGAATATTCCAGGGGCTCAGAGGTTCTTTCCCAGAAGACAGTCAAGGGCAAGTTCTTTCTTTTGGAATGTACAGGGTTTGAGTACCCCAAGCCTGCTACATTAGCCCTTGACTGCACAAAAGCTCACCATCAACAAGACTTTGGGGAAATGGCTGAGGAGTGTGCTCAGGGGGTTGATGTAACCAGAGGCTCTCCTGAAGTAAAAGAGAAAGGGAGCCTGAAAATACAAAGCATTCCTCACTGGAGAATATCCATGTATTGATAATTGCAAGAGTTTATATAATAACTTTAGTGTTTATTATTGACCAGTCTCTGAGTAGTTAAAAGTTTTATATGTACTTGAGTGCTAGGTCGTGTATGACTCTTTGCAACCCTGTGCAGTGTAGCCTGCCAGGCTCCTCCGTCCACGGGATTTCCGGCAAGAATACTGGAGTGGGATGCCAGTTCCTCCTCTAGCGGATCTTCCTGACCCAGGGATAAAACCACATCTCCTGTGTCTCCTGCCTTGGCAGGCGATTCTTTACCACTGAGCCACCAGGGAATCATTTTTATATGGTTCAAGTTAAGTGAATGGAAGAAGATCTGGCCTATTTTCTGTATACTTGTAGTAAGATATTTTTAAAGGCCGCTTTATCTGTAGGCTTCTTAGCTTTTCTGTAGACCTTCTTATTCACATTAATTGCCAAGGAAAGCTGGTGAATCTTATGGAACTTGGTTTCAACAGGAGCCTTTGGTAGGAAAGTTGCCTGTAACAACTTTGTGATTTCTCTCCCAAGGAGATTTTGCCACTTCTGTCAATATTTTTCTTGCCCAGGAAAGTTGTTTATCTAAAAGTCATAGTCTAATGAAGCAGTTGTACAAGGCAAAGATGCAGCAAAGGAGCTCTGACTGTAGTATTCATTCATAAAATGAGAACACTTTTCAATGGATGTGTTTTTCAGGGAAGAAGAGTTCTCCCAAGTCATAGTTTTCCAGAACTGTAGATCTTTTCTAAGTAATAGTAGGACAGTTGTATGTGGCAGCCCAGTGTCCATAGGGTGACTTGCTCCAGCTTAATAAAAGGAGACTGTAGATGTAGGTCTGGTAATATTTACTTTTATTCGTATTTAGTTAATTTTGTTTTTCTGGAGTATTATGATCTATTACTTCCTCCTTGGAGAACTACCATTTTGCACTTGGCCTCTGATTTCTTTCCTTGCTCCCAAAGCTACAGAATACCCGGTGTGAAACTGACTATACGATCCTAAGACTGACCTTTGGTATTTACTGTCCAGCTCTCTGTCTGACTCTGGCTTTTTTTAGGACAACATCTCTGAAGTAGGCTTTTGTCCTTGACCTTATGTTCTGAAGTTCCTGAAGAAAGCCTGCTATATTATGTTAAAAAATCTAAATCTTAAAGTTACTTAAAATTGTCATGTGGATTGTAGAATACATTTTTTCTCCTATTTTTTTGGATCTACTTTTATTTTCATAGTTTCCAGCCATGTGAGTGGTATTTAAATAGGACAGTTTTGGCATTTGAGTTGAATTTACATTTATACAGTGAACTCACAAATGAAACTTTGTACTCGTGGTTAAAAAAACAAAACTGGACTAGCCTTAACACCTCCTTCTAGGAGTCCTCATTAATCAAGTATTTTTGAGCTTTAAGTAAGTCCATTGTGATTTATCAGAAATATTTTAATAGCTTAAGATTTTTTATCTTAGCTATCATCTTTAATTTCTAAAATGCTCTTATATGTTTTTCTTTTTGTCCCCTATAATCTGAAACATGACTAAAATTACATTCTTACCTACTGGGAGTATATAGAATAAAAAGTCTTAATATTGTGTATGGTGCCCAGTACTTTATTTTTTTTCTTACTAATATTAACGTCACACATATCTCTTCAAAGATTTTGTGTACCCAGATGTGTTCTGCAGAATATCCAAGCAGAGCCAGTATGTATATTAGATATTGAAGTGAAGCACGACAGCCGCTAGTCGAATAGCAATCTCTTTTGTCTTGCTTTATTTTGCCCATTAGCTTTATTGCCATCTGTTACATACTGTGTGATTTTTAGTCTTTATTGTATTTGTGATCTCTCTTACCTACTAGAAGGTAATTTCTATGCAGGTAGAGATTGGGGGGTGGGGTCTGCTTTATTAAAACTGATGTCTTCTTAGGACTTGGACTAGGCCTGGCTCTTGGCAAGTGTTCATTGAATATTTGTTAAGTATTGAATCAGTTAATCTTCACAGAATGTACTCTCCTACCTCTATCTTGACTGTCTTGCTTTTTTACTTTCTATGACTTCATCATTGGGTTTTGAGGTTCTTTTGTTTTCCATTGAAAATATGTATCTTTTTCACCTGAAGTTCAGCTTTTTTTCCTAAGGTGTGTTATTATACTAGGTCCTCCAATCTGAGTGTTATCTCACCATTCAACATATTTACTTGATATTCTTACTTTTTTTAAATATGAAAAAATGAGGGCTGGAAACTTTCTGACTCTATGCTTATATGATAGTTTGCATATTATCATAGATCTAATTAACATGTACATTTCCTTACATGACAGCAATATTCTGAGAATCTTTTTTAAAAATTAATTCATTTATTTTAATTGGAGACTAATTACTTTACAGTATTGTAGTGTTTTTTGCCATACATTGGCATGAATCAGCCATGGGTGTACATGTGTCCCCCATCCTGAACCCCTTCCCACCTCCCTCCCCATCCTATCCTGAGAATCTTTTATGTATCCTCATACACCTCAGAATTAACATCACTTGGGAAAATAGTCGAAACTTTATAGTTGTTAAATGCATTAAAACTGTTCACCATTTTCCTTTTATGATGATATCTTTTAGGAATCTATTTAAAGTAAAATCTGAATTTAATACTATGATAAATTAAGTACATGCATAGTTTTAATATTTTCTCCTCTGAATTTAGGTACAAGTTATGGAAGAAAAGTTAAAAGCAGCTAATATTCAAACCAGTGAATCAGAGACAAGGTTGTATAAAAAGTGTCAAGATCTGGAAACTCTAATACAGGAAAAAGAAGACATCATTCAAAACTTGGAACTACAACTTGAAGAGCAGGTTAGGAAGTATCTGATCTCAAAGAGTCCTAAATATGTGCATTCATTTACGCATAATTGCAAAGATTAAAAAGAGAAAGCCTAAATTTTGGTCAGAAATCTCACTTGGTAACCCCTAAGATTATATCACATTTACTGGTGAAAAGTGCAAGTTAAATACATTATTTTTAAGTCCAGAAAAATTCCAAGGCAGTATCTACCACTTTATGGATGTGAATCTTTATGTTGGAAACACTTGGTTATCAGCAGGCATTTATGCCTGTAAAATGTTTCCAATAAATCTTTGCTTTAGATTGTTAGGGTGTTAGAAATGTTTATGGAAGGTTAAATTTTAAACATTGTTTGACACTAATCCTCCTGCTTAGAAATGTGTACACTGTTTTTAAATCACTTTATTGAGATCAAATATATAGTATTTATTTGTAAAAAAATTTTTAAGTAAAAAATTGCATTAAGGTTATTAACCTAAAAAGTCATTTAACATCAATTAGATATAACCACTATAAAATTATTCAATGATTAATCATTTATTTTTAGCATTTTTGTTCATTTCTCTGGATGTCACTGTTGTTTAGATCTGTGGTTTTCAGCCCCCACCAACTGGTATTTATATGATCACCACATTCTCAGTAGTTTTGTGACCATAGCCAGATTTAAAGGTTGGCAGATGTGAGCTGTGCTCAGTTGCTAAGTCGTGTCCTACTCTTTGCAACCCCTTGGACTGTAGACCGCCAGGCTTCTCTGTCCATGGAATTTTCCAGGCAAGAATACTGAAGAGGTTTCCCATTTCCTTTTCCAAGATGTAAGCTAGAGTTTCTCAATCTTTATTTTTTCTGAACCTTTTAAAACTATAGCATTTGAGGGGAAAGCAAGCCATACCCCAGAAGAGATTCTAATTCTCCCCTCACTAAGCGGGTTGACTTCTATTCCATGTTCTAAATCATAGTGTTTCCAGAAATGGTTTATTTTATTGATAAATTCAGTGGATTGATTTTGGCATATGACCTTTCAGAGAAAGACTAGCAGATGTTAAAACTAGAAATATATATTTATGCTTTTTTTATTCTGTCTGCTGGATAGCCATTCTCATTTTATCCTCTTTTTGGTAATTTAAAGGTAGACATCTTAACTTGGAAACAAGTTTTAAGTAGACTTGCCTTTCATATCTGTAACTGTAATATTTCCAGGTCAGTGAGCTCATGTTTGAATTAAACAAACTACTAATGTTATTTCAGAAACAAATAAGGATTCAAGAAGCTAAAATAATAGAAGAGAAAGCAGCTAAGATCAAAGAATGGGTAACAGTTAAGTTGAATGAGGTATTTATTGCCATATTTATCTTTTCTTAACCTTTTCTTTCTTTCAAATAGATCAGTCATCAGAATATCTGAAACAAAATTTTGATCAGTTGGTGGTGCTGCTGGCTTTTGATTAATATGAGATAGGTAGCTTTCACTTTAATGGCTTATATAATTCTAAAGTTAAAAAAGGATTGATAGAATCGTGATAATCAGTCTTAAGTAGCCTCATTCTAATTAGTTGACTTTAGTTCTAAATAGTTAACTTTAAGTAATTAGAGAATAATATGTGAGGATATTAATTTCTCATAAAATTAATGTATTCAATATTATCTGAGTGTGCTGAAATAATTTGGTTTAAAATAATTTTACAGTGGTAAGGGCATAGGGGTGAAAAACATTGAAAACTTTTAGCTCTAGAAAGAATAAATATTAAAGTCATAATTATCTAGGTTAATAATCTGTGCTGATAAATTCATCTGATATTTAGTTATTTCTTTTGTATTTTGTTTATGTTTAGTTAGGTATTAACATGCTCTGAATGTTATAATTTACTGGTACATTTTAGAAATTCTTATCCCTGTTTACAAGAAAGCGATTATTTTCTTTTAGTTGGAATTGGAGAATCAGAATCTTCGCTTGATCAACCAAAACCAAACTGAAGAGATAAAAACAATACAGTCAAAACTACAAGGTATGAGCACTTGACTAAGGTAGCCTAATTTGATTAATTTGCCTGTGTAGAATTTTACTGTTGAGCACTTGAAATATGACTTGTGCAACTTAAGGAACTGAACTTTACATTTTACTTACTTTGAATTGATTTAAATTTAAATAGCCACATGTCCATATGAGCACAGCTAGACAGTAGCGAATAACCCAAAGAGGGTAATTTGAACATTTAATTTTGGGGTATGTTTACTTAATCAGTCTTGTTGTTTTCTATTTTCACTTTATAGCATTGTGCTCATTGGTGATTGAAATTCTTACAACCTGAATATTTTGCGCGAAGTTTTATGTAAATAAACTCTTTGCATTTTCCAGTGCTTAGGCCTGTTTTCTTTTTAACTCCAAAGCCAAAGAATGGATGGTAGAGTTAAAGATAGAGATTTACTTATTAATATGCTATTGGTGTGATAACTGTGCAAGTACACATATAGCTGATGAGAAGGTAGGCCACCAGGGTATTTAGATTGTGCTTCTTAGACCGATGTCCTAGGATAGTGCTTTTCAAACTTTTATTTAGCAGCAGAACCCTTTCTTTTTTTAATGAGTGACTTTTTTAAAAACAAGTTTAATTTATTTTTTAGAGTTTTGGTTGTACCCTGTGGCATGTGAGATCTTAGTTCCCTCTCTAGGGATAGAACCCACACCCCCTGCATTGGAAGGCAGAGTCTTAAACACTGGACTGCTGGAGGTCGTAAAGAGTCAGACACGACTGAGCGACTGAACTGAACTAGTTTCATGGGGGGTGTTGATTACAGGATTTGTGAAAGCATTTTGTATGTTAGTATCTACTGCTGTCATTCTATAAAGGGAAAAGACTCCTGTTTTCTCTTTCTTAATATTTCTGATATGAGATGTGTGCAAGTTTTTCCCACACTAAGCAATTATCCAGTTCTCAACAGACACCGACTGGGTGTCCTACAAATTTAACTTACTTCCGACATTATCTACTTGGATAGCACCAGATCCTTCAGCCCCACAACACTACCCACCTCCACTCTGATCAGGCAGTGAACACACACACAAATATAGAGGGATATTCTTGCTTCTGTCCAACAGACTGTAAATCCAAGGTTTCCAAGATCCCTTCCTTGGGTTCAATAATTTGCTAAAAAGGGTCATAGAACTCAGTTTGCTTCCTAGATTACCAGTTTATTACAAAGGATGTAACTCAGGAAGAGCCAGATAGAAGAGATGCATAGGGCAAGATATGGGAGGAGGGGCACAGAACTTCCAGGCTCTCACCAGCTAAAACAACCTCCCAGCACCTTCATGTGTTCACCAACTTGGAGCATCCTGAACTCTATCCTTTTGAGATTTTATGGAGGTTTCACTATGTAGGGATGCATGATTGATGAAATCATTGGCCACTGGTGATCAGTTCAACCTCCAGCCCCTTTCTTCCTCCCCTGAGGTCAGAGGTAAGGGGTGGAGGGTGAGGCTGAAATTTCTAACCTTCTCAAGATTTGGTTGGTTCCCCTGGCAACCCCATCCTGAGGCCATGTCAGGGCTTTCCAGAAATCACCTCATTAATATATATTCAGAAGTGTTTGAAAGGGCTTGTTATGAAAACAAAAGATATTTTTATCACTCTTAGGAAATTCCAAGGGTTTTAGGAGCTGTGTGCCAGGAACCATGGATGAAGACCAAAATATATTCCTTATGTAACACATTTCCTCTATCTATATAATGAAAAAAATTGGTGTTCCTCTGGAATTCCATATTTATAAGTAAAGCTTTAGGTCTTCATGTTGTTCACCCTCTTTGAAATAGATTGTATGTACTAAGCCTAATCACAAAATGCTATTTCCCTGATACTTTTGGCTTGCAATTCTAGTCCTCACTGGTAGTCTTTTAGTTTTGGAAGCTAAGGATTATTGATCCTTGGAACCTAGGTGTTACTGGAGAAGAATATCATCTGAGCCACCAGGGAAGCCCAGATATGATATAGTACTTTCAAAATATCTGTGTGTATATGTGATTATTAAAATATCATAAATTAGTTCTGTGAGTTAGTTCTATGGTCAATATGAAAATATTAAAAGATATATCTGAAGGGAGACACTGTTTAAAGATATTTTTGTATCTCTACTCAATTATCAGTTACTATTTAACTTTACCCTTTGGTGCTCTTTCAGAGTTGAGAATTAATTTCTTGGAGACTTTTCTTACTATCACTGAAAACTCCATGTTTTAATCTTATAAGCAGCAGTGCTACAAGTCCCAGAAGATGAATTAAACCCATAATTAGAAGGCAATGGCACCCCACTCCAGTACTCTTGCCTGGAAAATCCCATGGATGGAGGAGCCTGGTAGACTGTAGTCCATGGGGTCACAAAGAGTCGGACACTTACTGTGCGACTTCACTTTCACTTTTCACTTTTCATGCATTGGAGAAGGAAATGGCACCCCACTCCAGTGTTCTTGCCTGGAGAATCCCAGGGACGGCGGAGCCTGGTGGGCTGCCGTCTGTGGGGTTGCACAGAGTCGGACACGACTGAAGCGACTTAGCAGCAGCTGCAGCAGATGCTTTCCATCAGGCTTCCCTCATAGATCAGTTGGTAAAGAATCTGCCTGCAATGCAGGAGACCCTGGTTTGATTCCTGGGTCAGGAAAGATCCCATGGAGAAGGGACAGGTTACCCACTCCAGTATTCTTGGGCTTGCCTTGTGGCTCAGCTGGTAAATAATCCGCCTGCAAAGCAGGAGACCTGGGTTCAATCCCTGGGTTGGGAAGATCCCCCAGAGAAGGGAAAGGCTACCCACTCCAGTAGTCTGGCCTGGAGAATTCCATGGGATCACAAAGATTTGGACACAACTGAGTGACTTTCACTTTCACTGCTGCTACTGCTAAGTCACTTCAGTCGTGTCTGACTCTGTGTGACTCCACAGACGGCAGCCCACCAGGCTCCCCCATCCCTGGGATTCTCTAGGCAAGAATACTGGAGTGGGTTGCCATTTCCTTCTCCAGTGCATGAAAGGGAAAAGTCAAAGTGAAGTCGCTCAGTCGTGTCCGACTCTTAGTGACCCCATGGACTGCAGCCTACCAGGCTCCTCCGTCCATGGGATTTTCCAGGCAAGAGTACTGGAGTGGGGTGCCATTGCCTTCTCCATCACTTTCACTAGGTGCTTGAGTAATCACTCACCTAGCTATCTGAATTCTCTGTCTAGAAACTTCCCCCTCCCCTTTTTTTCCTCTAAGTGATTAAGGTTCTCCATATCATGGTCATAGACTAAGCCCCTTTATTTGCTGTCTTATTAGATGCACACTGAAAGCTTTGATAAGCAAAAGTTACGCCAGTGATCATGTGATATTTGCTCCAGTGATCATCTAAATTTTCCTGGGTTGTCTTGACAACCAAAATCTCATTCCCATTTTCTCACTATTAGTAGCAGTACCCAACAATCAAATTTTATCAGTACATACTTGAGTGGTATTTACTAGTACTTGATACTGCAAGAAGCTGTAACTCTCTAGTTGTTTATATCTGGATTTTTGTTTGTGGCTTGTTTGAGAGCTGACTACTTTTAAAAGGATTAGAAAGTTTTCTCTTTGCAGTTAAAAAATATTTTGTACCATCAAAATATATAAGCAGATATTAAACATTGGTGTGTGGTGCTCGACATTGAGGGTTCCAAGTTATTATACAGAAATAAAGATGAACTTTAGGCTTTTTTCTGGTTTAAGGAGTGATCTGTCCACGTTTTTATTTATGCTTTGGTTCTCTGTTTAACAAACTGTTATGAAAAATTTGGATCTTGATTTCGATTAATGGTCTTGTAGAAGTTCAAGGAAAGAAGTCAGTTGTTTCCACACCAAAGCTTTCAGAAGGCCAGCGTCTGAGCAGTCTGACCTTTGGGTGCTTTTTGTCCCGAGCAAGGAGTCCTCCTCAAGTTGTAAAATCTGAGGAAACGAGCAAGATATCATCTAAAGAACCTGAGTTCACGGAAGGAAAAGACATAGAAGGTATTTATGCACTAGAGGAATTTAACATTTTTTTAAAAGGAAAAATCATTTGTTAAGATTAATGCGAGTTTCAGATTAGGAGTGTGACCTTCCTATTCATTATTTATTTAAAATATGAAAGATTATCTAATATTCAATATGAGATTAAATATGATGCAGCAAACTCATAAAGAAAAAGAACACCAGATGAAAATTTAGATAACTGCTTTGATTTCCTTTTATTGCCTCAAAGAAGAAGGTATTTGCCACATTTTCAAACTCTGGACCTGTGTGCAGATTTGTACACTTCTTTTAGCCTTAAAGCCCTTCTAAATTTTGCTTTATTTGGCTTCCGGCTTTGTCAACACCAGTGTGACTTTTCCCAAATATTTTAGAGAGACTTGAACTTGCATCTTTTCTATTTTCAGCTCCTGCTTCCTTCCTCCAAAGGAGAAAAATTATAGCCCTAAGAGCTGTCTCTATGCTTGGTTATGAACTTCTGAAAACTACATAATGTTGTTCCATTCAGAGGGTTCCTTTGGTACTTGCTTTTATGCCATTACGTGGATTTTTTTTTTTTTTGAGAAGTTATTTTCATTTTTTCCCCACTTTCTAACTTTCTCACTTTCAGTTCAGTTCAGCTCAGTTCAGCTGAGGTTGCCTGGACTGTAGCTCTTGCTCATCTGCAAATTTAACAAACCGCCTGATACCAATCTGTGGAGCCTGTATAGCCTTAATTAAGAAGATCCTGTCTGTGTTTTCATGTTTTCAAAGTTTTTCTTTTGTACTCGTCAAAATAAATTTTAAGTTCATTGTTTATGAAGTGAATGGTTCATTCTATTAGTTATGTTATAAACAAAAATAAGCCATGTCTAAAGACATTTTTAAGGACTGTTATTTTTGTTATTAAGATACATTTTGTAGTTATGATTAAACCAAAAGTAGAGTGAGTAAAGCTTTTCTCTGTACGTTTTCTTTATGGTTTTGCATATTTCATGTGTTGAAACTTGGGAATAAGGTTTTTTTTAAACAGTAGCTTTATATTTATTATGTTTAAATTTACTTATGATTTTGAAATTTAGTAGAAAGAGGGTTGTCATTTTTTTTTGCTTCTAAAATAGAATTTATCTAGTGACTGCTATCTTTGATAATCAGTGTGGCCCTGTTTTTCATTTTGCTTCTTGTATTATCTCTCCTTGGTCTATTGTCGGTTTTTTCCTCCATGTTTCTTTGTAAAAAGCAGTTTCATTTTGATACTATTCTGTTGAGTGTAAGGGCATTATAGTCTATAGGAAGCTTACAGTTTTCAAACTTGGGTTTAAAAAAGATATACTAAAAAAGGGTAATGTAGATCAACTTGATTCAAATGAAAATTCCAGTCTGTACAGTGTAGCTAGATAAAGCTAAATATACAGAAAGATTGTATGATTAAAGACAGCGTGCCAATATACTGTATGCTTTTCTAGAGATGGAAATTCCAGAAAAATCTGTTGATAACCAAATTCAAGAAAACAACCGAGGTCAGAGAACACTGCATCAAGGCCCTTGCATGTCAGAGCAGAATCGTAAAACAAGGACAAGCTTTGTGATGGATGGTGGCACATCCCAGAATTCTGGGGCTCCCGGGAGTGACTGGAGTTCCGATGAGGAAGATGGGAGCAAAGGAAGATCCAAGTCCAGGTACACGTCTACCCTTTCCAGCCACACATCAGAGGAGGGGGTCCAGAGCAGCAGAATGGGCAGCGAGACATATCTCACAGCCTCTGACGACAGCAGTTCGATGTTTGAAGAAGAGACCTTTGGCCTAAAGAGACTGGAACACAAGAAGCTGTATTCTTGGCAGCAGGAGGCACAGTGGAAGGCTCAGAGTTGTCCTCTCGGAAAGGGAAATTCCGAATCAAGGAAAAAGGAGCGTGATAGTTCCTCAGACGAACTCAATAAAAAATTTCAGTCTCAGAGGCTGGATTATTCATCTTCTTCAAGTGAAGCTAACACCCCAAGCCCTATTCTGACCCCAGCTTTGAGTCCAAAGCATCCTAACCCACTCCTTGGAAAAGGCACAGAACTAGGACCTTCCTCCACTCTGCCACCCCCCAAATTAAGGATTCCTAATATTTTCAGCTTAAGCATTGCACTAGCCAAAAGGCACCTAAGCCAGCCACAGTTAAGTTCCGACAGGATGTTTGGCACAAACAGAAACGCTATAAGCATGATACGGCCACTGAGACCTCAGGAAACAGATCTTGATCTAGTTGATGGTGACAATACAGAAATTTTAGAGACTATGGACACTAATTGTGATGATGGATTATTTTCCTACAACTGCTTGGAATCCCCATGTTCAGAGGACCAGGAAGCCTACGACTCAGCAAAGAAAGCAGCCTGTGGCAAACCTCCAACTCCACCTCTGCACCGGTTTCCCTCTTGGGTAAATTATGTTGCTGTGTGCAGTGCACACACGTTTGTTTTTTCTCAACACTCATGTTCAGGTTTTACTTTACTTCTTTTCCTGTGTCTTTTCCACTCCATCTTTGTTCTGACAATTCCCAGTTTTTAGAATTCAGTTTTCCCTTCTCTTTTCCTCTGAATCAGTTGAGAAATAAGACACAAGGGTAAGACAAATGGGAGATCTAGATGTTGCCTTTATTATTGATAAAACAGATTCTAGAGAACTAGCGGGCGCAGGAGCCAGTACTGCACCTAGGAAATTGCTGGATTTTGCCACCCACGCGCAGGTAGTGTGGGACCAACTGCCACAGACTCCCTCTAGCGAGGCCCAGCTTCCCTGAAGCTCATGGTTTAGAGAAAGAACAAATGGTTATTTTTGTGCAACAGCTGCTTCTCAAGAGAAAGGAAAGGGGAAGGCGCTGGTCCCTGCATGTCCAGTTTCTCCTGGGCATTCCAGTCACATTAAGCCACTCCTTTTTCTTAGGGAGGAGAAAGTGAATGGTTGGCTAGAGATCAGGAATGTTCAATTTTCGGAGTGCCTTTCACACGGAAGGGGGCTTCTCAGGTGGCATTAGTGGTAAAGAACCTACCTGCCAATGCAGATGTAAGAGATGCGGGTTTGATCCCTAGGTTGGGAAGATCCCCTGGAGGAGGGCATGGCAACCCACTCCAGTATTCTTGCCTGGAAAAGTCCATGGATGGGAGAGCCTGGCAGGCTACAGCCCCTAGGGTTGCAGAGAGTCAGGCATGACTGAAACGACCTAGCACGCACGCATACCACGTGGAAATATCAGGGTGAGGAAAAACAGTTCTCGCTAATAGTGGGCAAATTCTGGACCAGGATACCTACTGGTCATCAAGTTTCAAACTTAATTCTTTACTTGATTGACTTTAAGAGAAATTTAATTTTACTCGTCATGAGCTTATCAGTCCATTGCTTTAGCGAAAAGCATCTTCCTGTATCTAGAATAGTTTGAAATTTCTTCCATTGAAACGTTGACCATTAATATAATAATTAACCTATTAATTGTGTGATTCTTAGGCTTCCTGATCGCTCAGACAGTAAAGAATCATCCTGCAATACAGGAGACTTGGGTTCAATCACTGGGTCAGGAAGATCTCCTGGAGAAGGAAATGGCACCCCACTCCAGTATTCTTTCCTGGGGAATCCCATGGACAGAGAAGCCTGGTGGGCTACTATCCATGGGGTCATAAGAAGTCAGACACGACCGAAGTGACTAACACTTTCACTTTCTTGGGAATCACTGCTGCTGCTGCTGCTAAGTCGCTTCAGTCGTGTCTGACTCAGCGACCCCATGGACTGCAGCCTACCAGGCTCCTCCGTCCATGGGAGTTTCCAGGCAAGAGTACTGGAGTGCGATGCCATTGCCTTCTCCGTGGGAATCACTAGATTAAGAAAATTCTTCCTGAGACCTCCCTGATGATCCAGTGTTTAGGAGTCCACCTTCCAATGCAAGGGATGGGAGTTCAATCCTTAATTGGGGAACTGAAATCCCACATGCTCCAGGCAACTAAGTCCACGAGGTACAACTAGAGAGCCCATGTGCCAGCACAGCCAGCACACCCCCCCAAATAAATTAATGAAAATAATTTTTAAAAATCTTGCTATATTTGAAACAAAGTGAAATTATCTGTTTTGTAGATTGAAGTTTTCCTTCACCTACTGACATAGTTTAACCTTTAGCCTCAAGAGAATCATCTGAGTTGCAGGATTTTGAGGTTTTCAGAGTCATGTTCTTATTTTTTATTTAGTGACCAATGCAGTTTTAAGCAAATAAAGCAATTATGTTTTCCTACTATAAATTCAGACCTTGAGATGTATCTCTCTTATTTACTTTTAAAAGGCCACTTGAAACCACCTGCAGTTCATTACCAAATTCTGGATAACATAAAAAATGGACGTTATTGGCACGTGAATCTCTGGAATTCCAATTATGTTACCCTTTAGGCAGTTAGGAATTGAAATTTTGCTTCTTTTATTATGTTGAGATTACGTTGGCAATTTAGGCTAGGCTTTCACATTCATTTTACTTGGCAAATCATTTTTACTGCTTTTTTGCCTTTCTCTCTTCACTTTATTTTCTGAAGCTATCCAGTTCTAAAAAAATAGTATTGCTTTGCAGAAGTCTTCCAGCACATTGGCCAAGTTTGAGGTTTTATTTCTATTTGTTGGGTATTTTCAAGTTTCACGTTAAAGAGGTATAGTCTAATCACCTCAATTTATGAAAGTTTATTTTAGGATTTTTAGGGGTTTATTTTAAGGCAGTTTTAAGGCATGAAAGTGAAAGTGAAGTCGCTCAGTCATGTCTGACTCTTTGCGACCCCATGGACTGTAGCCTACCAGGCTCCTCTGCCCGTGGGATTTTCCAGGCAAGAGTACTGGAGTGGGTTGCCGTTTCCTTCTCCAGGAGATCAGCATAACCCATCCTTATTGAACTGGAACATCGTTTAAAAATACGACAGTCACTCTCGCAGGTCATGTGATGATTCAGCAGCACCTGTGATGGTCAGCACAGTAGAAACAGGTGACCCCCGTTGTCCCTGGTCCCATGGCTCAGCTTGCCTCTCCTGTCTGCAGTGACTATCTGCTTCTCTCACGACTGCTGACTCTCACCTTCGCCTCTCTCATGGCTTCTAAGTGCCTCACTTACTGTCTTATTTTTATGTGTATTTTTGTTCTATTCGCTCTGCTATTTGTCTCTGTGTGTATCTCACCATCACGCTGTCAGAGAAGCCGCCTCTGATTCATTCCGTCAGTGACTCTTCAATCTAAAGTGTCTCAGATGATTAGAGATTTCATGCACATTGCTTCAAAGCCCCTGGCTAGCATAGTCCTAAAGAGGACTGCCTGAGTTGCCTACTGTGTCCTGACCCAGACAATTGTGCAGGTTAGGTGTGTTACAAAGTTCAGAACATGGTGATCTATGCATGAGGAACAACCTGGAGTCCCTTTTCTCATAGGGACGGGGCTAATAGCCTTCCAGTACCCATTTGAGAAATCGCAGAGAAGAAGAGAAAACAAAATAACAACCTACTTTTGGAACAAGACTGTATGAATTCTATTGCAGTTCTCAAATTCACTTATTATTTGATTTCAGGTGTCTCTTCAACTTCATTTGAAGTTTCTGACTTCAAGTTTTGGCTTTCTCTTTTTCTTTAACCATATTCTAGAATGGTAGATTGTTAAAGATAATATTTGTGTGTAGTGAAAGATGATAAATGGTTTCTGGCTTTACATTACGGCCATTCAAGGTTTTCTTCTTTTTCTTGAACCATGTTCTGAAATCATGGCATATTAATGGTGGTGTTCATGAATAGTCAGTGGTTGTGAACAAGCTTTCTTTTACTTTTTTTCCTGTCTCTTCAAAATAATTTAAAATACTAAGCAGAAATTTGGGAACAAAGATAATGGAGTGACTAATGGATGGAAAAGAATTCTGCAGTGCTGTTCACAGTGGCATATTTTAGTTGGCACTGGTGAGTTTTAGAATAATGCTGTACTCTGGTGACTGTTAAATGAAGAAGAAATGAAAAACATATGTATTGAAAGTAATTGCTTCTTTGCTTCAAATATCCAGCTTAAATCTCTCTTTTACATTAGGAAAGCAGAATTTATGCTGTAGCCAAATCAGGCATTCGAATGTCTGAGGCCTTCAATATGGAGAATATTCATAAAAGTAAGTGTTTTTGCATGCTGCATCATGACTGAACCTTGAGCACTTTGTGCTAATTGAAATAAGCAGTCACAAAAGACAAACACTGTATGAGTCCACTTATGTGAGGCATCCAAAGTAGTCAAATTCATAGAATCAGAGAGCAGAGTTGTGGTTCCTAGGGGTTACGAAGTATTGGGGAAGGGGAGCAGTTGCTTAGTGGGTATAGAGTTTCAGATTTTCAAGATACAAATGTTTTGGAGATGTGATTGACAGCAGTGTGAATATGCTTAACACTAACTGAACTCAAAGGTGGTTAAGATGGTAAATATTATCTTATATGTTTTTTACTGTAATAAAAACATTTTTTAAAAGACTAAGTGATTTTGTATTGCCATTTCACTAGCCAAGAATTTCCTAAATGTCTAAAGTCATTTGAATAAATACAGTTTTGCCAACTTTCAGAAAATACTTTCTGAAGTTGCTGATTTATATTTTAAAATTGAAATTCATGTTAGTATAGGGGCACATTGATGTTCAACTCTCATGTAGCAAGTATCTCATGATTTTACCCCAAAGAAGCTAAAGCCTGGACACTGGAATTTCAGCTGTTTAAATTGTAAAAATATTGATCTCTATGTCTTCTTTTTCCAGAGTTTAAAACACATTCCTTTCTTTCTTTCTTTCTTTCTTCAAAAATTTATTATAGAAAAAAATACATGCTTATTATGAAAAATAAAACCAAACCACAAAGAACTGTCTGAAATAAAAAGAGACATTTTTCTGTAGTTCCTTCTACTGGCCCCTTCCTTTTCTATCTGTAATCTGTATCTTAGAGGTAACCATTTATGTCCTATTCCTTTTTGGTCATCTATCATCAGTTTTTGCCACTCAAGAAATATATTCTAACCTTTCAATTTGAGGTTCACCTGCTAAAGGATTAAAAGTGACAATATTTTAACACTGGGTCACCAATAGGGCTCTGAATAATCAGAGAATATCTTCATGGGGTACTGCTCACTGAATCAGTCAGTAAGTATCTGTACTCCTTTCTGCCCAGCCTGAGCTGAATGGAGATACCAAAGAAACAAAAGCTAAGATCCTCACTTTCAAAGAGGTTATCGGCTAGTTGGGGAGCTAACACACTTGGGTATGTAATGAACCATGGAAGAGAGTGTATAATTTAAACTGTAGATGCCATCGTTCTTAAAGTAGACTGTATAATGAAAATCATGTGTTCATCCAGTGTCTCTTTAAATAGAAATTTTGTTAATTCACAGTCATAAGAAATAGACCTAAGTGCTAGTTAGATCTGTTTGTTTTTTTTTTTTAATCATTTTGTTTTCTGTTTCAGATTCTGTTGCAATGCTTTCCTACACCACATCAGGACTTTATACATCTCTGATATACAAGAACATGACAACCCCAGTGTATACAACTTTGAAGGGGGTAACTCATTGTTGTTAAACATGTGGGTCTCTTCATGGTGGATCAAAAAAACTGTTTATTCAAGCTCCAAATTCCACTCTTGACATTTTACATAAACTCCCTTTATAGGGTGTTTTAGAAGTTCACACTAGCACATTATTAAAAGAGAAGCAGTGGAAAAATCTCGAGAAGATACTTATTTTAATCAGAGTAATAGAGGTCTGATATGCTCCCTTTTTGTTATGCTGCATGTGATCCTCTACCCCATCCATAACTGTTAATTGTTTAAAGGAAATAGTGTTAATGGTGTAAAGAAAACAACTAATTTAGAAAGCTCTTCAAATCACTGCCAGGGTTCCCCTCCCTTGCGTGAAGTGCCTGATTAAAATAAGTATCATCAGAAGAAAAAGCATCAGATATGAACAGCCTTATGGTCTTAGGAATCTTTATCATTTACAAATGCCTTGCTGATTGGAATTTGGAATTTAACAAGTGTGACTTTGATAATAGCAAAATGCTTTCTTTTATTCCTTAAAAAAATCTTATTCCATAACTTCTGGTAAAATTCTGTACCTAAATAGAGAGATAACTTTAAAGATGGGCACACAGGGAGGCTATTTTGTTTCTCTTTAGAAGGCGACCCAGATAAGCAGCAGCCCTTTCCTAGATGACTCCTCTGGGTCAGAAGAAGAAGACAGTTCAAGATCCAGCTCCCGGACTTCGGAGTCAGACTCTCGCAGTCGCAGTGGGCCAGGCAGCCCCAGAGCCTTGAAGCGTGGTAAGGGAAGGTTGCACACACACAGAACAGCTCCAGATAGTTCAGGATATTTAGTGGGACTTTTATCTCTACAATAGGACTTAAAAAAAAAATCTCAAAGTACTGCTTTCCACTCACACGTGCTAAGTCACTTGTCATGTCCGACTGTTTACAACCCTATGGACTGTAGCCTGCCAGGCTCCTCTGTTCCTGGGATTCTCCAGGCAAGAATACTGGAGTAGGTTGCCATGCCCTCCTCCATGCTATCTTCCTGACCCAGGGATGGAACCTGCATCTCTTACATCTCTTGCAATTGGCAGTAGGGTGTTTTTTTTTTTTGTTTTTTTTTTTTTTTAACACCACTAGCACCACTGGGAAGCCTCATAGTGAAAAGAAAATTCACCAAGGACTAAGACACATATTTTAGTCCTAATCCTCTTCTGAATTTTCTTTGTGATTGCAGACAAGATAATCTATTTTTTTAAAGCCTATCTGTAAAAGAGAGATCACTTTGTTATAGGAATAAAATGAAATACTTGGCTTAAATGAAGTTTCTCTTTTATAGTTACTTTTTGATTTTGAATAATTTATAGTACGGATGGACTTATTTTAGCTAAATTCATTACACTGCTAAATGGCAGAGAATACACCTAAAAATGTGGTGGTTAATCTGATATTAAGAAAACTTACTTGGGGCAGGCCTACAATTTTTGTGGATTTTGAATAAATGTTTGGCATAGATAAAGGTTCTAGAGCGAGTCAGTCATATTAAATGATATCTGTATTTTACAAAAGCCTTTAATGTGGCATAGCATGTTGGTTTGCAAGCTGCTCCATGGAACCCCTATGTACTCCCAAGTCTCTCAGCTTCAACAGGAGCTGTTCAACTCTCATAGATTTAATATGTTGGCTTCCATTGGTCTCTTTGCTACTGCCTTGCCCCCTTGACAGCTGGAATCAGGTAGCACACTTTTGCTCAAAACACTGCAAAGACTCCTTATACTGACTATAAGGTATCACATGATTCTTTGATGTCTTTGACCTCATCTCCTCCTTTCTCCTCTCTTATCAGCTCTGGCCACCCAGACCCTTTTGCTATTCCTGGAACATACCAGGTATGCTTTGGTTTCAGGACCTATGCACCAAGTGTTTGCTCTACCTGGTATTCTTCCCCCAGATGTCATTATGGCTGGTTCCTTTTCTCCTTCAGTGCTTGGCTCGGACACTGCCTTCTCAATGAGCTCTACCCTGACCACACTATTCCAGTACAGTCCTTTACTCTTCTCCAACTTCTAGCACTTTTTATTTCCCTTAGTTGGCTCTGTGGTTTATTTCTCCATAGCATTTGCTCTCTGTTTTTTGTCTGTCTCCCCCCAACTAGAATCTGTGTTCCACGAGGACAGAAATTTGTCTGTTTTGTTCTCTGCTCTGTCCCTAGCATCTTGAGGCTAAGAGCCTGAGATTTGCACTCCAACATTGCCTCTGCCTGTCTGTTTGACTTTGGACAAATCCTTTAATCTGTGGACCTTAGTCTCCTTAGAGAATGAGAGCCTGAACCAGAATGATCTCTGAGGTCCTTGGTAGTTTGAAATTTCTGTTATTCTTTGAAAAATATACTACTTTTGTCACATCCATTACTTGGCTTAGTCAAATAAATTAGAAGAATAATATAGTGACATTATCCTAACATGGCTCTTAAATGTTAATAGACACTTTAAAAATTGCCAGATACTATAATGAGTAATGACTTAAGTTCTTGATTTTATTTAATTTTTCTTCAAAATCTCCAATTGTGGTGACTCTCCAATGTGACTTGCAGCTTGCAAGTTGTCTTCTAAAATGGGAAGTGAATTATTGCGAAAAATGTTCCTTTGAATTTTGCATTATAGCTGCTGGCAAATGAAATAGTCTGTTTATATCTTTTTTATTGCTTCTCTTTTATGAAAGATTTTCAAAATCTATACATTAGTAGTATTGGACTCCTATGTTCTTTTAATGTGATGTTACTTTAAAATGATTACAAAAATTAGCTTTATTAAAGTATGATCATACAAATCTTGATAAATTAAGGTTCAACATTTGTTTGCCTACATTTGCATGTGCTCTGTGTGCTCAGGTGCTTCAGTCATGTCTGACTCTGTGATCCCATGGACTGTAGCCCGCCAGGCTCCTCTGTCCATGGGATTTTTCAGGCAAGAATACTGGAGTGGGTTGCCATTTCCTCCTCCAGGGGATCTTCCCAACTCAGTGATTTGCCTACATGTCAATATGTAAATACACATATTTATAATTCTTAATAAAACATATTATTAGACTATTATGTACATTATATATATATGAAAATAGCTGTATTTACAGTCACACCAAAATATTATTTATGTTTCTTTGACTTCCTTGGAGATTTGCATGATAGTCCTTAATCCTTTAGTTCTGTTTTCTGCCTTAAAGGTACTTCATGGTCAAAGGCATGGAATACATCTAGTCTAGGAAGGGTGATGATTTGGAGTATGGATGTATTTCTTAGGACCATCCAATTACTAAATATTGACATGATTTATTTCTTTTCATCTAGGTGTGTCTCTCTCTTCTGTGGCTTCTGAAAGCGATTATGCTATTCCCCCAGATGCTTACTCCACAGACTTGGAGTACTCACAGCCAGAGCAGAAGCTCCTGAAAACTTGCTCATCTTCCAGTGATAATGGGAAAAATGTAAACACTGAATCAGAGTTTTTGTTTTTTTTTTAAAATTAATGAATCTGTTAGAGTCTCCAAAGAGAACTTAAATATTTTAAAAATCTCTTTAATTAGGAACCACTGGAAAAATCTGGCTACTTATTAAAAATGAGTGGTAAAGTCAAGACTTGGAAGCGGAGATGGTTTGTTCTTAAAGGTGGTGAATTACTTTACTACAAATCTCCGGTGAGTGGAAATTGCTTGTTATTTAGAACTGAATTCCTCAATCTATAACTCAGACTCCTGACTGATTTTCTCCCATGTAATGCAATTAATGAGACAAGTCATTTCTTATTGTGACTATTACAGGTAATCACTTTGCGTTGGTTTTCTTCCCTTCATACAGAGCGATGTAATCAGAAAACCGCAGGGCCATATTGAGCTTAGTGCATCCTGCAGCATCTTAAGAGGGGATAGCAAGCAAACGGTTCAGGTATTTTTTTTTTTTTTCTTTTTTATATCATGTAAAACTCAGTTGTCAATTATGTAAGCTAATAGAATAAGACTGAGTATTCAGTATTTTTTTATTCCATTTGGTGATCAGTTTGATGCCCCTAAAATGTGTGAAACCCTAGGACTTCTTAGTTAAAACTATGTTATAACCTGAATTTATGTTAACTAAGTCGCCACTGTATTTTCTTTGCCCTTGATCCCTTACACTATTTGTTCCCCACTCCTAACCCTCCCAGCCATTCTCAATTCTCAAGCTGTCAAGCTATTTTAGGGGAGGGTTATTTGATAAATGATTTCCCAATAAGATACCCATATTTTAAAGTACTGTTGAATTCAGAAGTGTTCACAATTTAATACAGAACCAGAAAATGTCAGTTCTGTGAACTTCAGATGCTCTAACACCTAAGTAGGAAGGATATTAGGGAGCAGAGGGGCTGTTCTAGTTCCCACAAAGTCACACCACAGAGGGGGCTGCTGACCATTTCACACACACATAAAGCTGGTCTTGCTGGAAACCTCTGCCGAGTTTAAAAAACAAAACAAGCTATTGAAATAGTTTGGATAGGTGACTTAAAATTCAGATGACTTATATTGGAAATGCCTTCCATAATTGTTGTTTTTTTATCTTCCTCTTTTGGAGGGTGAAATACAACATGTTATTAGAAAAGTACATTTTCATTGTTTTCAGTGGCTAACACCTGAGGACTGCCCCAAAATGTACAAAGGAGAATCAGTATGTTTATGGCTGATTTGCATTGTTGTACGGCAGACACCAGCACAACACTGAAGCAGTTTTCCTCCAATTAAAAAATAAATTTAAAAAATAAACATCTATTTTAGAAAAAAATCATTTGTAGGCTTCTGACACTCTGCAATTATTCTGCTCCTCATTTCAACAACTAGGAACCCGTAGCACATTTAAGGGGGAAAAGGAAAATCTAATGAGAAAACAAGATTAAAAAATCATGACCCCAAAGCATAATACTATGAAGAGTTTTAAAGTAAATGGAAGTGAAAAAATTATTTCCATAAAAAGTTAATTGTCCTTCTCACAAAGTGGTTAAAATATGCTACATGATTTATAGAATCATTTATTTGGAACCTAGGATTCAAGTTGCAGCATATTTGTTTCCATATTAGGTAGTGATATTTGAAGAATGGACAAGGAAATGATAATTATTCTAAAATTTGCAGTTTCCTTTTCTCTCTCTTTCTCATCCCATTCTAGTTGACCACTGAAAAACACACATACTATCTGACTGCAGATTCCCCCAATATATTGGAGGAATGGATTAAAGTGTTACAAAACGTTCTTCGAGTACAAGCTGCCAACCCCCTTTTCCTGCAACCTGAGGGCAAACCAACGGTGAAGGGATTGCTCACCAAGGTGGGAACTCTATATCCAACAGCAGTGTCCCAGGCAGTTGCAATCATGAAAAGTGGGCATCACAGAATGTGTGTGTGTGTGTATATTGTTATGTGGTGGGAAAAAGTGTTTTAAGTATGATATCAAAGACAAAAACCATAAAAATGAAACATGACAAATTTGACTATTCTGCATAAAAATGTAAATGTTCTTACTATCAGAACTTTTCTAAGCAGAATTTTTAAAAGGCCAGTGAGAAGATTTGAAAATGTATTTGAAACTTAAATACAAGCTTTTTATAATCAGTAAGTAAAGGGTAAATACCAGTGAGGGGAAGGAACAAAGGACACAATAAGAGAGAGGCAGAGAAAGAAATACAAATGATCAGTACACATATAAGAAAATGTTCTACTGTCATTAATAATTTTCTTAAAAAGCAAGAAATAATGAATATTTTAAAAAATCTGACCAAGGAAGGACCTTTTTTAAAAGTATGAAATACAGTATTGACACAAATTAAGAAATTTGCTACTGAGTTTACTTTAGAAGGCAGTTTGGCAGTGTCTTGGCCACAGTGCTTTACTCAGTAAATATTTTTGAATGAACAAATAAATGAATAAATATTAAATGTTTTAAAAAGATACATATTTAGACTTTGATCCAGCAGTTTCAGTCTAAGAAATTTATGCTTAGGAAATTATCTTAATTTGCAAAACATTTAAGTATGAAAATGTCCATCACAGCATCCTCTTTCTGATTAAAAAAAAAGAGAGATAATAATTAACATGCGTTGAAATGCAGCTTTTAAGTACAGGATTGGATCAGTTTTGGTAGATATTTAGTGTCACTCTTTCAAGATATAGAACATTTCCATTGCTGCAGAAATATTACTTGTACTCCATGGTTTATAATACAGAAAAACTGAGATCATCTTGGATATAGAGTAGGGTATAGTTTTAAATATTTATATAATCAGGTAATGTTTTACTGTGCCTGTCTCTTATACACATCTAGATGTGTATAAGAGACAGCTGTTCCTGGGATTCTCCAGGCATATATTAAGGTATACTGGATATCTCTGTGTGGTTTTTACTTTATTTTTGCTTAGTTCTGTTTTCTAACTATAATATAAAGTCTGGCTTTCTTTTTAAAAAGATTTTACAAGTCTGTCAACCTCAAACATACATAGGTGAATTATTTTCTAACTTTTAGAATGAGTAAATATTGATTTATGCTAAGATAAATATTATTGAAAAATTTTTAACAATACAATAAAATATTTACACATAAAATACTGCACTCGAAAGTAATCTTTGCATCATCATGCATCACTCATGTGCTTTATTTATGTGAAAGGTGAGAAATTTAACTATGGTGAGCTATGCCACCCTGTAATTTATACTTAATATTAATGCGGGAATATGGGTGGGTGCTCTTCAGTAATATTTACAAAGACTAACCAACTATTCTAAAAGTAAGAGAAAAAATTCACCAGTACATTCAACAAAGAGATGCACTATGTGTTTTTCCAGATCATTCTATCACCATGAAAATGTTTTTTCTTTTACTCATGGGCTTGAGAACTCCCTGGTATTGTGCTAATATATGTTTTCCAGTGAACCCAGTGCCACTTTAAATCACATTCTTATTCCAATTCATAATAACTAGTTGTCCTACTGTTTCAAGGACTGTGTATATCAGATCCTTAGGCTTTAATATGATCTCATGGCTAAGGATTTATAATTTCTTTCACAATCAGTGTTTTTGGTTTTTTTTGCTTATTTTTAATTATCAGCATGCCTTGTCAATTTTCTCTCCTGTTACATTTCTACTGTTCCCTGCTTCCCATTTTACAATTGCCTTTTAAATGAGTGCAAGTTGATGTGATTATCAGATGACTAAACCACTAGGATTTATAGACAGGATGCTTATTAGATTTCCTTCCTACCATTTGTGAAGGGTTGTCCACCCCCATATTTTCACCTGCAAAGCCTTATATGAGAAAAACTCTTTCTGAGTGACTTGTTCTGAGCTCACATTCAGGCTACAATCCCAGATATGGCAGAGTAGTGTTTGAATACTTTGGAGGGGAGGAGGCATTTTCAAGTTGTCACACTGTTATTATTAAGTACAGAAATATGTAGGCAGATATTAAGAACTTGACTAATTTGATTCTGGATAGTCCGTCTTGCAACTTTTAATGCTTTGGAAGAACATTTCCTGTATAGAAGTTCACTTATTTTAAAAACACGTATTGAACAGTTACCCCGTGTCAAGCAAGGAGCTGAGGTATTTAGATAAATAGACTGCTGCCCTATCCCCCAGAGAGCCTCATATCTAGTGGGAAAGAAAAGAACATAAGCATATTTATAATGATATATTAATACGTAAAGTGCTATTATTGACCTGGATCATAAGGTGCACAGAAAAGCTGAATAATTTAGACAATGGGGTCAGGAACAACTTCTCAGAGAAGGTTTCCCTGCGCTGAGTCTCCAAGGAGAAGTAGGATTTAATTCTGGAAATGGGCAAAGGAAGGTATTCCGGGCTGGAAGACAGCATGGACGAAAGACACAGTGTCTCGAAGCGTGGTCACCTATGTAAAGAGCAAGTCCTCTGAAGAAAGAGTTGGAGATCCTGATCGTGGAGGACTTTTTTGGTTTTGTTAAGGACTTCAGTCTTCATCCTAAAGGTGATGTGGAACCCCTCAGGGTTTGTAACAGGGGCGTGGCTGTGTTCAAGTTGTTTACAGATTGCTCTTTTGAGAGGAATTTGTGGGAAGCAAGCTGGAGTTTCTAAGAACAGTAAGTGGAGGTGGTTTTCCTGAAGAGGATGAGACTCTAAACTGGTCATTGGGAGAGAGACCAGAGGGTGAATCTAAATAATGTTAGGAGGTAAAAATCTTCAGTTAGGCTGAAGCCAGCAGCTAGGAAGTGGGAGAGATAAGGACAGCTGGGCGAAAGATGGTGCCAGATGATAGAGACCTCAGAAAAGAGGAGCTGTTTAGGATGATCAAAAGGTTCTTCTGGGACTTGTCAGTTTTACAGCTTGTGAAGAAGCCTAAATTAAGAAGTCCAGCAGGCCGTGGCAACACAATCTCCATCAGAGGAGAAGGCTAGGTTGGAGAGAAGGATTTGGGGAATTATCATTGTGGATGTGATAGTCGACTCCATGACAGTGAAAGAAATCATCCAGGAAAATGGGTAGAGTGAGAAGAGCAAGGGACTGTTAATAGGACACTAGGTTTCCCAGATTTGAGAACACGTAAAGGAGATACGTGAAGAGACCCTGCAAAGTGAGTCACGGAGGCCAGGAGAGGAGTGTTCGACAGGGAGGGAGTGATCTGCAGTGTCAGATGGAGAAAGTGCACTGTGGTGTGTTCGGGGTAATGGGGAGATGAGTAAGAGCAGTGCTGAGTTTGGAGGACTGCCCCTGCTTCCTGGCACATGAGAAAGCATGGAGCTGGGAGGGAACGTGGTGTCAGGAGAGGCACTGAGGTCAAAGAAAAGAGCGGCGTGAGTAAGGAGAGAGGGAGCTGGTGGGAGGTTGAGGTCAGGAAGTAGAAGGTAAATTTCAGAAGAAGAGCCATTCCCATGAAGGAAAAAGGACCAGGATGTGGCCAAGGGGATGAGTAGCAAAAGAAGGAGGTGACGGCAAAGGTTTTTCGAAACGAAAAGAACAGGTACTGTGAGTTAAGATTGTAGGGAGGCAGTGCAGCATAGAGCCTCGGGCAAGAGTTCAGGAGCCTGACTGCACACCAGTGCACATCCTGGCTCTGAAACTTGCCGCTCGTGGGACCTCGAGTAGATTACGTAGCATCTCTGTGCCTTAGTGTCCTTTTCTGTAAAGTGGGAATAATATTAGTGCCAATCTTACAGGGTACTGGGAAGATTAAATTATTTAAGTGTGTAAAGTGCTTTAGAACAGTGCCTGGCACATCATAAAGACACCCAAAATGCTAGCTATTATTATCATAAGAGTTTCCCCTGGATGATGAAGTCGGCGAGACAGGTGACAGGATTTGTAGGGCAGAAGGTTACAGGCATGAAAATTTAGTAGAGGAGAGAAGACCATGGGAGCTTGTGTTTTGTGTGATGACAAAGGCCAGTCAGGATACAATACACTGTTTGTCATCAAAGTTTCAGAGAGAACTGATACAAATACCTTTGTTATGCATGCAAGGTAAAAAAAAAAATTATTCTTGCAGCTTTTTGGTTCATCAAAGCCTTGAAGTTTGAAATTGTCTTTAAATCTTTGTACAAATTCTTCTAGTGTAATTTATTATGATTTTTTTTTTCAGAATAAGTCAGAGTTGGGAGAAATCTTAACATAATCAGATTTACCTAAAAAGATAGATTATGTTTTTAAAGCACAGCTTTTACAGTGACTGGGCAGAGGTCCTCATTAATTTGTAGTTCCTCAAAGGCACACATTGCTCTATTTAAAGATAAATCATTTCCGAAGTGTACTCTTTATAGCCAGATGCATTATGCTTCAATTTTAGTGAGACTCCTTTCTGAGTTTGTTTAAAAGAAGAAAAAAGTAAACTGTATAACACAAACTATTTTAAACTTCCAGTATATTTTTTTATAAGTACATGTTTCTAAATTTAATTAAACTGAAGCATTTCTTGCCAGATGAAACATTTTTTGTTGTTGTTGTTTCTCCTCAAGCAACATTCTAAATCCACCAGACTGTTAGATGGTGGAGTTATTTGTTTGCTTAAACCATAGTTTGGAAAGCCCAAAGACTGGCTGCATTTGTGGGCTTAAATGAAACATGTGTTTTACTTCTCCTTATGCATAGCAAGGAAGGAAGTGTTTATTGAGTAGCTACTAGTATCCTCTATTTACATTTTCTCCTTTGGTCATACAACAGCCCACTGAGGTGTACAGTCTCCCATGTTAAGGAAAGAAGTTGGGAGGTCAAGTCAGTTGCCTGAGGGCATCATCTATCCAGTATGTGGCAGAACTGGGATTTAAACCTTGGTCCATTTGACCTCAGAACCAGGCCCTTTCTGCTGTTGTGACTTGCCCACTGCAAAATCCATTCTTCTCTGTTTAAATGTTGTAATTACAAGGTCCCCGCAAAATATGTGTGCTTCCCAACTCCACATGCTGCCCCTCCGCTTCCTCGCTCAGTCTCGCACACAAGGACACACACCATCTCGGGACCTTGGTGCTTGCCGTGTCCTTGCCCAGAGTGTTGTTTTAGGTGACTGCAGAGCTCACCTCCCTCCTCTAGGGCTTGATGCTTCGGTGTCGGTGATGCCTTCCTGACCACCGTATTTTAAATTGTAAAACACATCCTCTGCTTCTCCAAGCACTTCTTTCTCTTTTCCTGCTTTATTTTTCTTCTTCATATTTATCACCATGGGCAGGCATGACAACGGAATGTTGGGCTTTGGTTTTACAAGCCAGTGTCTTGGTTTCCCGGCAGTGGGTCTCTCCAGGTTGAAGTCCACTCTAACTATTGAAGGAGAGGGTCAAGCCTCAAGGCAAAAATTGGCGGGGCTGCCCGGATAGTGGATGTATTGGGCAAGCTCAACCAGGCATGCCACATTCTAGGTCTGGGACAACAAAACCCATTACAGATCTTATCCACTGGAGGGAAGAGGGTTCTTAGTGTTTTGCTAAACTTGAGGATATAGCTGGGACTGCCTGACGGAGATCTTCAGTGCCTGAACCTGGACAGGACTGGGGCAGGGAGGAACTCATAGTGAGGATCTTGCATTGGCAGTCAGGTTCTTTATAGCACCACCTGCGAAACCCAATAGTGAGGATCTTGCTAAGGCCACTGAACAATGAAAAGCCTGTAATATTCAGTACAAATTTATGTGTAAATGTGTAGAATGTGTGTGTAAATTAAACACACACAAAACACATCTAAGTGTGCAAACTTTGTATTCCTAATGAAGATACATAGCACACTGCTGGTTTAGTTGTCTGTCTGCCTCGTGAGGCAGTGAGCTCCTTAAGGAAGGAAACTATCTTGTTCGTATCTGTCCCCCCAGTACCTAGACCAGTCCCTGACTATTTAGAGTCAAGAACCAGATTCAGATTCCATCCCAGCCACGAAAGATAGTTCTAACATATAGGAAGTACTCAATATGTAATAGCAGCTTTTAATGTTGTTTTTATTCTTTTGTATGTATGCTTCTGGAGAAGGCAACAAGTGTTTTGAATGAATGAAACTTTTGTATTTTGGAAATCAAAATACAAAATTCTTAGGTTTCAGTCTTCTTATTTCTAATATTATGTGTTAACCTGGAGAGCCACAGGATTATTGGAAATCTGTGTAATATGGAAACTGTGAAAAATACTTACTTGTGAAATTGGCACTTTTTAATCCTTAGTCTTAGGTATAATACTTGACATCTAGTAAACATTCATTAAATGTTGAATGGTGAGCATGAAAGCAAATATGCCATGCTACTAATATTACAGGTAAATTGCAAATAGCATTCAGATAGTCTGGTTGAAATGTCACCTCTAACTTGAGCAAACTAGATAGCTGTTCAAATAGCTTCAAATAGAGTGTATATGCCATACATTAAGGTGTCAGAGTTCTGAGCTACCTTTATAATTTTTTGAAATATGATTTCAGGTAAAACATGGTTACTCCAAGAGAGTCTGGTGTAAACTTATAGGAAAAACATTATATTATTTTCGTAGTCAAGAAGATAAGGTATGTATATGTTTTTAATATGCTGATTAGAGGAATTTTTTGTTGATTATGGCTTCAAGTTTTTCCTTTCACTGTTCTATTGCTAGCCCAAATTTTAGAATTATTTATGTTGAAATTTTGCATAAAATTTATTACTAAGGTAATCATAGGCCTACAGGGACCTTGATTCTTAATTATAAGCCTTAACAACTTTTAATTAATGCTGCTTCTAAGACCTAGAGAAATCTTCCTCTACCCCACTCTCGGCCATCAGTTTCTCATATTTTTCAGGCCTGACAGAATAGATAAGTTTGAATGATGGGAGCATCAAGCTAGGAAAGAAGCTGAAGAGAAAAAAGAATCCAGTCCTGTCCCAGGCCCTTGAATTCCTAGACACCACTTATCTATCCATCCATCTACCTATTTATGTCCCATTGGTTCATTTTTAATTAATCTCTTCCCCAAAGAACTTGAGTTAACCTTCATTTTCAGAGGAAAAAGATGATGTCTTCCAAAGGTGAAATGTATGCCTAATTATCATTGGATCAAGAGTATTTGCATAAAACAATGATGCCTGGTTCACAGAATAGCAGCCTGTGAGTGTTTACTGTATTAATGAGACCAGACTTCTTGGTCCATTGACCACACAGGTCAGTTAGTATTTCTCTGTTCTATTTTTGCAGCCTGCACTCTTGGTTCTGGCTAGCTGTATTTATTTATTGGTCTCTTCATGCAGCATGTGGGATCTTAGTCCCCTGACCAGGGATGGAACCCACATCGTCTGCATTGGGAGTGCACAGTCTTAACCACTGGACTGCCAGGGAAGTCCCTGACTAGCCATATTTAAAAGGCATTTCCTTATTCTCAGTATTGCTCATGGGATGGAAATTAACACAGTGAAGCTTTGAGAGTGTTATCTCTGAAGCAGTGTGGGAATATGCTCATTAAAATAATACAGGAATAAGCACATGACAAAATTTTATATCCCAATATAAGCCTAACTCAGTTATCAATCGAGAAAACAGCAGCCACTCTGTGTATTCCATTTATAACAATTTTAATGTAGAATTAAGGACATACATAACTTTTAGAAAAGTCAGGGTGGTAGAGGTTGGGGAAGAAGCTGCCACTGAACGTCCAAGAAGGGAGGACCAGCAGTCTGAGCCCAAAGCACAGAGGCAGCTGGTCCTCAGCAGTTGACTGTGAAGCCTCTGTGATGCTCCCAGCGGCCCAGGCATCTGACTGCAGCTGTCTCAGAACAGTTACTCCTCTGACACCCTTACCTTCCACATTACATGCAAATTCTCTCAGGCAAGCTCTAATTTGGAACTGTGCAGGGAAAGGGATTCTGATGAATATAGTGCCCAGCTTCTTTTCTGCAATTACAGGGAGACTTTAGAAGAGGGAAGTTGGGATGCTGAGTTTATAATCCTCAGTCTAGCACATCTATGTTAAAACACACATAGCAGAAACGTCAGAAAGAACTATACCGAAATGTTGAGTGGTGGTAGAATTATGGATGACCTTTTTTTTCCTTTTTGGGGTGAAAAGTGAAAGTGTCAGTCCCTCAGTTGTGTCCTGCTCTTTGCCACTCCATGAACTGTAGCCCACCAGGCTCCTCTGTCCATGGGATTCTCCAGGCAAAAATACTGGAGTGGGTTGCCATTTCCTTCTCCAGGGGATCTTCCTGACCCAGGGACTGAACCCTGGTCTCCTGCATTGCAAGCAGACTTACCATCTGAGCCACCAGGAAAGCCCCTCCTTCTTCAGGAACCTTTCAGTTTTTAACCAAGTTTCTATAATAAGTGTGTGTTTTATAAATAGAAAAGTAATTTAAAATTTACTGAGAGTAAAATTTAAATGTTCTTACTACCACTAATACTAATAATTTTTATTATTTAATAAAAATGGATAACATTGATCATAGAAGGAACAAGTCCGAAGAATGTAAATAGATGAGCAGAAATCCATTATAATTAGTGGAAAAGTATTAGAATGCTTGTGAATCAGTATAGGCTAACTTCATTTTGTGCTATACATATTTCAGAAATAATTTGTCTTTATCTCGATCAGTGTCTTTTAAAAATTCAGCCAAAATATTTAAAAATGCCAGGTCTGTTCACCGTTTATGGAGCCACAGTGATCCTTTGGTGAAAGGAATATTGTTGTTTATTCACTGAGTCATCTCTGACTCTTTGTGACTCCATGGACTGCAGCACGCCAGACTCCTCTGTCCTCCACTTTCTCCTTTGAAATTAGATCAAATTCATGTCCATTGAGTTGGTAACGCTACCTAACTATCTCATCCTCTGCCACCCGCTTCTCCTTTTGCCTTCAATCTTTCCCAGCATCAGGGTCTTTTCCAATGAGTTGGCTCTTTGCATAATGTGGCCAAAGAATTAGAGCTTCTGTTTCAGCATCAGTCTTTCCAATGAATATTTAGGGTTGATTTCTTTTAGGATTGACTGGTTTGATCTCCTTGCAGTCCAAGGGACTCTTAAAGGAATAACCATCCTTTTAAATATTGCAGTGGATGGATCCTTGATTGTCATATGATTAGATATAACTAGAGGACACAATTAGGATAGTACTGTCATGTATTATAATAGAATTAGTTTTCTTTATCCAATTTTTTAAAGCTTGCTTTTTGTTTATTAATGTGACTTTGCTGCCCTATTATTTTTGTTTTACTACCTTTCTTTTTATGAAAATATAGATAAGTTTACATTTTTCCTTCAGAAGGTAATTTTCTTCATTCAGTACCCAGAATAGTACTTTGCATATAGTAACTACTCAGAAAATAATTGTTATGAATTTAATGGGGAAAGAAGCTGTCTCTTATACACATCTAGATGTGTATAAGAGACAGGTATTGGGCATCCAGAATAGTACTTTGCATATAGTAACTACTCAGAAAATAATTGTTATGAATTTAATGGGGAAAGAAGTTTTTCTTATAAAATAGAACACATGTAATTAAGTTAATTAATTTTTTTCTATTAATCAAGTATTAGGCAGATAATATTGCATTTTAGATAAGATATCTAGGTAAGATAGTTTAAAAGCTACAAATCTCAAGCAGACTGTGTATGTTCCTGGAATAAGTGTACTTAATTAAAGCAGAAGTTTTAAAACATAGCAAATAATTGTTTTTGTCAGTAAAAGAGTAGGTAAAATTTAATGTAAATTATTTTTAAGATTTTTTTTCTTACTCTTAAATTAAGGTGGAAGAAATTGTGGCATTTTTTTGTGATTTATTTATATATACGTGTACATATATCCCTGGTGGCTCAGTGGTAAAGAATTCGCATGCCAAGGCAGGAAACACAGGTTTGATCCCTAGGTTGGGAAATGATCCCTAGAGAAGGAAATGGCAACCCACTCCAGTATTCTTGCCTGGGATATTCCCATGGACAAAGTATTATTCCCATGGAGAGGTGGGCTACAGTCCATGGGGTCACAAAAGAATTGGACATGATTTAGTGACTGAACTACATATATACATAGGGGGCTTCCCTGGGAGCTCAGCTGGTAAAGAATCTGCCCGCAGTGCAGGAGACCTTGCTTCAGTCCTGGGTTGGGAAGATGCCCTGGAGAAGGGAATGGCTCCCCGCTCCAGTATTCTTGCCTGGAGAATCCCGTGGACTGTATAGTCCATGAAGTCATAAAGAGTGGGACACGACTGAGTGACTTTCATGTTTTCACTCTTCATATATAAAAAGAGCTTCAAAACACTTTTCATTTATTGAGATTTACAGTGATAGTTAATCATACTTCTTCACACTAGCTGTCTGACTTTTTACTTTTTTATTGATAGTATTGGGACTATGTCTACACTTATCCTTTTAATCCAATAAGTTAATCAAATCAATTTTGTTGGAAGGTTAAAAGTCAAATGAATATTTTGACTGAATAACCTAATTGCTTGACTAGGTAGTGGATCATTTTGGTCAAATTGAATAATTTGAACCACTGTACGGAAGTGGCTTCTTGCTTTTCCCACAAAAACTAAATGTCTAGTATTCAGATTGTTCTTTTATATCACAGTTGGCATGTTAACTGTGTCTACCCCCCTTTTGTAACAGTGTAGATAATCCAGTTACTTTTAGGCATTCATTTAAAAACAGATATGGTTTATAAAGCCAAGAATGAAAAGGACTATGAAAAATTTTAGCAGGAAAAGATTCAGGAAGTTCCTTCCTTACAATTACTAATATTTACTTTAGTTTCCTTTAGGTCAGATCAAACTCTGGGAGGCTAAAGTTGAAGAGGTTGACAGATCCTGTGATTCAGATGAAGATTATGAAGCCAGTGGGCGAAGTCTGTTATCCACACATTACACTATTGTGATCCACCCCAAAGACCAAGGTCCAACTTACCTCCTAATTGGATCCAAGCATGAAAAGGTATGTAAGGACTAACTGGTTGATTTAGAATGAGTTAAACTAATGTGATTAAGTATTGATAATAATTTTCAAATGAGCATAAGTAGGTACAGTCAAGGGCTTCCCAAGTGGCTCTGGTGGTAAAGAGCCTTCCTTCCAATGAGGTGAGACACAGGTTTGTTCTCTGGGTCGGGAAGATTCCCTGGAGGAGGCCATGGCAACCCACTCCAGTATTCTTGTCTGGAGAATCCCATGGACAGGGTAACCTTGAGGGCTGCAGTCTGTATGTTCACACAGAGTTGGACACAAGTGAAGCGACATAGCATAGCACAGCACAGCAAGTACAAAGACACATATACATTTGTTAGACATAGTATTCTTTTAAAAATAATTTTATTCTAATATATTTCAAACTCAGAAAATATACACCCTTTTTTACTTAACAGATATAAGATTTCATGATATTTTTTAAAAAATATTTATTTATTATTTTTGGCTGTGTTAGGTCTTAGTTTCCGCATGCAGGATCTTTCATTGTGGCATACAGGCTTCTCTTTAGCTGTAGCATGCAGTCTCAGTGGCCTCTCGACTTGTGGGATCTTAGTTCCCCAACCAGGGATCCAATACTAAGTCCCCTGCATTGGAAGGCAGCTTCCTAACCACTGGACCACCAGGAAAGTCCCAGATTTTATGGTATTTTTTTATTAGTGTGAATTTAGTAACCGTGTAAATGGCCAACAATAAAAAATTGATTAATTAAATGTATGCATATGATAAAATATCCTTTAAGCTTTATATTTTTTATATTAAAAATAGATCATTATAATTTCTGGATTTTACTAATATAAGGAGCATATTAATATAATCTTAGTATAATCTCAACTATGTGAAATATACACATATATTTTAATAGAAAGATAAAAGCCACTGTATTTGGGGAGCAGAAAATGGGTTTTTTTTCTTTGTTTCCTGCGTATAAAAAGTTACACAAAATTAATGTATACAAGTTGATGTTTTGGAAATAATTATGTGCTCATGAAACCATCACCATAACCTGTGCCATAAACCTAGCCATCACTTTTCCTCTTGACCTCTTTTTTAATTATTATTTTTGTGTGTGTGATAACAGCTATTTAACATAAGATCCACCCTCTTAGCAAGTTTTAAGTATGTAATACAGTATTGTTAACCATAAACCACGATGCTGTACAATAGATCTCTAGGACTTACTCATTTTGTATACCTACAACTTTGTACCCTTTGATGAATATCACCCTGTTTCCCCTTCCCTCTAACCCTTGGCAACCGCCATTCCACTCTCCACTCCTATGAGTCTGATGATTTTAGATCCATCATATCAGTGGTATTATATGATAATTGTCTTTCTGTGTCTGGCTTGTTTCACTTAGCATAATGTCCTCCAAATTCTTCTGTGTTGTCACAAATGGCAGGATTTCCTCCTTTTTAGGGCTCCATTACATTCCATTGTATGTGTATACCATATTTTCTTTACCCATTCATCCATTGATGGACACTTAAGTTGCTTCCATGTCTTAGCTATTGTAAATAATGCTGTGATGATCATGGGGGTGCGTATATCTTTTTGAGTTCCTGTTTTATATAAATTTATATTACAAAGCTTCCTTCAGATAAATACCCAGAAGTAAAATTGCTAGATCATATAATAGATCTATTTTAAAATTTTGAGGAACCTCCATACTGTTTTTCCATAGTAGCTGCACCAATTTACATTACTACCAGCAGCATACAGGGCTCCCTTTTCTCTATATCCTCACCAACATTTGTTATTTCTTGGCTTTTTTTTTTTGTAAGATGATAATTCACTGTGATTTTCAGTTGCATTTCCCTGATGATTAGTGATGCTGAGCTCCTTTTCGTGTATCTGTTGGCCGTCTATATGTCTTCTTTGGACAAATGATCTTCTTCCCATATTTTAATTGGATTGTTTGTCTTTTTGCCATTGAATTGTATGAGCTTTTTGTTTATTTTCAATATTAACCCCTTATAAGAAATATGATTTGCAAATATTTTCTCCCATTCAGTAAGTTAATTTTTCATTTTATTGGTGATTTCCTTTGTTGTGCAGAAGTTTACTAATTTGATATAATTCTGCATATCTATTTTTGCTTTTGTTGCCTGTGCTTTTGATGTCAGAAGGATCAGGAAAGAGAGACCAATCTTATGTCCAGAAGTTTTTTCTCAGTGTTTTCTTCCAGATGTTTTATGATTTCAGGTCTAATATTTAAGTTTTTATTCCTTTTGGAGTTGATATTGTGTGTTGTGTGAGATCAGGGTCCAATTTCTTTGTTTTGCATATGGATACCCAGTTTTCCCAGCACCATTAACTGAAGAGACTATCCTTTGCCCACTGTATTCTGGCAACCTTATCAAAAATCTGTTGACCATATATGCATGAATTTATTTCTAGACTCTATTTTGTCCCATTAGCCTAATAGGACAATCATTAGGCCCATTAATGAACTTAACTATTTTTATTGCAGCACCATACTATTTTTATTATTGTAGCTTAGTAATATTTTTTGAATCAAGAAGTATGATCTCCTCAGCTTTTCTTCCTGCTCAAAATTGATCTGGCTATTTTGGATTTGTTGTGGTTTCAGATGAATTTTAAGATTGTTTTTTCTGTTTCTGTTTTTTAAAATTGGGATTTTGATAGAGATTACTTTGAACCTCTATTGGTTGCTTTCAGTAGCATGGACATTTTTAATATGAATTCTTCCAGCCCATGACTGGATGTCTTTCCATTTATTTATGTCAACTTTAGTTTCTTTCATTAGTATTTTATTGTTTTTGTTATATGAAGCTTTTGCCTTCTTGGTTAAGTTTATTTCTAAGTATTTTATTCTTTTTTTCTATTTTGGCTATTGTTTCAGGATTGTTTTCTTAATTTTCTTTTCAGATAATCATTGTTAGTGTATATGAACACAATTAATTTTCATATGTTGATTTTGTGTCCTGCTGAATTTATTAGTTCTAGCAGTGTTTTTTTGGAGTCTTTAGGTTTTTCAGCAAGTAAGATAATGTCATCTGCAAACAGAGATAATTTTACTTCTGCCTTTCCAATTTGGATGCCTTTTATTTCTTTTTCTTGCTCTGCTGCTCTGGCTAGGGCTTCCAGTGGTATGGTGAATAAAAGCGGCAAGAGTGGGCATCCTTGCCTTGTTACAGATCTTACAGGACAAGCTTTCAGTTTTTCATCATTGAGTATGATATTAGCTATTAATTTTTCTTAGATGACCTTTATTGTGTTAAGGTGTGTTCCTTCTGGGCTTTATTTCCTTCTTTAAATCTTCTGGGCTTCTTAAGTATTTTTTATGTGTTATTTGTATGTATGAGGAATCAGATTTTAAATTTGATAGAATTTGTTTTATTCCTTAATAAACAGTTATATTTATTCTAGGCTCTTAATATCATATTACTTTCTTGGTTTTCTTATGGTTTTCTAAGAAAATAATAAAAATGTGAACAATGGGAAAAAAGTACTATGAGCACAATTCAAATGAGCCTAAGTGGCTTTTAGTTTTATTTAAAAATTCAGAATTTTTTTTTTCCAGTGTCAAAGTTTTCTACTGTCTATTCCAGTTGTTTTTTCCTTAAGTCATCAAAAACTGTATCTTGGTAACATCTCTATTAATATTTTAATTTTTAAGGACACTTGGCTTTATCACCTGACTGTTGCAGCTGGAAGTAACAATGTGAATGTTGGATCTGAATTTGAACAGCTTGTTTGCAAGTTGCTAAATATTGAAGGGGAACCTTGTAAGTTTATAATGTATAAGTCTTTATAGTTTATGAAATGGACCCTAACCCCCTTTGCCTAGTAGAGTTTTCCTTTTGTGGATTTCATTTTGTGGATGCCTTTTCCATTCTTACTGGCTTTGCTTGTCATGGGCTAGGATTCTCACTGTGGTTCTTCAGCTACAGGGACACCATCATTCTTCAACATGCTGTATCCTGTCTCACCTCTCTGCCTTTGATCACATTACTCCCTCTGCCTGGACTGCCCTCCCTCCTTCACATTCCCCACCAATCTGATGAAATTCTATATACTTTAGGAGATCCCCCATCCAGCCCATCCCAACTCAGCAAATGGCTCATAAAAGGTGCCTAATAAATGTTAAAAATATGTCCCAATGCACTTTACCATTTAACCCTTTCATAGCATTTGTTGCTTTGCATTGAATTTTTTTTTTTTTAATGGCTGAAGTTTCCCCATTGATAGCCTAGATTCTCAACTCTGCTCTACTTAATAGAGATCACATTTTATTTGTGATCTGGCATAGGAATTCAATATATGTTGATTTCAGGAATGACTTCAAGTTCTTCTTTATCTTTCTATCTCCTCTAGTTTCTTCTCTGCAACTTGCCCCCAGCTCCCTATCATGCACAGTCATCTCCCTCCATAGGTCACCAATCTTTAGCACATTTAAGCAACATGACCAATGTCCTGATAGACTTGTTCTGGCCTAGAATATTTATACCAACCTCATCTAACTGTAATTTATCCTAAAGAGAAATATGAGATTCCCAGTGGCCTAGAAACTGAAATAAAATAATGTTATCAGAGGTTTTTTCATGACTTTTATGACTTAAATTGTGAGCCAGGCCTGAATGAGCTAATTTCTAAAGGGCAAATTTAATGTGAGCCCCAAATAAGTAATTCTTCCTGTTTCTTATTTACATTTCATTTTGTACTTAGCCTCTCAGATATGGAGACACCCTACTTTGTGTCACAGCAAAGAAGGAATCATTTCCCCTCTGACAACACTACCTTCAGAAGCTCTACAGACAGAAGCAATTAAATTATTTAAGGTAAAATTTTATGTGGCATTATATATCAAAAAATGGTGCTAGTGGTAAAGAAGCTGCCTGCCAGTGCAGGAGATGCAAGAGACACGGGTTCGATCCCTGGGTTGGGAAGAACCCCTGGAGAAGGGCATGGCAGCCCACTCTAGTATTCTTGCCTGGAGAATCCCCTGGAGGGAGGAGCCTGGCCGGCTACAGTCCATGGGGTCGCGAAGAGTCCGAAACGACTGAGTGACTAACACTTTCACCTTCGTAACACTTATATCATTAAGCATTTCAATAGGAAAAAATAAAAATCTAGGTTATACAAGAAAATTCAAAATATGATGACAATGACAAAGAAAATATACTGAAATAAAGCTAGATGAATTTAATATACTCTCTGAGTGAGGATTTGAAATTTCTATGATAAACTATTGCACTCATCTCACACGCTAGTAAAGTAATGCTCAAAATCCTCCAAGCCAGGCTTCAGCAATACGTGAACTGTGAACTCCCTGATGTTCAAGCTGGTTTTAGAAAAGGCAGAGGAACCAGAGATCAAATTGCCAACATCCGCTGGATCATGGAAAAAGCAAGAGAGTTCCAGAAAAACATCTACTTCTGCTTTATTGACTATGCCAAAGCCTTTGTTCCATTCTGAGGAGATCAGCCCTGGGATTTCTTTGGAAGGAATGATGCTAAAGCTGAAACTCCAGTACTTTGGCCACCTCATGCGAAGAGCTGACTCATTGGAAAAGACTCTGATGCTGGGAGGGACTGGGGGCAGGAGGAAGAGGGGATGACAGAGGATGAGATGGCTGGATGGCATCACGGACTCGATGGACGTGAGTCTGGGTGAACTCCAGGAGATGGTGATGAACAGGGAGGCCTGGCGTGCTGCGATTCACGGGGTCGCAAAGAGTCGGACATGACTGAGCAACTGAACTGAACTGAACTGATGATAAACTATGGTTTGGGCCATGTGAAAGACTTAATATCAGAGTCATTTTCTCTTCAGCTTCTCAGATGGAGAGATTTCTGACATCACCATACCTCACTATTGCGAGAGGAGTCAACACTGTTCTTCTTCTCCAGTGCTAATATGCTCAAATTCTTATTACTCAACCTCTATGAAGTCCCTGATCACTTGAAACTTGCCAGTTATATCATTCTTTACCCCTGCCCCACTACCCCCTGGAGGAGGGCACGGCAACCCACTGCAGTATTCTTGCCTGGAGAACCCCATGGACAGTGGAGCCCGACCGGCTACAGTCAAAGAGTCCGACACGACTGAGTGACTTCGTAACACTTTCACTTTCCATTATCTCTGTCGTCAGTCACCTTCTGGTAACTCCTCAAATTTCCTTAAGGATTTTGGCTCCTAACTCACATTCTTTCTCTCTGCCTTGAGCTTTGCCATTACGCTAAATGACTTGGCTATCACTTCGCTCCCCAATGCCATGGCCTTAAGATTCCTGACCTTCTCAATGTCAGTAAGCTTGCCGTCTGCCCTGCTTCACGTTTTCATTCTCCATGTCCACACCTTGACCCCAACATGCCTCATAATTACACCACTTCTATAATCTTAAATCCTAATATATCTTTCTTTAATCATTATCTCTTAGCCTATAAGCTCTCTTACTTTCTTACTCTTCCATTTCTCATCCTCACTAAGACCTTTTTTTGAGTAATTTATTTTCTTTGAGATCAAGGAAGAGCACTATAGTTCCTTGGGATCTATGGCCCCATGCATTCTTCAGCCAAACTCCTACCAAGATCACTGCTGTGGTCTTGCCTGCTTCTGTATTAATTGTAATTTAAATTACAGTGTAATGCTGCTGCTGCTGCTAAGTTGCTTCAGTCGTGTCCGACTCTGTGCAATCCCATAGACAGCAGCCCACCAGGCTCCCCCATCCCTGGGATTCTCCAGGCAAGAACTCCAAGAATGGAGTGGGCTGCCATTTCCTTCTCCAGTGCGTGAAAGTGAAAAGTGAAAGTGAAGTCACTCAGTCGTGTCCAACTCTAGAGAGCATCAAACAGCTGTGGGGACTGGAGCCCATGTAACTCTATGGCCTTCCTTCCTCAGGGCCAGCTGCCTCTCTTTGCTTGTCTTTGGTCACATCCCCTCAAACTCCCCACTCAATAATGGTCCTCAGAACAAATTTAATTTCACAGGAAAGATGAGAGGGCATCAGAAGTGATCACCTCGAATCTCTCATCCCGAGAGACATTGTTTCCTCTGTTTCTTCCTCGATTACTTCAGTCTCAGAACATACTGTATCTTCTATGGATTCTTGTCTTGACTCTGTGCTGGCACCTTGGTACTTCATTTTCCCTTTAGTCTCTTAGAGTCTTTAGTTTTTATCTCTTCTTTCTCTTTTTCTTGGCTATATTCCTCCCATCTCAAAAAAGTATTTGTTTATTAGATAATACTAGGGAATTGTTAATTTGGGAAGTGGATGATGATGACATGATGCTTATGTGGAAAAATCTTTGTCAGTTGGAAAGCCCTACTGAAGTATTAGTAAAATAACATGATATACATTAAAATACTACAGAAAAAAGTGAGTACAGGGATTGAATGAAACAAGTATGGCAAAATGCTTGTTGACAGCTGTTGACACTAGCTAATGGGTACATTAGACTATTCTCTCTACTTTTGTTCATGTTTTAAAAATACCATCATGGAGTGTTTTTAAAATTCTACCTGTAGAATACACAAATACCCAAAGTAAGACAGACTTTATACAAATATATTTGAAAATCTGGATGAAGTGATCAACTATATAACAAAATATAAATGGCCAAAACCAATTAGACGGGTGAATAAAAATTTAAACAGGGAAATTTGCCAAACTTTGTAAGTGTAGATAATTTCAGTGCTGTTCAAGGTGTCCCAAAGTATAGGAAAGAAATTTTGCAAAATTTTTTTCTTTTACTTTGTTTTGGGTAAAGCTCAAAGCTTATATATATATCAAGCATATTTAAGAGTAGAGAGAATATTATAAAGTATAAGATGCTCACCATCCAGCTCCACCGTTGTCAACCTAAGACCAGTTTTGTTTTATTCTCCGCATCCCTATTGCTCCCCAAGACTAGGTTATTTTGAAGCAATTCTCAGTCATCATGTCACTAGATTCTCTTTGTGAAATAAGTATTATTTTTATACCAAATCGCAGAGAATATTATAGAAAACAGAGCATTTCACACAAAAACTAATCAAATATTAGTCAACAGACTCCAACATCATGTTAAAAGAATACTAATCCTCAGACATATGTATACTTATCACTGATGCATGTTGATGTATGGCAGAAATCACCACAATATTATAAAGCAATTATCCTTCAGTTAAAAATAAATTAAAAGAATACTAATCATGACAAAGAGAGATTTATTCCTGACCATACTAATAATTGGCTTCCCAGGTGGGTCAGTGGTAAAGAATTCGCCTGCCGAGCAGGAGACACGGGTTCAATCCCTGGGTCGGGAAGATCCCATGAGGAAGGAAATGGCAACCCTGCTCTAGTATTCTTGCCGGGGAAATCCCATGGAGAGAGGAGCCTGGTAGGCTACAGTCTATGGGGTCGCAAAAGAGTTGGACGTGACCTAGAGACTAAGCAACAACAACAACATACTGATAATTAATATTCAATTTAAATGGTCTAGTCATTCCAGCTACAAGGTAGAGATTGTCAGAGTGTATAAAGAAGCAAAATCCAACTATATCCTGTCACAAGCAGTCCTTTTTTTGTTTCCTGACATTTCTTATAAGAAAAAAAAGACTAAGATTTTTAAATAGCCCTCGCAAAAGATTTTACTCCCAGCACTTCATTTTACTCTCAGATTTCAATGTCACTAATAAGCCCAATGTATTTAATTCATTGAAAAAATATACATGTAAAGCACCACAACTGAAGTTATTTGATACATTTGTAACAGTAATTTAGGGTTGTTAAATTAGTATGCATGTATTTTTTAGAATTCATAGAATATTTTATGAGTATTGAAGCTGCTTCTGATGCCTTTAGGCAATCCATCCCAAACTTCCTCAAGCAAGAGTTCTCTAGTCAAGATCAAAATGAAATTAGTTTTATTACAATGAACTGTTAAAATGAAGAATGATGAGTATTAATATCTTACTTTGGAAAATGTCTAGGAAAGATTTTGCTATAACCTTTTCCTAGTAACCTACTCCAAAATTTAATCTCTTTGGAGGAAAAATAGTATGTATTTATATTAACTTTAAGTTATTTAGGCTACTATTTCCCAAAATACTTTCCTCAGTAAACTAGTTCTTAAAGATGCCAATTGATATTACTAGAAAAGAATAAAGATGAGAAGGGATTGAACTCTGTTCTGTGTAGAGAGTATAAACATAAACAAGAAAATATCTTGTCTTTATGAAGTTTGTATTCCAGTAGACTCTAGAGGCTATTAATATTCCATATGCCCTTAAAAAGAATGCATATTCTTCTCAGAGGTGGACTATTCTACAAATTAGGTCAGGTTGATTAATAGTATTCTAAATCCATATTGATTTTTCTACCTACTTGTTCTCTCATATGTTGACAGTGGGTATTGCAGTCTCTCACTTTAATTGTGAATTTTGTCTATTTCTCCTTACAGTCCTATAAGATGTTGCATCATGTATTTTGAAGCTATATTATTAAAACATTTAGAATTGTTACCCCTTCTAGATGAGCTGACCCCTTTTTCATTATAAAATGACACTCTTTGTCTCTGGAATAATTCCTTGCCCGGAAATCTACTTTGTCTGATATTAATGTCACCACTCCAGATTTCTTTTGATTAATGTTATCACAATATATCTTTTCCATCCTTTTAAACAAAAACTTTTGCTAGTAAGAGAATCAATATAATTCATGCAGAATAAATCTTATCATTTCTCACCCTGAGTATATCTATTTTTTTCATTTAATTCAGACCTGCCAACTTTTTATAAATGCGGCAGTCGACTCTCCCGCAATTGATTACCACATATCTCTAGCCCAGAGTGCTTTGCAAATCTGTCTGACACATCCTGAGCTACAGAATGAAATTTGCTGTCAGCTCATTAAACAGACAAGATGGAGACAGCCACAGAATCAACCAGGACCACTGCAGGTATGTGTTGATACATACACATGCAATTTTGAATGATGATGTTTTCCTGATTGTAAGTATAATACATATTCAATATAGACATTTGGAAAATACAAAAAGTATGAAATGGAAAAACAACTATTACTATTTTGATGTATATCCTTTCAGTTTCTATAGTCTATGTATAAATGTATATATGTGTATATTTATACACTCACAGTTTTTCACATTACTAACATTACAGTGTGCATATACTTTTTAAAAACTATGAAACATAATCATTTCCCCTATAGCCTTCAGCAGTCTTCAAAACATTAATACTAGTTGCATTAATATCAACTGCTATACGTTTAGGTTTTTCCAATTACCTTTCCTATAATAAATACCGCTACAATAGACATCTTTGAACCTAAATTTTGTGTGCAAGTCCAGTGAATTTCATTGTGTCCACTTCTAGAATTTTCCATATCTTCAACAATATTCAGTGTAATTCTTCTGGTAATTTCTTTCCAGGTAAAAAGTAGTACTTCACTACTGAGTTTGTATACATTTCCTTAATTATTACAGTCAGGTTTATTTTCAGGAGGGTTTTAGTCACTTGTGTTTACTCTTCAATGAATGCTTCTTTTAATCTTTGCTTATTGACTCCCTGTCAATCACAGGATAAAATAGAAATTTCTTACCCTAGACCCTCGGGAGTGGATCTAGGTTTTGTGGTACTTGAAACTTGTGCAATGAATACTAAGAAAAAGAATACAAAATTTATTACTTTTACAAATTTTAAAAGAACAAATGAGCGTGTCATATGACTGACAGCTCACAGGGCCTGTCCCAGGGATTTGGAGGGGACCTGTGCTTGAGCAGGGTTCTGAAACTTCAGCTTCGTGTCTGTCAGGGGCCCTTCATAATCTGGCTCCAGTGGCCTCCTCTTTCTCCACTTCATTTTATGCATCCCGTCTCCAGTGTACAGTGAATGAATAAACTCTCCTCATTCTTCGAACAACCCTGCCTTTGCATTATCCTTCACCTGGCAATCCAGATCCCTCTGCATTCTTCCTACCTGTGGACTTCACAGTCCAGCCCAAGCAACATCCCTCCCGTAGATTCTTTCCTGACTCCTGCATCAGTAATCCTTCCGTCCATTGGTTATACTTAAAAAAACATTATTACAGTGTATTAGTGATCCTGTATTATAGATTGCTGTTTAAATATGTATATATAATGTCTTCTCCTAGATCGTAAATTCTTCAAGGGCAGGGCCTTTCCCCCTTCTCCTTTTTTGTATGACATTTAAAAAAAATATTGAAGTTATACTTACTTAATTTAAAAAATTAAGATATAAAATAGAATACAGACCAGAGCAAGAGAATAATGAAAGTCATATATAACTTTATTACCTAGAGATACCTCTGTTAATATTTTTGTGCTTGCCCCTTATTTAGCTATGTATGTATGTATGTATGGGTAGATCAGTTTTGCTTTTTGTATAAATTATTTTTTTACTACTTTTCAGTTTGCCCTTTCTTAGTGCGATTACTTATATTTCAGTGAAGGAGCTAACACATAAATGAACAAAAGGGAACAATTTCCCTGACCACCTTGTGTAATATCAAAAAGGATTACCATATGATATCCTCTGATACCTCAGTTGTAGACAACTGAATACATAACTAGATGGATTATGGTTCTGCCCCAATATGAAGCTTTTATGCTTTTATGTATTATAAATGCTCTAAGGAGATGATGTCTATGTGGAAAAAAGCAAAAACATTTTGGGATCACGAAAGACTAGTATGATTCCTTCACGCTCACCTCCTCTCTCAGTCACACTCTCCCTGACTTAGATCTCTGATGACCACATGGTGTCTAACCTGTGATGCTTCTCTTTGTCCAGGGCTGGCAACTCTTGGCGCTCTGTGTTGGGCTCTTCCTTCCCCATCATCCTTTCCTGTGGCTCCTCAGGCTCCACCTAAAGAGAAATGCAGATTCCAGGTACGCAGAGTTCTAGCCAGCTGCACCACTTATGTGGCCTCTGCGTTTGCAATAAATGATAGGTATTTAGTAACCTGCCAGGTACATTTGTGGAAGAATGTGTGAAACAAATGTTGATACAGGAAGCCTTTGGTTATCATTTATGCAGAGCTAGAAAGATATTTCCTTTGTTACGTTAAATCTCTTATGGAAGGTTGCACTAAAAGCTTGAAAAGCTGACAAAGAATATTTTAAGTTAAAAGTCTATGTACATTTCAAGTATGAATGTCTTATCGTTAGTGGGTGTTCATCCAATAAAAGCAACTATTTTGTTTCCTTATTTTTTCTATTACTATTTTCTTCACATTTAATTCTTTTATGTGGAAGACTTCTCTGATAGTTTTCCCACCTTTTATAATTGTATGTATTTGAATCACCTCAGAATTTTTACTCCTTTGAAAAAGACTTTTCCAATTCATTGTTAGAATGACTTTCTTACAGTGGGGCCTAGGGTGCCCAGCCAAGGGTGACTGGGATCATTTTGTCCAAGAGGTTCATATTAGGTTGTTTAAATAGACTCAGGAACTCAAACAAACGATGAAACGAGAAAACAGCTTGGAAGCAGTAGGAAAATATCTTCCAGCTCATAATATATATTTGGAGACTCTGTCATCAAGGTCATGTGATTACAATGGAAGTCACTGAGAACCACCCGCCCCCTATGAAGGTGAGATTTTAAAGCCCACCTAAAAGGCACCTGAATGCACATATATTTAGGTACATCATCAATCTGCTTTTATAAGTGAAATGAAAATTATATGTAACAGATAAGGACAAATAAAATCTCTATCCAGCTTTTACTGGATTTATTTACCCCAGAAGTTTTGTTTAAGACTTAACATTTTTAAAGAAGTACATGTTTTGTAAAGAAGGAATATTTATTTATTTATTTGGCTGAGCCAGGTCTTAGCTGTGGCATGTAGGATCTAGTCCCCTGACCACATCAAACCTGGACCCCATGCATTGGGAGCGCAGATCTTAGCCACTGGACCACCAGGGAAGTCCCAAGGAAAATACATTTTTATTTTTGTTTCAAGATATTTTCTTATCTTGCTCAGCAGGAATGGCATTAACCTCTGTGTTCTTCAAAAAAGAACTCTCTTCATCATGCACTTCTTAAGTTATCCTGTTCTAGTCTTTATACAGTTATTTTCTTTATATTTGTTAATATAATCACTATATGTTGACCATGTAATGTCTGGTAATTTTAAATTTTTTTTGTGATTATAATAATAATACAATAATGATGAAGATTGCTTTGTGGGAAGTCTGGTTTAGTTGGTGGTGAAAGTAAAGCCACTAGAATTTGAGAAAAGTGACAGCAGTTAATATTATCACTCAGTAATGATAATATTGTATTAATATATATCAATATTATATAATATTAATTTTATATTTTATATTATTGTGATTATGATAATTAACATTATATAATATTATAGTGAATATAGAATATAGTGAAGTTGCTCAGTCATGTCCGACTCTTTGCGACCCCGTGGACTGTAGCCTACCAGGCTCCTCTGTCCATGGGATTTTCCAGGCAATAGTCCTGGAGTGGATTGCCATTTCCTTCTCCAGGGGATCTTCCCAACCCAGGGGTCGAACTTGGGTCTCCCGCATTGTAGACAGATGCTTTACCGTCTGCGCCACCAGGGAATATTAATGTATATTAATATAGCAGTTAATATTATCATTCAATAATGATAATATGATATTATGCTGTCAACATTAGCATGATACATTGTAATAATGTACACCAAGGAAAGTTTCTAATGGTTTCATATATCTTAATTAAATTTATTCTTAGGTTTTATCTTAAGTTTTGTATTATAGGACAGAATTTGGAAAATACGCCATTTACTGCCAGAGATGTGTAGAAAGAACACAACAGAATGGAGATCGAGAAGCAAGACCCTCAAGAATGGAGATTCTTTCCACCCTCCTTCGAAACCCATATCATCATTCTTTGCCCTTCAGTATCCCTGTACACTTCATGAATGGAATATATCAGGTAGATTAGACTTTCTACCCAGTGAACACGTGCTTAGCCCAGAATCCTGTGTATAACCTCTGTGGTGTTGAGAGGTGACTGTCACCCTACTTCTGTCAGCAGCTGGCAGTGATAAACATGCAAATATATTAGATTTCCTGTGAGGAAAGTTGAGTTTTGAAACAGTTTTGCTAAAAAAGGATGCACACTAAACAATCCATATTGAATGAAATAAGGGAGGGTTTTCATTACCATTATAATTCCAATGGAAAAAGCAAAAGTACCTCGGTTGAGGGCTTCCCCCAGCAGTGTACCGGCTAGTTGAGGAAATGATCATTGACATGGGGTGTGTACAGGTTTAGTGCCTTTAAAGTCTCCACATCTTAGAAATTCTCTGGGAAAACTGTCCAGGCCCTTCCAACTCACATCTAGGTGATTGCCTATTAATGGAAGCAAACATATTCCAAAGCTGGCAATTAGTCTTTGTAGCTGTAAGCCTTTTATCATGGAATTCAGATACTTAACTGCATATTAAAGAAACAAAAATTAAATGCTTAAAAGTGTTCATATGTTTAAGTGTATTTCTTTTTTGTTTTTTTCCCCCTTTGTTTAAAGACTACATACTGTTCTGTAGTTCATAATCGGCCAGCATAATATCTCTGCAAGAAGTTTATAGCTGTCAAATGATCTTTCTATTTTGAATTCACGTCTGTTGGCTGAAGCCAGGAGTTCTTATGTCAGGCTAATGACTAAGATGACATTAATTTTCTCCAGTGGAACTTTGAAAAAAAGTTAAAGCACCTAGATAAATATATGTTATCATTAATCATGCATCAGGTGTGCCCTGTTTCCCCCCCTGAAATCTAGGTTTGAAATGTGTGTACCTTTAAGAGAAGGACTATGTTGTATCTGTTTAGGTAGTTGGATTTGATGCATCCACCACAGTGGAAGAGTTTTTGAATACTTTGAACCAAGATACAGGGATGAGGAAGCCAGCACAGTCTGGATTTGCATTATTCACAGATGATCCTTCCGGCCGGGATTTAGAACATTGTCTTCAAGGAAACATCAAGGTAAAACCAACTCCTTTTAAGGAGGCAGGCCCAGGAAACAGCAAAGAAGTTATTCTGCTATTTGCAAAAAGTTTAGTTCAAGAATTTTCCAAAAATATAAGCAATCTAATCTTCATAATAAAAAAATATTGTTGGACTTTGTTGAAGCCAAGGAATTCTGAATAAAATCTACACACATACATTATTGTTGTTTAATTGCTAAGTCATGTCCGACTTTCTGTGACTCCACAGACTGTAGCCCACCAGGTTCTTCTGTCCATGGAATTTTCCAGGCAAGAATACTGGAGTGGGTTGCCATTTCCTACTGCAGGGGGTATTCCCGACCCAGAGATCAAACCCACATCTCCTGCATTGGCAGGCAGATTTTTTTTTACCACTGAGCCACCAGGGAAACCCCTCACACACATACGTCCTACGTGTTAAAGAGAGGAAGAGGATTAATAATATAATAATACCCTAAACATTAAGGTAGAAAGAGTGGAGGTATGGAAGCTCTAATAAAATGGTTTTCCATTTTATTCATTCACTCACCAGTATCCATTTAACTGTATATTGTGTCCCGGGGCTTCCTGGGTAACACAGTGGAGAAGAATCTGCCTGTCAATGCAGGGGACACAAGAGATGCAGGTTTGATCTCTGGGTCAGGAAGATCCTCTGGAGTAGTAAATGACAACCCGCTCCAGTATTCTTGCCAGGAAAATTCTACAGACAAAGGAGCCTGGCAGGCTACAGTCCATAGGGTTGCCAAAAGTTGGACACGACTGCGCACTCATGCACACACATTGTGTGCCAGGAGCTGGAGCAGATCCTTTGGGGAATATAAAGAAGGAACAGAAATATTTCCTGTGCATAGTGTACTTCTAATCTGCTTAGGGAAGAATAGCCTTATACACTGATAACCTTAAAATTGAAAATGATAAATAGTTTAATGTGGTGAGCATTCTATAGAGGAAAAGATTACATTCAGTGGAAATTAGGGAAGAGCTCAGCTGGACTTTGACTGGTAGAAAATGCACCAGGCTTCCCTGGTGGCTCAGATGGTAAAGAAACTGCCTGCAATGTGGGAGACCCAGGTTCGGTCCTTGGGTCGAGGAGATCCCCTGGAGAAGAACTCCAGGCAACCCACTCCAGTATTCTTGCCTGGAGAATCCCATGGACCGAAGAGCCTGGCGGGCTTCAGTCCCTGAGGTTGCAAGGAGTCGGACATGACTGAGCAACTAACATACACAAGAAAATGCACCTGTGGAAATAAAGAAGCGATTCCAGACATAGGGAAGATCATGAGCAAAGACAGAGAATTGGAAGATTCTTTAAAAATGTTTTCTAGGTCATAGTAAAATAGCTTTAATGAAGTTTCCATCTAGCGATGGCAATGATTAAAAACAGGATATAGAACCATAAGGAACCTTAGAGAAATAACCCACTTATTTTGCAAATGAGGAAACTGAGGCCTAGAATGAAAAACAATGTATGGCAAATCAAATAGCTGGAACCAGGTCTGGATCCTCTTACTTGACATGGTCCTTATTGCTCTTGGGAATAAGTACCTTGTTATGGAATAAAGGCACTGCTCTGATTTGGAGATGAAATATTTGGGGCAAAGCAAGGGATGCACCCATGAGTTTAGAGCATATAAAAAAAACATCAGTACTTTCATTTCACTCCCAAAGCCCAGCTCCATTTGCAGAGTGATCTGTTGGATCTTCATGAGTTAAATATGCAATATGTTAAAACTCAAACTTAGTAACATTAGCATGATACATTGTAATAATGTACACCAAGGAAAGTTTCTAATGGTTTCATATATCTTAATTAAATTTATTCTTAGGTTTTATCTTAAGTTTTGTATTATAGGACAGAATTTGGAAAATACGCCATTTACTGCCAGAGATGTGTAGAAAGAACACAACAGAATGGAGATCGAGAAGCAAGACCCTCAAGAATGGAGATTCTTTCCACCCTCCTTCGAAACCCATATCATCATTCTTTGCCCTTCAGTATCCCTGTACACTTCATGAATGGAATATATCAGGTAGATTAGACTTTCTACCCAGTGAACACGTGCTTAGCCCAGAATCCTGTGTATAACCTCTGTGGTGTTGAGAGGTGACTGTCACCCTACTTCTGTCAGCAGCTGGCAGTGATAAACATGCAAATATATTAGATTTCCTGTGAGGAAAGTTGAGTTTTGAAACAGTTTTGCTAAAAAAGGATGCACACTAAACAATCCATATTGAATGAAATAAGGGAGGGTTTTCATTACCATTATAATTCCAATGGAAAAAGCAAAAGTACCTCGGTTGAGGGCTTCCCCCAGCAGTGTACCGGCTAGTTGAGGAAATGATCATTGACATGGGGTGTGTACAGGTTTAGTGCCTTTAAAGTCTCCACATCTTAGAAATTCTCTGGGAAAACTGTCCAGGCCCTTCCAACTCACATCTAGGTGATTGCCTATTAATGGAAGCAAACATATTCCAAAGCTGGCAATTAGTCTTTGTAGCTGTAAGCCTTTTATCATGGAATTCAGATACTTAACTGCATATTAAAGAAACAAAAATTAAATGCTTAAAAGTGTTCATATGTTTAAGTGTATTTCTTTTTTGTTTTTTTCCCCCTTTGTTTAAAGACTACATACTGTTCTGTAGTTCATAATCGGCCAGCATAATATCTCTGCAAGAAGTTTATAGCTGTCAAATGATCTTTCTATTTTGAATTCACGTCTGTTGGCTGAAGCCAGGAGTTCTTATGTCAGGCTAATGACTAAGATGACATTAATTTTCTCCAGTGGAACTTTGAAAAAAAGTTAAAGCACCTAGATAAATATATGTTATCATTAATCATGCATCAGGTGTGCCCTGTTTCCCCCCCTGAAATCTAGGTTTGAAATGTGTGTACCTTTAAGAGAAGGACTATGTTGTATCTGTTTAGGTAGTTGGATTTGATGCATCCACCACAGTGGAAGAGTTTTTGAATACTTTGAACCAAGATACAGGGATGAGGAAGCCAGCACAGTCTGGATTTGCATTATTCACAGATGATCCTTCCGGCCGGGATTTAGAACATTGTCTTCAAGGAAACATCAAGGTAAAACCAACTCCTTTTAAGGAGGCAGGCCCAGGAAACAGCAAAGAAGTTATTCTGCTATTTGCAAAAAGTTTAGTTCAAGAATTTTCCAAAAATATAAGCAATCTAATCTTCATAATAAAAAAATATTGTTGGACTTTGTTGAAGCCAAGGAATTCTGAATAAAATCTACACACATACATTATTGTTGTTTAATTGCTAAGTCATGTCCGACTTTCTGTGACTCCACAGACTGTAGCCCACCAGGTTCTTCTGTCCATGGAATTTTCCAGGCAAGAATACTGGAGTGGGTTGCCATTTCCTACTGCAGGGGGTATTCCCGACCCAGAGATCAAACCCACATCTCCTGCATTGGCAGGCAGATTTTTTTTTACCACTGAGCCACCAGGGAAACCCCTCACACACATACATCCTACGTGTTAAAGAGAGGAAGAGGATTAATAATATAATAATACCCTAAACATTAAGGTAGAAAGAGTGGAGGTATGGAAGCTCTAATAAAATGGTTTTCCATTTTATTCATTCACTCACCAGTATCCATTTAACTGTATATTGTGTCCCGGGGCTTCCTGGGTAACACAGTGGAGAAGAATCTGCCTGTCAATGCAGGGGACACAAGAGATGCAGGTTTGATCTCTGGGTCAGGAAGATCCTCTGGAGTAGTAAATGACAACCCGCTCCAGTATTCTTGCCAGGAAAATTCTACAGACAAAGGAGCCTGGCAGGCTACAGTCCATAGGGTTGCCAAAAGTTGGACACGACTGCGCACTCATGCACACACATTGTGTGCCAGGAGCTGGAGCAGATCCTTTGGGGAATATAAAGAAGGAACAGAAATATTTCCTGTGCATAGTGTACTTCTAATCTGCTTAGGGAAGAATAGCCTTATACACTGATAACCTTAAAATTGAAAATGATAAATAGTTTAATGTGGTGAGCATTCTATAGAGGAAAAGATTACATTCAGTGGAAATTAGGGAAGAGCTCAGCTGGACTTTGACTGGTAGAAAATGCACCAGGCTTCCCTGGTGGCTCAGATGGTAAAGAAACTGCCTGCAATGTGGGAGACCCAGGTTCGGTCCTTGGGTCGAGGAGATCCCCTGGAGAAGAACTCCAGGCAACCCACTCCAGTATTCTTGCCTGGAGAATCCCATGGACCGAAGAGCCTGGCGGGCTTCAGTCCCTGAGGTTGCAAGGAGTCGGACATGACTGAGCAACTAACATACACAAGAAAATGCACCTGTGGAAATAAAGAAGCGATTCCAGACATAGGGAAGATCATGAGCAAAGACAGAGAATTGGAAGATTCTTTAAAAATGTTTTCTAGGTCATAGTAAAATAGCTTTAATGAAGTTTCCATCTAGCGATGGCAATGATTAAAAACAGGATATAGAACCATAAGGAACCTTAGAGAAATAACCCACTTATTTTGCAAATGAGGAAACTGAGGCCTAGAATGAAAAACAATGTATGGCAAATCAAATAGCTGGAACCAGGTCTGGATCCTCTTACTTGACATGGTCCTTATTGCTCTTGGGAATAAGTACCTTGTTATGGAATAAAGGCACTGCTCTGATTTGGAGATGAAATATTTGGGGCAAAGCAAGGGATGCACCCATGAGTTTAGAGCATATAAAAAAAACATCAGTACTTTCATTTCACTCCCAAAGCCCAGCTCCATTTGCAGAGTGATCTGTTGGATCTTCATGAGTTAAATATGCAATATGTTAAAACTCAAACTTAGTTCCTTAGGAGTGCTGGTCAGAAGATAGGATTTCCACCCGACTCCCACTTGTTTCTTCAGTAGCCTTTTGAGGCATCTAGATAAATGAATGTCGTTTTCTTTGCAGTTTCAAGTATATCCTATTCAGATCAACATTTCTAAATGTAAATTTTTGAGACAGACATTCCTTGAATACTTTTAATAATTGATCAAGAAGATAAGCTAGTATTTTTGGTTGACTTGAGCTGAGTAAATATTAGGGACTTTGGTAAATAATTGCTTACCCCATAATTTTAAAAACTTTTATTTATAATTCTGTAAATGACAAGATTTTTAAAATTTATCTTGTTCCTGAAGAATTTTTGTTCTTTCCCCGAGAACCTTAACATTATATTTCAGATTTCTTTGGTATAACTTCAGTTATTCCAATCTTTTTAAACTCAGAAGGTGGAATAGTTGCTTTTCGGTGACTGAATCATGAAAAAATTCCTGGAATCTTCTTGTTTCCAGTCTCATGCAATCCTTCATTAAGTTTCCTTTTTGAGTAAAAAATTCATGGCCATAGTCCAAAGTTAATGTGTGTCCAAAAGGATAAGAGGACCATAGAGTGATTTATAATTAAATTCTAAACTCAGAGCTGCAGAAGCTTAATACAGAAAGCTTCAGTCCATTTGGTTTGATTGCATTAATTGAAAATTTTCAGTCTGTAGACATGCTTGTCTTCAAAAAATACCCAATGTGAAAAACATTATGAATCTCTATTTTCTACTTCCCTTCTAGATTTGTGACATTATCTCTAAATGGGAACAGGCTTCTAAAGAACAGCAGCCTGGGAAATGGGAAGGTACGAGAACTGTGCGTCTCACTTATAAAAACAGGTGTGTAATACCATCGCCAAGTGCCAAAGTAAGAGTATACACTTATTTTCAAATCATGCACCTAAAATTTAGTTTCCTGTCTAATAGCCTTAAAAGTTATATTTATTTATATGTTTTCCTAAAATGGTAGCTCTATTTCTGTAGGAAGAAACTGTCACCTAAAATTTTGTCTCTAATTACAGTCTTTTAGTATCATGAATAATTATATTTTATAAAAATATGTATTTGGACAAAGATTAGAAGAAAACTATAAGGAAAAAAGTAGTTGCTCTCTTTGGATAGTTGATACAGTTTTTCACTTTCAAAATTTCCTTTAACACTAATATTACATTTTTTCCATAAGACTGAATATTCAAATATCCTACTGCAGATCTGTAATAAGAATCGTTTGTTTACCCAAGTCTTTTAGAAGTGGTATGTTTGTATTCATTCATTCTTATTCTTTCATATTTTATCTTCCTCTGTATTTATTGAGCTTCATCTATAAGCCCAGCACTTAGCTGGATGCTTTTGATGAAATGATAATAAACACACACACAATCCCTGATCTTTTGGAATTTACGGGCTAGTGAGGAAGATGGTTGCTAATTTTTCTCTGAAAGAAAAGCGCATGGCTGTGTGAGAGCACTTAGCAAGAATCCTGTCCTAGACTGGAGACTTTGGGAGGCTTCTTTGAGGAAATGATGCTTATGTCAAGGTCAGAATGAGGCTGAGAGTGAAAGCATTGAAACGGGTAGAAAAGGATGTACAAAGCCTGTAGAGGGAGGCTGAGCAGTGTTTCAGGAACTGGGAAAGAGCTGGTAGGACTGGAGCACATACTTTCTCAACAAATAAAATTTACTTTAGTATTTATTTATTTATTTATTTATTTTTGGCTGTGCCAGGTCTTTGTTGCTCTGCAAGGACTTTCTCTCGCTGCGGCAAGCAGGGGCCGCTCTCTAGTTGCGATACACGGGTTTCTCCTTGTGATGGCTTCTGTCGCTGCAGAGCAGGCTCTAGAGCACATGGGCTCAGTAGTTGTGGTGCATGGGCTTAGTTGCCTCTTGACACGTGGGATCTTCCCAGACCAGTGTTCACCTGTGTGTCCGGCATTGGTGGGCGGATTCTTAACCACTCGACCACCGGAGAATCCCGTAACAGGTACAGGTTTAAGAGACTTTGGCATATGGTCAGAAACTAGGGTTTTCTTTATTCTTTTTTTTTTTAAACTTCTTTTCTTCCATGTATGAGCAGAAGGTGGTATTTAATAAACAGTGTTCACCGACCAGGTCATATTAAGTGTACAACAACAACAAAAACAAAAAATGTATTTTGCTTCTTTTATTTGACTCTTATACTTCATAAAATAAGGGATCTAAGATATCAGAGTAAGAGCCTGGTAGAATTATTGCTGTAGTCTTGATTTTAAAATTTTTAGAGGCCTACTTTTGGAATATGTTCCTAGCTCTGATATTGGGATGTAAGAAGTAAAGGTATCATATAACAGAAAGAATGTAACAGCCTTTGATCCAGTTCAGGATTGCTTTTTCTGATGATTTATCCCAGAGAAATACCCACATAAGTGGGCAAGAGTATTCCAGTAATTTTTATAACAGTGAAAAATAAATGTGTTAAGGGACACATGTTTATTAGTAGGAGAATGGTTAAATAAATATTGTGCATTCATACTGTGGATTCCTCTCGTACACTCGGCCACTAAAAGGCCACCACTGTTTGAATAGACTCCTTTGATCTGAATAAAAGGTCCAGGTGGTTTAAGTAATAAAGAACCCACCTGCCAATGCAGGAGACCTGAGAGATACAGGTTCAATCCTTGGGTCAGGAAGATCCCCTGGAGAAGAGAATGGCAACCTACTCCAGTATTCTTGCCTAGACAACCCAGAAGCCTGGCTGGCTAAGGTCCATAGGGTTGCAGAGAGTTGGGTGGGCATCACTGAAGCGACTTAGCACATGAGCCACTAGAGCTTCTCTGTTCAGGGATTTATGAGCTGGGTGATTCACAAGTTCTCAGTAATGAGACATGACTGTTGAGCTTTGGTATCTAAGGTTTTAAAATCCCGTACTCCTAGAGATGCAGGATTACTTAAGTAGTAGAAATTGGACAGGCTCTAGTCCTGGAGGAACCTGTTTCCACTCTGGCCCTTTGGTGACTGGCATGAAACAACAGCTGAAAGTTATGGACCTTTTAGATGATTGTTTTAGTTCTGTGGTCACTGGGAGCAGTGATTCTCAAAGTGTGGGTCCCGGATCTGCAGCTTCAGTATCACATGGAAACACATCAAAATCCCCATTATTTGGTCCTACTGCAGATCTATTGAATTAGAATCTCTAGGGAAAAGGCCCTGGAGTCTGTGTTTTAACAATTCTCCAGGTGATTCTTATTCATGCTAAGTTTGGAGAAGCACTGATCCAGAGGTCCATGTTGCTGCCTGTATCTTTTGTGGAAGGAAGCTAGCTCCTGGACCTGACCTGCTTGGTTTTTTTTATGTACTTAGAAGAGGTTCAGGAATTCTCATTTGGTTTTGTTGGCACTAAATGGAATTAAGTCCATGTCTAAGACTATTGCTAATAATGCATATCTTACGAATGCTGAATACATACTGATTTTGACTATGATGGCCACAGTTGGAACCAAAATGAAATGGATGAAATGGAGAAAAGTGGTCTGAAAGAGACATAAGAATAATGTGCCAGCTGTAGCAAATTCCACCAGAAAGAACAAAAACAGTCATGAATAACACATTGCCTTGTTAGCAAAAAAAAAAAAAACAATTTCATGACAGTATCTTTGACATCAGAAGAAAAGCAACTCAACTATAAAGTTTAATTTTTAACAGGAATCTGAAATGGCTGGGTAGCTACAGCTATGAGTAAGTACTGTTTCTAAATGTGATCGTGCTTTGCATATGTGTATAAATAGCTTAGGAAATAAGCCCTAATGCCCAGTGACACAGTTAGGAGGGGAACTGGCTATGACCGACCACACAGCTGCAGACTTAATTCTTCATCTGTCAAGCACCACTGTGATAAGCGAAACTAAAGCACCACCTCTTTTTATCATGGAATTTTTATTTATGTTTAGTAATTTATAGAATTTTAATTATTTAGATTAGAGGCTAAAGATCTAATTAATAGGTTTTGAAATTGTTCTCATTTGGAAAACTCTTTGGTAATAAAACTATTTGGTAATGTTTAAATTCTATTCATATTTATTAATAAAACACTTATTTAATTTGGTTTAAATTATTTGTCTATTTGAAATTCCAAAATCAAGGCATGTTTTTAACAAAACTAAGCTGGCAAGGGTCTTTCCCTACAGAGAACAGCTCTTCTTTATCCCCTCTTTGAAACAGAAGTTTATTATCAGTAATTCTGTGTTGTTGTTATTTTCTGGAGCATAGTTTAAGGTTCCCTTCTCTGCCACCTTAGTGCACTGTGAGAGCATGTATATTGAATCCTAAACCGAGAAGCCTCTTGGCAGGTCACCTAGTTTATCCCATTTCTTCCAGCTGTCTTCACACCAAAAAAAAAGCTTCCTGTACGAAGAGATTCTTGTGAGTCTAAAGACCTCTAGAGAAGAATCATCATCATAGTAGTAGTAATAATAACTACCACCAATATTTATTGAGCACTTAACCATAGAAGGCAATGGCACCCCACTCCAGTACTCTTGCCTGGAAAATCCCATGGATGGAGGAGCCTGGTAGGCTGCAGTCCATGGGGTCGCTGAGAGTTGGACACGACTCAGTGACTTCACTTTCACTTTTCACTTTCATGCCTTGGAGAAGGAAATGGCAACCCACTCCAGTGTTCTTGCCTGGAGAATCCCAGGGATGGGGGAACCTGGTGGGCTGCCGTCTATGGGATCACACAGAGTCGGACACGACTGAAGCGAATTAGCAGCAGCAGCAACCATATACCAGGCCCTGTGCTGAGCTCTTTATATGTATCATCTCATTTAATCCTAACAGCACCTCTCAGTATTATCATCCTCTCCATCTTATAGATGAGGAAACTGAAGCTTTAGAGAGTTACACCATTTACCCAAGGCTACAGAAGGGTTTTTCAAGGTTTTTCTGGCAAATAATTTCCATATTTTTCAATTCTCACCACCATTCATTTATCCATTCATGCCATAAGCATCTGTCCAGTGTCTGCCAGTGCCAGGTCTCATTGAAGCCCTAGAGATTCAAAGGTGAATGGATGTTTCCTACCTTCTAGAACTTTACAGCTCATGTAAGACATGAATTCTTAGTAATGTGACTACTGCCGTGGCAGTCACACTCTAGTGGAGCAGTGAAGAACATGGCCTCTGCACAGAAGCTGCTGGGTTAGCATCCTGGCTCCCCCACTCGCTCTGTGGCCATGAGCAAGTCACTCACCGTCTCTGGGCCTCAGGTCCCCTCGACATGAAATGGAGATGAAAACAGTACCTGCTTAGGGTCACCCGAAGGACTAAATGTTAGCAGATGTAAAGCAGTTGGATCAGGGCCTGCTTACACAGTAGATGCCCCAATGATATTCACTCTCCCTGTGAATATCACATGTCTGTGTGCAAGATGTGGGAGCAGAGAGGAAGGCTTCGCAGAATGATGACTCCTGAGCACAGGACTAGAGGTGGTGGCCGTAGAGGCCGGAGGAGAACAGGGAAGGCAGGACCGGTCACAATTGCAGGTTTTATAGTGTTATCAGCAGGCCATGGTGGACAGAGGAGTGAAGGAAGGTGGAGGGAGAGTGAAGGCAAGCTGCTTCCTCAGTAGGTTTACGTGGTGATGAGAAAGGCAATAGGAAATACATGCTCTGAGGACTGGAATCTGGAGCTGGCTGGAGGCGGGCTGAAGGAGTACCCAGCAGTACCGGGAGATCTCTGCACCACTGGGGTGGTGTGTGTGTGCTGACACTGGTCCACACAGTGATGTGGTTCCCATCACACGGTATTCAGTTTCCCCGAGGTCAAGTGAGGACATTTGGGAATACCCCTGCCGGGCAACGTGTGCCCTCCTGCTGTGACAGAAGCCCCGCTTCTCTGCCTCAGACCCCCTCACGGTTGCGGAGCAGTTGGAAGCTAGTCATATTGGGACAGACTTAGATCATGTTCCCTGGGGCCTTTCCCGTTCAAGATCTTTGGGTTTGATTTTCTGACTTCATCATTTTGGGGACTCGTTAGTTCCTCTCCACATTCTCTCCAAATCCCTGTATAGTTATTGGAGCCCAGACTGTTCCGTTAAGGGCTTCAGCCTGTGATTCCTACAAGTTGTGTCCCTGTATGTGTGTCTGGAGTTGTTTTTCTCTCCTGTGCCCATAGTGCTTCATCTTCCCTTCCCAGCTGCAGTCTTCCTGGCATGCCAGAAATGACAGAAGATGCACTTTAGCTCTTCTTGTCTGTAGCCGTATGAACATTTGGTTCTTTTTTCCCTCCTATTGTATTACCAATTCAAACTTTTACCAAGAACCTTCCAGTGGCTCAGTTCAGTTCAGTTCACATGCTCAGTCAAGTCCGACTCTTTGCCACCCCATGAATCGCAGCACGCCAGGCCTCCCTGTCCATCACCAACTCCCGGAGTTCACTCAGACTCATGTCCATCAAGTCGGTGATGCCATCCAGCCATCTCATCCTCTGTCGTCCCCTTCTCCTCCTGCCCCCAATCCCTCCCATCATCAGGGTCTTTTTCAATGAGTCAACTCTTCGCATGATGTGGCCAAAGTATTGGAGTTTCAGCTTCAGCATCAGTCCTTCCAGTGAACACCCAGGACTGATCTCCTTTAGCATGGACTGGTTGGATCTCCTTGTACTTCAAGGGACTCTCAAGAGTCTTCTCCAACACCACAGTTCAAAAGCATCAATTCTTCGGTGCTCAGCTTTCTTCACAGTCCAACTTTCATATCCATACATGACCATTGGAAAAACCATAGCCTTGACTAGACGGACCTTTGTTGGCAAAGTAATGTCTTTGCTTTTGAATATGCTATCTAGGTTGGTCATAACTTTTCTTCCAAGGAGTAAGCGTCTTTTAATTTCATGGCTGCAGTCACCATCTGCAGTGATTTTGGAGCCCCAAAAAATAAAGTCTGACACTGTTTCCACTGTTTCTCCATCTATTTCCAATGAAGTGATGGGACCAGATGCCATGATCTTCGTTTTCTGAATGTTGAGCTTTAAGCCAACTTTTTCACTCTCCTCTTTCACTTTCATCAAGAGGCCTTTTAGTTCCTCTTCACTTTCTGCTATAAGGGTGGTGTCATCTGCATATCTGAGGTTATTGATATTTCTCCCAGCAATCTTGATTCCAGCTTGTGCTTCATCCAGCCCAGCATTTCTCATGATGTACTTTGCATATAAGTTAAATAAGCAGGGTGACAATATACAGCCTTGACGTACTCCTTTTCCTATTTGGAACCAGTCTGTTGTTCCATGTCTGGTTCTAACTGTTGCTTCCTGACCTACATATAGGATCCTCAAGAGGCAGGTCAGGTGGTCTGATATTCCCATCTCTTTCAGAATTTTCCACAGTTTATTGTGATCCACACAGTCAAAGGCTTTGGCATAGTCAATAAAGTAGAAGTAGATGTTTTTCTGGAACTCTCTTGCTTTTTTGATGATCCAGTGGATGTTGGCAATTTGTTCTCTGGTTCCTCTGCTTTTTCTAAATCCAGCTTTAACATCTGGAAGTTCACAGTTCACGTACTGGTGAAGCCTGGCTTGGAGAATTTTGAGCATTACTTTACTAGCGTGTGAGATGAGTGCAATTGTGCGGTAGTTTGAACATTCTTTGGTATTGCCTTTCTTTGGGATTGGAATGAAAGCTGACCTTTTCCAGTTCTGTGGCCACTTCTGAGTTTTCCAAATTTGCTGGCATATTGAGTGCAGCACTTTCAGAGCATCGTCTTTCAGGATTTGAAATAGCTCAACTGGAATTTCATCACCTCCACTAGCTTTGTTTGTAGTGATGCATTCTAAGGCCCACTTGACTTCATATTCCAGGATGTCTGGCTCTAGGTGAATGATCACGCCATCATGATTATCTGGGTTATGAAGATCTTTTCTGTACAGTTCTTCTGTGTATTCTTGCCATCTCTTCTTAATTATCTTCTGCTTCTGTTAGGTCCATACCATTTCTGTCCTTCATCGAGCCCATCTTTGCATGAAATGTTCCCTTGGTATCTCTAATTTTCTTGAAGAGATCTCTAGTCTTTCCCATTCTGTTGCTTTCCTCTACTTCTTTGCATTGATCACTGAGGAAGACTTTCTTATCTCTCCTTGCTATTCTTTGGAACTCTGCATTCAAATGGGTATGTCTTTCCTTTTCTCCTTTGCTTTTCACTTCTCTTCTTTTCATAGCTATTTGTAAGGCCTCCCCAGACAGCCATTTTGCTTTTTTGCATTTCTTTTCCATGGGGATGGTCTTGATCCCTGTCTCCTGTACAATGTCACGAACCTCCGTCCATAGTTCACCAGTCACTCTATCAGATCTAGGCCCTTAAATCTATTTCTCACTTCCACTGTATAATCATAAGGGATTTAATTTAGGTCATACCTGAATGGTCTAGTGGTTTTCCCTACTTTCTTCAATTTAAGTCTGAATTTGGCAATAAGGAGTTCATGGTCTGAGCCACAGTCAGCTCCCAGTTTTGTTTTTGCTGACTGTATAGAGCTTCCAGTGGCTACACTTAGCTAAATAAACCCTAGTGCATGATAGTTATGAATAAGACATAGTTCTTAGCTTCAAGTGAAGAAAATATGCTAAGTACAAAAATGTTCACATGCCAGAAAAGGAGGGCTTTTCTTAAATTTTATTCTTTTTGTTCTATATACCTTTACTGACATCATTTTGAATTTAGAATCTATTTCTGTTACCCAACCATGTTCTTCTACCAGTTAACAGTTTGCCATCATGCAAACACAGATAATTATTTTGTTCAAGAAACCACTCTGAATGATGGCCCATGCAAGTGATTCTTAAGCTGGCGTGAACAGAAAGAATTATCAGAACAATGGGGAAGAAGTGCTTTTCAAAGTACAACCCCCATGCTTCCCCTGAGATTCTGACCTGCTGCCCTCTCATTTCTTGCTATTTGAGATAATTACCATGAGAAATTTTGTAACTGATGATAGTGTGTCCTCTCCTTCAAGTGGATGGGGAAAAAAGGCTGGAAATCCAGTTATAGTTAATTGAGCACACACCTGACAAATGTCGGATCTAAATCTCTCTTTTCCTGCCACTGTGTTGTCATGACAATATTAAGGCGTGTCACTGTGCTGCTTACCCGCCCCACTGTCGCAGCATTTACAGTGTTTACAGGGCTCTCTGCCTGCTCTGTAGCCTAGAGTCAGAGCTTTAGAAACCTCATATAAAGAAGTGGCACAGGACTTCCCTCGTGGTCCAGTGGTTAAGAATCTTCCTTGCAATACAGAGGACACGGGTTCAATCACTGGTGGGGGAACTAAGGTCCCACATGCTGCCGGGCAGCTAAGCTGGGGTCCTCGTACCACAACTTAGACTCCACGTGCCGCAAGGAAAGATCTGCATGGTGCAAAAGAAGATTCGGCATGATGCATATAAGATCTGACACAGCCAAATAAATAAATAAAATTTAAAAGAACAAAGAAACAGTACAGTGATTAAATACAGAGGGTCACTGAATCGATGAAGACCTAGGCAAACAAAAGCCAAATCTTATTTCAACAAGTAATAATGATAGCCTGTAAACTATATTTGAGATCCTAGGGCTGTTTATCAGAATGTGGCCAAAAAAAACATTTAAATATGCAATTACTTTTAGATAGATGTACTATCTTTTAGATTCCTGGAGAAAACGGCCCCTGTTTGACCATTTGATACTGATTTTTAATTGAAACCTTCATTTCCTATTCCCTGTTATGTCCAAGGTGTGTAGGAAAGATCATGAGTGTTTTTAAAATGGGTATACAGCCCACTGGTATCAGGTCCTTCCTCAGTAGCAGCTAAGGTATTTCAGGGCATAAAAATAGCACAGAAGCACCCCTCAAGCTCAGCTTCAGAGCAGTTTTTCTCAGTTTGCTGGTAAATGTTATAAAGAATAGAAATAAAAAAAAAAAAGAAATAGAGGTCATCAACAGATTGTAATGATCTAAGTTTGTATCACTGAGAGAACTATTGTTAGAACCACCCCATATCAGTCCTCTGGATTTCTCTTTACCTTCTTCTTTTGTAAGTATATCATTTAATAAAAAATTTCCTCTTTTTTTTACAGATTATATTTCTCAATGCAAGTTCGAGGAGAGACTGATAGAGAAAAGTTGCTGTTAATGTATCAGACAAATGATCAAATTGTAAATGGACTTTTTCCTCTGAACAGGGACCTGGCATTAGAAATGGCAGCTCTTTTAGCTCAGGTAACTTCCGTGCTATGTAGAGCAATATTTTGTAAAGATAAAATACTAATTTCTTCACTGAATTAAACATACTAAAACAATATACCTTTCATAATTCTTTGAATTCAATCTGCTGTGATTAACACCTTAAGAATTACAGGCGTTATGATTACAGTTTGACTCCCATTGCTGATAATTGCAGTGATGCAGAATGAGACAATGTACCATAAAGATAACCTAGTTTCTTAATTGCCTTGAAAGTATCCCACTAGGTTTTGCATTTAATAAAGGATTTTGAGTGTTGAGCTATGGGGTTGTGGATGCCTTGCTGAAAATGTTCAGTAACCAAGTAAGATCATTCTTTTAAAAAGCTAACACATTTTCTTTTATTGATATTTACCTGTTATGTCATTTAAGATTAAATTAAGATGACTATAAACCGTACAGGCAAATTAATAGTGACAATCAANTGGATGCCTTGCTGAAAATGTTCAGTAACCAAGTAAGATCATTCTTTTAAAAAGCTAACACATTTTCTTTTATTGATATTTACCTGTTATGTCATTTAAGATTAAATTAAGATGACTATAAACCGTACAGGCAAATTAATAGTGACAATCAAAAAAAGAAATATTGGTATTATTTGTCCCTCACATAGAAAGTGTGTGGGACAGGGCAGTCTGCCCCCAAATATGCCTCAGTGACATGTTGATTATTTTGAATTAAAGTCACTCTAGAAACAACTGGTGGGAAAAAAATGATATATACTTAAAAAACACTCTAACCTCCCTCTTTTGCCCTAAAAGCTGAAAATAAATCTCCCATGTGAAGGTGTCCTCCCTCTAGGAAGAGGATAGAAAGCATCCTTGTCAACAGTTAGGAATTCAAGGCTAAGAAAGCTGTATAAACAAACTGTTACTACTTCACTAGTCTTCTACCCCAAACACAAGGCTCTTTGTTTTGTTAGATCTTGGTAAATAATTGTTTCTTTGTCTAAAAACGATATATAAATAGCTTGCTTTGGTCATTTCAGGGGTTTTGTATGTATAAGCGGGCTTCCCTGGTGGCTCAGTGGGTAAAGAATCTGCCTGCCAATGCAGGAGACGTAAGAGACATGGGTTCGATCCCTGGGTTGGGAAGATCCTCTAGAAGAGGACATAGCAACCGACTCCAGTATTCTTGCCTGGGGAATCTCATAGACAAAGGAGCCAAGGGGGCTACTGTCCATAGGGTCACAAAGGGTCAGACATGATTAAAACGACTTAGCATGCATACAGTATATCTATGAGACCTCTGTGCATTCAGTTGGTTAATTTCTCCTGATAATCTGTCTGGTGTCAGTTTAATTATTAGACCAAGTTAAAGTTCTCTAGGTGGGTAGTGGGGAGAAATCTTCCCCTCCCCAACGGGAGATAGGCATTCTGCTGTGACTACAGTCAAGAGGGACGTGTGCTTTGTCCTCTCCTCCATTCTGCTGTCATTTTCATGGTCCTGGGGATCTGCCAGAGCTCCAGCCATTACATCAGTGTTCCAGGCATCAGAATGGAGGAAGAACTGAAGAAGGGCATGCCTTCCTGCTTTTGAGAATCTTCCTAGCAGTTATATAGAACGTTTCCATTTATGTTTCTTTGGTCAAACTTAAGTCACTTGATCTTGCCAACCTACAAGAAACACTAGAAAATGTGGTTTCAGCTGGGCAGCAATGAGCGTTAAAAAATTCAAAGTTTTTATTACTCAGAAAGATAAGAGAATGGTCATGAAAGGCAATGCACAGTGTCTACCCCACCTGGGTCTCTGCACATTTTAGTTAAGGGAAAATGATGTGTAGTTGGCTTAGATTCCCCAGGGTTTTCGGTCTCCTCACTCCTACCGTCTCAGGACATCTTAGTCATTCTCTTCGTTTTATCACCACCTATGCCCATGATTCCCAAATCTTTTCTCTCAGTTCATATTGCTTTCATGAGCTGCTTAAGTTCAGCATATCAGGAGCTAATCTTCTTCCTTATTCTTTCTTCACATTCGCATCTTCTCTATGACACTGCCTCTGTTCCATCTGCCAGTTCAGTTCAGTTCATTCGCTCAGTCATGTCCAAATCTTTGCAACCCCATGTACTGCAGCACGCCAGGCTTCTCTGTCTATCACCAACTCCCTGAACTTGCTTAAACTCATGTCCATCGAGTTGGTGATGCCATCCAACCATCTCATCCTCTGTCACCCCCATCTCCTCCTGCCTTCAGTCTTTTCCAGCATCAGGGTCTTTTCCAGTGAGTCAGTTCTTTGCATCAGGTGGCCAAAGTATTGGAGTTTCAGCTTCACCATCAGTCCTTCCAATGAATATTCAGGACTAATTTCCTTTAGGATTGACTGGTTTGATCTCCCTGCAGTCCAAGAGACTTTCAAGAGTCTTCTCCAACACCACAGTTCAAAAGCATCAATTCCTTGGTGCTCAGCTTTCTTTATAGTCCAACTCTCACATCCATACATGACTACTGGAAAAAGCATAGCTTTGACTAGATGGACTTTTGTCCACAAAGTAATGTCTCAACTTTTTGATATGCTCTCTAGGTTGGTCATAACTTTTCTTCCAAGGAGCAAGCATCTTTTAATTTCATGGCTGCAGTCACCATCTGCAGTGATTTTGAAGCCCAGAAAAATAAAGTCTTTCACTGTTTCCATAGTTTCCCCATCTGTTCGCCATGAAGTGATGGGACCGGATGCCATGATCTTAGTTTTCTGAATGTTGAGTTTTAAGCCAACTTTTTCACTCTGCTCTTTCACTTTCATCAAGGGCTGTTTAGTTCTTGTTTGCTTTCTGCCATAAGGGTGGTGTCATCTGTGTATCTGAGGTTATTGATATTTCTCCCAGCAATCTTGATTCCAGCTTGTGCTTCATCCAGCCTGGCATTTCACATGATGTCCTCTGCATATATGTTAAATAAGCAGGGTGACAATATACAGCCTTGACACACTCCTTTCCCGATTTGGAACCAGTGTGTTGTTCCATGTCCAGTTCTAACTGTTGCTTCTTGACCTACATACAGATTTCTCAAGGTGGTCTGGTATTCCCATCTCTTTAAGAATTTTCCACAATCTGCCAAGCAAGCTTCAAATCCAGGAATCACCTCTGCCTCTGCCCTCCCTCTCCCTTCCCCCCAGTCTCTGGGACCCTGTCCCCTCCTCTCCATGCTGACTGCCATTGCTGTGGTTCAGACCATCATCATATCCTGCCTACTCTTCTGCATCAGACTTCTAACTAATATGTTTTTCTCTGGTCTGGCCCCCACATACTTTTATTCTCCAAGCAGAATCTAGAGAGAGAGTTCCAGTTGCCTATTGCTGCATAATAAATGACTCCAAGGCTTGGCCCAAAATGACAATCAGGGCAGGGATATGTAACGGCAGCTTGTCTCTGCTTCCTATGGGATCAGTAGGCATATCTTGTAGGCTGGTTGTGACTCTGTAGCTTAGGGCTGGAATCACCTGAAAGGTTCGTTCAGTCGCACATCTGGTGGCTGATGCTGGCTGTTACTTGGAACTTAGGTCAGTTGGAACACCTGCTTGTTCCCTCTTCAAGTGTCTGCTTGTGCTTCCTCACAGAATGGTGGTAGGGTGACAAGGGCAATGTCCCAGAAGAGACAATATTTGGAAGCTGCCATTTTCCTAGGGTTGGGCCTAGAAACTGTGCCATGGTGGCTTTTCAGGCAGCACTGATAATACAATAACTGGAATGGAGATACAGAAAAAAATGTGAATCACTGTGTCATTCCCTTGTTTACATGGAAGGACTGTCACGATCTAAACTCTTCTTGCCTCGCCAACCTCATCTCTTAATACTCTCTATCTTGAACTTCATGGTCCTGAGTTGTATATGAGTCACTTATTCTTTCCTCTTATGCTTTACTTGTTTGTCTCCTCTGTTTAGATACCTCTACTCCCATGCCTCTACCTGTTAACTTCAGCTGATCCTTTCATTTTTATCTTAGGTGTCACTCATACCAGAAACCCTTCTTGAATTCTTCCTGGATTGGTTAAATGTTCCTCTTAAGGTTTTGGTAATGCCTTGCACGTATCTATTACTGTCCTGACCCCAGTGGCCTTCCTGAAAGCAAGGGCTCTCCTTATTCATCTTTGTATCTAGCACAGTGCTTTACACACAGTCCATTCTCCACCATGGTCTTGGACGCATGAATAGTTGATAATTTAGTTTACTTTCATAGTAACTTTATGGTCATCAGACTCTAAAGCATTTATACTACACCTAGTATTCCCTTTTTGTAGTGATAAAAAGCTGAGGAAAGAACTAAGTCACATATTTTCTTGGTGATAGGATTAGGAGTAATTTCTTAGCTTGTGCTGGGCTTTGATTCTCTGCTTATCTAGGCTTTGATTCTCTAACATCACAGAGGCTCTGTTAAAATCACTCTCATTTTTGCTAAAATTTAAATTCGTTTTCTTAACACTTAATTTTGTGGAGAAAGAAAAAATTATCTCCAGGAAAAATTATCATATTCTTTGGAGATACATATTTGTAATGTTTTAGATGAATTTTTGAAAGGAGTAGAAAGGTAAAACAATGCATCTAGAAAATTTTGAGTGCTTTACTAACTAGAAAGTATAATTTCTCCATCTACAAAAGGAAAAGTAAATAATACCTCTGATCACTTCTTCAGAGTAGTTTTTGCGGAGATAAATGAAATACACTAAGGAAATCTGAGCTCTGTAGAAGATAAAGTTATTTCTGTTGTAATTTGAGTATTAGTAGGTCCTTGTTGATATCCTCTGTCTTAATCAGAAAGTTCTTGGAGCTGATGTTCTAAATGTATATGGTGTCTGGTAATGTGCCATGTTGATGTGAGGCATATGGGGAAAGCACGCATGCTCGGTTGCTAAGTTTTTTCCCCTTTGTGCAACCCCATGGACTTCTCCTTTCGAGGAGGAAATGGCAACCCACTCCAATATTCTTGTCTGGAGAATTCCATGGACAGACGAGTCCATGGGGTTGCACAGAGTCAGACACGATTGAGCAATTAATACACACACATGGACTATAGCCTGCCAGGCTCCTCTGTCCATGGAATTCTCTAGGCAAGAAAGAATACTGAAGTGGGTTGCCATGCCCTCCTCCAAGGAATCTTCCTGACCCAGGGATTGAGCCCACGTCTCTTATGTCTCCTGCATTGGCAGGCAAGTTCTTTACCACTCATTCCACCTAGGAAGCCCCATATGGGGAATACCTATGTTGACTCTCCAAATATTTGGAGTTAATTCTCCAAACATTTATTGTGAGCATTCTGTGCTATACAGTATGCCTGGGGCCAGAGAGAGTGACCTTGAACTTGAATATTCCATTACAGGGTTTCCTAACAGCCAGGGTTGCCTTAAATAGCTTACTATGTTTGTAACTATTGTTTGTACAACTGCCATATCCTTGGAGGTTAAATCCTGGTCTAAGGGTTCACAGCTAGCTGTGCTGAGTACTGTCTACTGATAGGTGGGGACAGTGAAAAGCTTGCTCTGGGGGCAGGATTTCAGTATATTTGAAGAGCAGATGGACAGCTTTTATTTGGTGTGAGGAAATTAGGATAATACCTCACGAGATGGTGAATGACAGGGAAACCTAGTGTGCTGCAGTCCATGGGGTCGCAAAGAGTTGGATCAACAACTGATTAGATAGAAGGTTCCCAGTGAAAGGGCTTCCCTGGTGGCTCAGAGGTTAAAGCGTCTGCCTCCAATGCGGGAGACCCGGGTTCGATCCCTGGGTCGGGAAGATCCCCTGGAGAAGGAAATGGCAACCCACTCCAGTATTCTTGCCTGGAGAATCCCATGGACGGAGAAGCCTAGTAGGTTACAGTCCACGGGGTCGCAAAGAGTCGGACACGACTGAGCGACTTCACCTTCACCTTTTTTCCCAGTGAAAAAGTTGAACAGCAAAGCCAGACCAAGAACAGGGAACCTAGAAAATTATAAGAATTGACTGTAAGAGCAAAGCTCAGCTGAGGAATTTCGACAGTAGCTGGTCAGAGTAAGAACTAGATAAGAGAAGTCACGGGAGTCAGAATCTCAGAGGCGTGTTGTGCCAACAGCTTACCTGGAGACAGAGGGACCCTTTTGAGATGGAGAACCAGTGCTTTCTGTAGGACCATCTCAGTCATGATGGAATCCTCCATCTGCTTGCTGAGGTGTGTTATAGGTAAGGATGTGGATGTTCAATGTGCCTCCCACCCCATCTCACTCACTGAACCCTCTTTGGTACCATATACAAAAAAAGCACTTAACACCGTTTATCACAAGTATATATTTATTCTGCAGTCTCCTCTACTAGACAGTAAACTCTCTGAGGACAGGAACTGTGCTCAACTTTTTTCTCTCTCATATAAATGAGCACAGTGCCTGACATATAGTGAGAGCTCAGTACAGATTTGGATGAATGAATGGGTGGGAGAGTGGATGGAGAGAGGGAAGGATAGATGGATGGATGGTTTGATGGGTTGGTAGAGGGGTGGCATCTGAATAGTCTGTTAATAGAAATAAGGATTGAACATTCTTTCATTCAGGGAAAAAAGGTAGTGAAGGGCTTTGTTTCCAAAAAAAACTGAGCAATAGTTTGGGGATACATACAGTCACAATTATGGAGAAAATCTAGGAAGTGATGAGAATGTTGTACTTGCTCCCATTATATTCAGTAGAGACCCTTAAAAAGTGCAAGTAATACTTTGAAAAGATTTTTCATAGCTTTATATCTGTTTTTTATTTCTAACTTCTATTTTTGCCTTATCACCAACCAAAATTATACCTTTAAAATGAAAAATTATCTAGCGTTGTTACAGGCAATAGTAGAGTTAAATGACCTTGAGCAAATACAGTACTGTCAGATTTTAACCTAGGATGATTAATGTAGAAATGAAACTATATCGTATCATGTTAGTCACTCTGTCGTGCCCAACTCTTTGCAACTCTGTGGACTATAGCCCTTCAGGCTCCTCTGACCATGGGATTTCCCAGGCAAGAATACTGGAGTGAGTTGCCATTTCCTTCTGCAGGGGATCTTCCCAACCCAGGAATCAAACCTGGGTTTCCTGCTTTGCAGGCAGATTCTTTACCAGCTGAGCCACCAGGGAAGCCCACATGGAATACTTGAATTAAAGACTTGTTTCATAATTAAGCTTCAAATGAAATTTAGATTTAAATAATAGTATTTTTATCTGATTACAAATTCCATAATCACAGTCATGACAAATAGATTTATATGTTGTATGTTACAGTGTTTAGAAAAAAATAAAACTAATTTTCTTTCTAAAAATTCTTTTAAAATATCCTCTATTTTCTCTTTTTTGGGTTTCCAATTAGGTGGAGATTGGAGATTTTGAAAGACCTTTTTCCACTCCAGCAGGTCATGTTACTAATCAGTGCAAAGCGAATCAAACTCTAAAACAAGTCATAGAGAAATTTTATCCTAAAAGGTATAGAGATGACTCTTCTGAAGAACAGCTAAGGTAAAGAACTATTTAAAGGGCAGATGTGCACTAGTTTTTTAGGGATATTTTTCTGTACAGATTTTAAAGATGAAAAAAATTATACGTAATGATTTGCTCAAGATTTTTAAAAATATTGTTGAATACCAAGAGGTGATAGTTGTTTTTATTTGAGATGTGTCTGGAAACTTTAGTAGCTAGATTTAAACTTTTTCAATAAGAAAAAAGTCTGCCTTAAGATCTTTTTATTTGATCTTACTCATTCTTGTCCAAATTAATCTTGCCAATAAATAGGAAAAAATTGGCTAATAGGTTTAATTTTATGAAATATTTACCAAAAATTTTTTACATTTACCAAAAATTTTTTACCTCTTAGGGTATTTCATTATAAACAAATTGGAATAAAAATAAAGTATCTTCTTACACAAAGTTTTTTAATAAAAATTTTTAATTCCACTCTATTAATTTGGAGTTTTGATTTTTGAAAACTTATAAAGAAAAGGCATAGATTCAAAAATAGAGGCAAATCCAATTCACCATGAAGTTTTTTTAAATAGAAGCATTTGTGATTAGTCTGTTGTCTCTGTAGAATAAGTGGTTGCTTTCATGATTTAAGAGGTTTCCCCTGTACCCAGCATCTCTCCGAGCCAGGAGTGGTAGCACCTAAATTCCACCATTGGGGATTCATTCTTCAGTCTCCAATTCTTGTACTTCTTTAAAAATGAAAGCAATTCCCATGAGATTCTAGGCTAATTATGCAAAGGTTTGATGTTAGCTTATCAGATTTTAAATTTTTACCTGAAGGGAGTGGGGAGCAGGGAACCTAGGTCATACTGAGAGCACTGACAAATAGGGGAATTCAGTGAAAGAAATGCTACACAAAGGACAAGGGGTGGACAACGGTAAGATGGGTGCCGCTGAACCACAGCGTCCCCCGGGTGGGTCTCCCCCGGGTAGCGTCCCCTGGGTAGGTCTCCCAGTGGTGTCTAGGATTGGCTCAAGGAAAGCTTTATCTTGGGAGGATAATATACTCTTTGCGTTTTTGTTCTTTTTTTTTTTAGGCAGCTTTGCCAGCGACTGTCAACCAGATGGATGGCCCTCCGAGGACACAGTGCTGCTGACTGTGTGCGAATCTATTTGACAGTAGCCAGGAAGTGGCCATTCTTTGGTGCCAAGCTGTTTCTTGCAAAAGTAAGAAATGGTAGGGGGAGGCTATCCAGTTGAGTAGAATATAAAGTGATAACCGTAACCCCAGGTTTAGTATATTCAACTTTTAGAAGAAAATAAGGGAATTTCCAATAATATAAAGAAAACCATGAAACGACACTGAGGAAAGAGCAGGAAAGCCATCGGCGTTTCTGTTTTTTCCCTTCTGCTCCAAAATCATTTCTTACACTCAGAAGGCTTAATCAGTAGACTGAAGACAGCCCCTTAGCTCTGCTTTCTTCTCTTTATTCATTCATCCATCCACTCATTTACTCTCTCACTCATTTGTATTATTTAGTAATTATGAATTTTGTTTGCCAAACACAGAGCTGAGCTCTAGGGATACAGAAGCCCATAATTTCAGATAAGTTATCTCACACTTTCAGGAACTCACAACCAGTGTTGCAATAGGTCTGGAAACCACTAATGGTTAAGAGTAACATGACACTGAGGAAGGAGAGACAAACCCTGCTAGGGGTTAGATTAAGTGGCCTGTCCAAATACACATGTTAATAAATAACAGATTGGGGTCTCGAACCCAAATTCAAGACCCAAATTTGGGTCTTCTAATTCACTGTTCTTTCCATTATACCACACTGTCTACTCCTCAAGTGAGATTTTTAATAATAAGATGTTATTGCTGCTGTTCTTAGAGATGTCGTAATGCATTTAGACTAAAACATTTCTGTAATTTTGTTTAACATCTATTATATAGTATATTTTTACCTCTTCATAGCCCATAACCCCATCGTCCCTTGGAAGTACGTTCATGTGGCTGGCTGTACATGAGGATGGTTTAAGCATTTTAGAATACAACTCCATGGTAAGATTAAATCCTTAAGTTTTGCATTGAGTCAACTATTTCCATTGCTCAGTGTTTCATAAACAGAAGGTAATGATACCTTAATCTTATTTTTCTTATACCAGAAAAATATCCTTCCTAATACTATATCATGAAGTCATTTTACGAATACAACCATGATTACAATTTCATCTTTTAAAACAAGATTAGACAGGCTATGTATTGTGTATGAGAAAAATATTAAGATACCATGACTAAATTGCAGTCACGGTTGTATTTGTAAAATGACCACTCATTTATAGTGTTCAGAAGGTGGCTTCCTGTGTAAAATAACATTAAGATAACATATCTCTTGAAGATAACATTAAGGTATAACATTAAGATAACATTAAGATATCTCTTGAAGATAACATTAAGGTAGAAACTTTAGTTAGCAGAATTTTAAGTTCAGTTTCACTAAAGTTTCTGTGACAATTTCTATATTTTCCCATAATATCACTTACCCATTCACTTGTACATATACAGTATCTTTAGAGTTATTTACATGATTTAATATAAAGTCAAACTGTGATTTCTATTTATTCATTTATCTGAAATTCACTTTATTTTCTATCATATTATATATCTATCAGATTACTTTTAAAAAATCTTTTTTAACCTGGTGGACAGGGATCGCTCAATTCAGCTGGTAGATGTAGTGGGCTCTCCTACTTGTGGCTATAGTCAGAATCACTGAGAATTTCTTGGAAATGAGACTATCCTTTAGTGTTTTAGTTACTGTTTCTCCTTATAACTGTTGGAAACTCTTTCGAAGGCGTTTATATTTCTTGAATGGGCTTCCCCATGTTTCAGCGGTAAAGAATTTGCCTACAATGCAGGAACCACAGGAGACATTGGTTCGATCTCTGGGTTGAGAAGATCCCCTAGAGGAGGGCATTGGCAGCCCACTCCAGTGTTCTTGCCTGGAGGGTCCCATGGACAGAGGAGCCTGGTAGGCTGCAGTCCATAGAGTTACAAAGAGTCGGACATGACTGAGGTGACTTAGCACAGCATGGCATGTTTCTTGAATGCCTTTTAGTTCTTGAATAAATAATCTGAAGATAGATTATAAAACCAGTAACTTAAAGTCAACAAAAATTATACACCAGTATTGAGTTACCTTGGCCAAGTAAACCAGTTTGTTGATTCTGAGAGATGGATGTACAGACCAGGAGATTTACACTGCTGGCCTGCAGCAGAGGAGGTGTCCAGTACTGGGATGATCTGCTCCAAGTCTTGCAAAGTTAAGTCGCTCAGTTGTGTCCAACTCTTTGCGACCCCGTGGACTGTAGCCCACCAGGCTCCTCCGTCCATGGGATTCTCCAGGCAAGAATACTGAAGTGGGTTGCCATTTCCTTCTCTAGGAAGGAGGGATCAAACCCAGGTCTCCCGCGTTAGAGGCAGATGCTAAGCTAATCATTAAACACACAGATTCCTTTCCTTTTAGACTATATATCTTTGAATTATATTTTAAAAATTGTTTTAGTAACACATTGGGAAAAAGTATTTGCTGCATGTATGACAAAGGGTTGTTATCCTTTAGGAACGTGGATGTTTTTCCAGATAGTAAAGAAATGATGAACATAGCAATAGACAAATGGGCCAAGGCAGTTCACGGAAGAAATACTAATATTCAGTAAATGTTTAAATGTTAATCTCACCATCAAGTAAATTCAGTTTAATACAGTGAGATTCTACTTGTCACCAATCAGATTGGCAGAACTTCAAACAAATTGATGGTATCCTGTGTTATCAAAACTGCAAAATGCTGGAAATGTAAATGGGTATAATGTTTCTGAGTTTCAAAAGGTTCACTTTTTTGAGATAGCAATTTTAGCTGTTGAGGTTTATAACCAAAGAAATAATTATTCTATGTGTATTATGAAATATGTCCCAATATTCACTGGAGTAAGTAAATATTCACTGGAGTAAGATAGTAACAAAAAAATTTTAAGATTCTTCAATAGATTAGTTAAATAATGTCTGTCTATAATCTAAATAAATGTCTATAAAATCATTTAAAATGATTTTATACAATAGCAAGTATGTTTGGTGTCATGGAAAGATGTTCATAACATGCTGTTAAGTTAAAAGAAGCAGAAAGTTAAAAAAGAAGTAGTGTGCTTGATACTCATTATGTTTACATATATCAAGATCTGTTTATCAGGGTGAACTATATGGATTTGCCAATATTTGACCATTTTTTACCTTAAAAAAGCATCAGGTTCATAGGATTCAACCAGATAGGTAGGTAGGCAGGTAGGTAGATAGATAGAAATCTTTAAGGACAAATACAGTGTAAATGCTACGTAAATAGTTACTGGTACACAGCAAATTCAAGTTTTGCTTTATGAAACTGTATGGAATTAAAAATATTTTCCATCTACAGTTGTTTTCCATCTGTATCAGCATCTTAATAGAGATATATATTATTAATCATCTCTCATCTTTCATTAAAAATAGTGTATAACATATGTACTTTTTTCTTCTCTTTGAAGAGGTTAATAGTCAGCTATGCATACAAGAGTCTAATGACCTTTGGAGGTTATCAAGATGATTTTATGGTAGTCATTAACAATGCACATTCAAAGGAGAAGCCAACAGAGAAATTGATTTTTGCTATGGCAAAACCCAAGGTGAGTAGAAGCCTTTATGCTAACTTTTTTATGCTAGTTTTTCTCACACTAAAATATTTATTGTGTGAAGACTTAAGTTCTTGATGGGACGACAAACTGCTTATTAATCATACAATCATAGGTCCAAATTTTGGCTTACATCTTCTCCCTAAGCCTTGGTTTCTTCATCTAAAAAATGGTATAATGTTCCTTTTTTTTTTTCCTGAATTAAGAATTAAGTGAGGGAATCATGAAGTGTTTAGCCCAGACTTCCCTGGTAGCCCAGTAGTTGGGAGTCTGCCTGCCAATGCAGGGGACATGGGTTCAGTCCCAGGTCTGGGAAGATTCCGCATGCTGTGGGGCAACTCAGCCTGTGCTCCATGACTACTGAGCTAGAGCCCATGCTCCACAAAAAGAGAAGCTATGGCATTGAGAAGCCCACGAACCCCACCAGAGATGAGCCCTCACTTGCCCCAACTAGACAAAGCCCAGAGAGCAATAAAGATCCAGCAGAGCCAAAACTTAATTAACTAATTAATTTTAAAGCATAAAATGTTTAGCTCAGTGCCTGGTATACAGAAAGATCAAAATAAGTGGTCCTGGCATAAGCTGTTCTTGTCAGGTATTTTATATGCATTATCTTATTTACTTGGAATAATTCACTTAATGGACTCATTAGTGAGAAGAGTGAGGTTTTAAAATTAAGACATACTTGTTTCTTTACAATTTTAACAAGCTATGTAGTTTTAATATCTCTAAGTAAAAGCAATAAATAAAAGGGCTGCATTCTAACATGTGATTCCAATTTTAGGGAAAAGAATGAGAAACTAATTTTTCTAAAACTTTGTCTTAAAATTATCAACTAAAAGAGACTACTTTTTTTAGAATCTGAAGCTTTAAAAAATGGCATATGTTTCTTAATTAATCTATACTTAAGTGAAGGCAGATAGTAGGTGCAGAAGATCATGGCACACTTCAGTTTAAATAAAAAGTTAATATAATTTACTGAATTTCTTATTCACGTATTCACAAGTGTGGCTTTAAGATAACTGACAGAATTGTACTATTATCACATTTTTTAATATTGCCACTAAATTTGACTTTTTTTTTTAAGTACCACTTTCTGCTGGTGTAAGTAATGGAAAAATAGATGGTGCTGAACATGTAGGTACAGTTGATTCCTGAACAACACAGGTATGAACTGCACAAGTCCACTTATACATAGATTTTTTTTCAATTGTAAATACTACATTACCACACAATCCATGGTTGGTTGAATCCGTGGATGTGGAACTATGGATACAGAGGAACTGTGGCTATAGAGGGGCACTGCAAAGTTACACACAGATTTCTGACTGCTCAGTGTCAGGGTCCCTAAGCCTTGTGTTGTTCAAGGGTCAGCTGTACTTCACTGTTTGATCTGGTTAAAAGGGAATTCTGGTGGCCTGGGCACTTGCAGATGGAGACCACTCATGGCCAACCCTTCACTCTCTTTGGAAAATGATGAGAACTTCTCAAGAGGATAACAATTCCACTTTTCTTGTTTTAGATTCTTGAAATCACCCTTTTGATCGCCAGCTACATAAACAACTTCTACCAGCAAAAGGCAGTTCACCACCTCTCTGCTCCAGCGCTGCTCTCAGCTCAGACCCAGGGTTTCCAAGCCAGGATGATGGGAAGCCAGCCCCTTCTGGCAAGCAGCAGACCAACCAAAGGCCCCACTTTGCTCTGAAAGCTCAGGGGCCTAAACATCGCCCCCTGTCTTCTAAGCAATGGCTGCATCAGCTCCAAATAAGTTCATTTACATCTTGGCAGCATGACACCCACACAGTAGTAGTCCGTTCTTTAAAAATAATGGAAGTTACTCTCTTCCATTTGATTCATAAATATTCATATAAATGCTTGTAGTAAAACTTAAACACACACAAACATAAAACCTAAACAAATTTTCCCGCATGCTGATTTTCTTTTAGCTTAACTGGGTTAGAATTTGCCATTTTTTTCCATCACCTTTGCCATCGGACACATCAAGGCTTTTTTTCTCTTAAAAAAATATTCTAGCAATCTTTAGAAGGGGAGATTCAAGGGAATTTTGCCAAACTCTCATTTGGCAAACCAGTTGATTATTTGGACGTGCTCACTGCCAAAAAATTATGTACTATAATTAAATGTGCTTTTAATTAATGATACAGTATTTAGAAACAAGTAGAGTATCCAATTTAAGAAACAGCTGTTGGGTGGTGTTGAATGGTAAGTTTTTAATTCTATGAATCACTGTGTGAAAAAGCAGGCGCTGAATCCCAGGGATGGCGGAGCCTGGTGGACTGCCATCTACGGGGTTGCACAGAGTCAGACACAACTGAAGCAACTTAGCAGTAGCAGCAGCAGCAGGCAACCAGAACCTCCAGTGTGGTTTTAGAAAGTATACCCTGTCACCTTTTCAGATCACTGGAGTGTAAAACTTAAAATGAAACACTGATTCCTGACATTCCTTGGCTATCAACATAACCCAAGTTCACTGGAATATTGCCCACATTTCATTCCATTAGTGCTGGGTCATCTTGACCTTGCTTTGTTAAATAATAATATCTTTGAAAACAAAGAAATTTTAAAGCTTTGCTTCACACAGTCTTTTAAATTATAGTTTGAAAATAAATTCCCCAAAATATTTTTTTTAAAGAAAAGAGAAAGTAACTTTTCTTCAAAGGAGATAAATTTTAGTTGAGTCTAGAAACCTATTGCTTTACTCGGTTACATAAATGGTCAGTACATTCCAGTTTGTGTCAAAATAAAGTACTTATTATTCATGATGAAGATGAAACTGTGATAAGACATGAAAATTATATTGTAAAAATGTTTAATTGAAATAGTAATCATGAGTATACTTAATTTTATTTATATGTAGAATATTTTTTATTTATATTTTGGACATATATTTATCACTTTGTGTATGGTATTTTTTTAACCAGTTGGGGGAAAAAAGTTAGCTGCTGAATTAATTTGTTGGCGAGCCTTCTTGTTTTCTTTTTTGCTGCTTTCTCCCTGTGGCAATGTACTGTTCTCATACTAAGCCTTTTAAAAATGTTCCATCCTATGTTAGCATCCTTAGAAAGATTAGAGCCAAGAAATACACTGATCAAGTAAGATTGTGCTTTACTGATAATGACAAAGGTCGAAACCACCCATAGAAATACATTGCCATTTGCTAGTTCTCCTAATCTTTTGAGCCACTCACTGTGTAAGCAAATTAATTTTTGAGAATAAACTGATTACCAGTTTGGGATGACGCTCAGGCACCTTTTGGCTGGGATACGGTAGAGTTTCTGAGTTCCCAGAAAACCATTTAATAATCATTAGTTGGTGAGCCAGAGGCTTGGCGGAGCTGTTACATATGTATGAGGACTTTATTCTCAGGCAGTAGTTAGTTCACCATGTGGTAAGCCCCCCCTAAAATCTTCTAATTTAAATGAATAGTGAAGGCTCAGCTTAAATGGTAGTACCTTAGACTTGGCATTTATTTTTGATAGAGCAGAGATAAAATATTTTGATGGAAAGAAATCAATTTTCTGTAACTGATGATGTGAAAATTTTATTTTCTGGGAAATTACTTTTATATAGCCATTTAAAAATTCAAAGTATGTTATTATGATTGCTTACAAGAGAATAATGTTACATGTTTAATTGTAATATTTGTCTCCTATCATTTTCCTCCCTTTCAATCATAATAAATGATTTACAAAACCCATTTCAAGCATTATCTTTTGAATAATCTTCAAGAAATACCTAATGTTTTCATTGTCAAAGCTGAAGTGTACTACTAGTGAAAATGGTAGTTATTACCTCCTTCTCCTGCACTCATGCTTTGTCTTCTGTGTCTCTTTGCTTTATCCATATAAAAAGAAGCTGTTTGGACAAATTGTAATTATCATATATATATGTGCTTATTGACATATATAGAGTATGTATAAATCATGACGTTCTCCCATGATTTCATAATAGTTGATTGGACTGTGCCTAAAATTTTATTTTAAATGTTCTAGATTTGTGTCTGTGTGTGTCCTTGAAGTCAAATACTGCCATAGCTTAGAAATGAATTTAACTCTCAATTTACAAGAAAAGTTAGGCACAACTTACAAAGTCTTGGCTTAAAAAAAGTGTTTGTTAGTGGTTGTTTGGACATTTTTTTCTGTAGAAAAAAACACATGGTAGTTAGGTTCCTGGAACAATACTTGTAGCCCATAATTGTACTGAAGTATATAATCCTGAAGAATTAGCCACCACGGATAATCATATTTTTCTAGAAAAAGGCTTTAAGTGTTGTGGGATGCCAAGAACACATTTCACCCACCCCGCTCCCACCCTCAGCTGTCACAGAATTTGGACTTCTCAATGCTGAGTCTCTGGGCTGATTCCTGTGGACCAAAGGCTTTGGGAATGTGGGGACTGAGGAAGCGAAAATGAGGAGCTGGACTAACAAGATGAAGCAGCTTTTCCGCTAACTGGTTCATGTAGGGACCTCATCTCCCCTCACATTTCCCCCTGTTCTCTTTTCCCTAAAGGAGGAAAGGGATTTTACTGCTACAGAGTACTTCATTTAGCAGGAAATATTGCCAGTTTCCCTCAGAGAGGGAATGACTTGATTTTCTTAATGCTTGTTTGAAAAATTCCAGAGAAGGATTCTGATTAGCTCAACTCATGTTTAACTTTAAACACTCATATTAGGAGAGCGCTTAATTATTAAAACTCTATATAGTGGAACCTTATGCAGCCATCAAAGCTATGTTTATTATGCATTTTTGAAAAGTTGATACAGGAAAATACATATTGAAATCAGAATGTTAATTATACAGAAAAACCTCAGCTCTATGAGCAAAAAAGATTGGAATGAAAAACATCAAAATGTTGTTGTTACTTCTGGCATTTGCTTATTATACCCTCTTTGTTTTTTTCTGTATACTATTTTTTCTACAAAAAAAAATAAAAAGGAAAATATATTAAAACTCTGTCACTTTCTGGGCTATTGTTAATAGCCTCCATACACGACTTCCAGACTCTGAAGCATCCTTCACACAGCTACAAAATATTATCTCACTGAACTAAGGTCTAGTCATGTTGTTATTGTTCAGTAGGTAAGTCACATCCAACTGTTTGTGACCCCGTGGACTGCAGGCTCCCTGTCTATCACTTTCTCCCAAAGTTTGCCCAAGTTCAAGTCCACTGAGTCGGTGTTGCTTTCCAACCATCTCATCCTCTACTGCCCTCTTCTCCTTTTGCCTTCAATGACCCTGATGCTGGGAAAGATTGAAGGCAGGAGGAGAAGGGGACGACAGAGGATAAGATGGTTAGATGGCATCACTGACTAAATGGATATGAGTTTGGGTGAACTCCAGGAGTTGGTGATGGACAGGGAGGCCTGGCGTGCTGCAGTTCATAGGGTCTCACAGAGTCTGACACGACTGAGCGACTGAACTGAACTGATAAAGCCTCAGGAGGCAAAAAGATAGAAAACAGAATTTATCTTCATTAGATCAAGATGAATCAAGTGACTCACTCCTGAATCAATGCTGGTGTTTAGGGCCCAGCCAGATAACCTTCACCTGGTTACCATACTCACTCCTTCAACCACCTGTCCCAGTTATCCAAACCATTATAACTTTAACTTGCTAATACTGTGCCTAGTCCACAGAAAACATTTGGGAAAATGTTAGCTGCCATTATTGTTATCCATAGCAATAGGGCTTCCCAACTAACATGCAAAAGGCATATAAAGTTCCAGAACCCCAGCCATCATGATTTATCACAATTTGTCCCACATTAGTTTGTGAGTTTATAGGTGGGCTAGCTCCAGGATATATAATAGATGCTGACTCCATGATGTAGTCAGCCTCCCTTGCTACCATCCTTTCTCTGTTGAACTCCCCTCCATTACTTCCCTTCCTATTTGTAACTGTAGTCTTCTGTGTCTCCAAAATGCACCTAAATATTGGGAGAAGTTTGTCCCCAAAGATTTTATCAGAAGTTAATGCCTTTTATTTCCATCTGCTTCATTTCCTTGTGTTTCTTCAAAGCTGCTGATCAGCCATTTACCTTACCGTAACAGGTATTAAGCACTTAAAAGTGTTTCAGACACACATGTTATGTTTTACATATATTTATCTCATTTAAAAGTCATAATTTTTTTCTTGCTTTACCGGATTGGAAGCAAAGGCTCAGAGAAATTGAGTAATTTATCCCTAGTGGCAACTTAGTGTGGCTGAGTCAGGACTTCAAACTATCTTACTCCAAAATTCATATTCTTGAACATCACACAATAGAGACTAAGCAAATAGCAGAACAGTAGAGGGAAATTTCTCCTTCCAACAGTCAGCTCATCTTGGGCTAGAGAGCCTGGGTCAGCATTCGAGACAGATCAAACACTGTCACTGCCATGAAAGTTTCGTCAACTCCTTTAGGCCTAGTCACTTGTTCTTATGTAAATCGTACCTCTCTGCAATAGTTTATATCTTTGGCTTCCTTTAATTAGTTTGTGTGTCGTATAGTAATATTAATAACTCAGAGTTTGTTATTGACTTGGATATAAGTAAATGAAGTATTACAGAGATGCATTTGTTTTATTAACTTATTAATAAACAGTGTGCTGGGCTTCCCTGGTGCTCAGATGCTAAAGAATCCACCTGCCATGCAGGAGGCCTGGGTTTGATCCCTGAGTCAGGAAGATCCCGTGGAGAAGGGAATGGCTACCCATTCCAGTTTTCTTCCATGGACAGAGGAGGCTGGCGGGCTATAGAGTCCGTGGGGTCGCAAAGAGTCGAACACGACCAAGCGACTAATATTTTCTCTCACTTTCAAACGATGTGCTGTTCTACAAAATCTGAAACAACCAAACAAACAGAAGGCTGGAAAATACTAAAATCTTTGTCTCTAGTAAATCACTAGAAAACAGCTCAGGAGATTGTTTCCTCCTCCACTCCCAAATCACTGTTACTGAGGAGAGAAAAGTAATTGAAGACAGAGACCCCTGGCATATAAATAGTCGGTACTCAGGAGAATATTTTTTAAATAAAAGAACACTTCCGGCCCAGAGTTTTTTAAATCCCAGATTTACTGCCACGAGTCTCCTCTCCCATCCAAAACGGCTGAAGCTGAGACGAGAAAAGAACGCTGAAAACTACCTTTCCCATGATGCCTCTACACTGCACGCAACCCATGATTGTGACGTAGCTACCATGGCAACGCAATACCCTGCTTTAACCCGGCCTCTCTCCGAGTTCGCCGTGCGGCTGATTCTAGGCTGGGCCTCACGCAGCGACCAGGACACTGGGGCGGCCAAGCCACGATGCCCAGGTATCCCTGCAACCCTGCTTGAGCCTGATTGATGAAACCCTCGAGAGCCTCCCTTCTTTCCCAACTCAGCCTGGATGGGGTGGAAGCGGGGAGCGGCGGTGGAGGGAGAGGCCGCTGCCAGTATATGTGGGAGAGGAGTTACAGCGAGTCCCATTGTAGGTTTATCAAGGTACTATCCTTGAGAGTATGGATTCTGCCAAAAGCAAGTAGAAAAGTTCCAGAGGTGGAAAAGTTAAGAGATGTTGAAAGATGATTCAACTCCAATCATTCATCTCTTCAAAAAGTTTTTTGAGGGCCCGGGAATGTTCTAGGAACAGGGTTTCAGGCGGTGAGCCAGACCACAAACCCACTTCCTCAGGGACCTCCTGTCCGGGTGCAGGGGTTTACGACAGAGATAAAAGAGGGGAAACTAGTGAAGACACTGAAAAATGTAAGGTCACATTTTAAGGGGAGGGGGTGGGATTTTAATCACCTATCAGATACATTTTAACTCTTCTCTGATGTTTATTTTAGTTACTTGATCTCAAGATCATCCCTAAAACTTCCCTGAACGACTTGTAAAGACATCAGGGAGAGAGTGGGGTACTGGAGTCCATCACAGAGCGAAATTTCTGTGGGTTTTTTTTTTTTTCGTATTGTGGATGGGCTGTGTGATCTCTGTTGAGTTTATGAAGCAAACAGGCCCAGACTGAGTTCTTAGGGGCTCGCCTGTGAAGTAAATGTGTGAATTTTAGTGCAGACCCCCCTTTTCCATTCCTGGTTCTTGAAAAATGATAATTATAAACACTCACTAATTTTAGATGATTATATATAGGCCAGGCCCTAACCTAAATGAATTATCACATTTTACAATCATAGCAGTCCTATGAAGTTGGTGGTGTTTTTTAGTCAGTAGTTAGAGGAGAAGAGACAAAAGTGAGCCTGGGGACTAGCACAGAAATGTGAGTATACTAGGTGCTCAATAAATATTTGTTGAATGAAGAATCCAGAGAGGTTAGGTAATTTACTCAAGTTGGCATACTCTCTATGCAGAAAGTAGTAGATTCAGGTGGATAAAACATGAAATCTTACTCATATTTTCTAGTTCAGTACTCCATAATTTATTTAGGCTTTCCTTTAAAAAAAAAAATCTTATCTGTGTAGAGAGATGAATGAAAGGATGATTTTCAAAAGGAATTTTAGGTGATTTTCTCCCTTCTTTATATTTTAAAAAAGGAATCTTGAGCCAAAAAATGTATAATTAAAAAAAACTAAAGCTATTTCAGGTAGCAAAGGTTATGTGGTAAACTGGTTTTACATATTTCCCCCTTTTCCTAGATGTTGGTGGTTTTCCAGTTGTATCTTTCCAAAAGGCATTGTACCTTAGTGTGTGTCTGAGAGGCTAACACATACAGCTTTCCGCCCTGGCCGAGAGTCCCAAAATAAGACAACTTCAGATCTTGGCAGTAAAGGCTCTGTTGATCATTTTCTTCTTCCATCTAGTACACAAAAAATGACTAATCGTCCGAAGTTTTACCTGCTCATTGTCCTCCCCCACAAATGATATTGGTTTGTTTTATAAATCTGATTGCAATGAAATTTCTGTGGGCTGGAGAGAAATTTTGTAAGGATTCTTTTTGTTTTTCTGAATTTTGGTTATCTTTCTCTCATATAGTGAAACTCTCTGGGAAATTGCAAAAGCTGAAGTGGAAGAACGGAGAAGTGGTGGAAGTGAAGGTGATGGAGTTGAAATTGGAGAAAAGTCTGTTTTCTTCATTGGCAGTAAAAATGGGGTAATGCATTTGCTCGTACTTTTTTTCACCACAAGCATTGTGATGATTTAATAGCCAATGGTAACATTTACTTTAATACTTTGGTAAAAATTTAGGTATTTCAACTCTTTAACCAGATGACCAAGCTCCAGCCTGCTGGTTACTTTAAATCTGGTTGGGTCCTGCTCATGGAAGGGTGGGAACTAACACACCCAACCTGCCTCTTCTTGTCAAGTGGTGTGTCCTGACCTGGGCCACAGGAGCCCAGAGGAAGGGGTACTTGTTTCTGACTAGACAGCCCACAGGAGTCATCTTTTCCCAGTTTGCACAAAAGCACCATAAATACTATTCTAATGGTCATATTTATAGGTAACTTGTATAGCTAAAACAAGCATATATAAAAAACATGAACCATATAGAGTATAATACATTTACTTTCACTTATCTTAAACTAGTGTCACAGAAATGGAAAGAACCCTGGAGATAGTCTGGTCTTTTGCAATAGGGATTCTTACCCTGGGATCCATGGAATTACTTTTTGGGGTCCATGAGCTCCCTAGAAATGTATGCAGAATTGTGTGTGTGCAACTGGTGTTTTTTTATGGGAAATTAGGTTTCCCCAGGGTTCTAGTACCTCATCAAAAGGTTGAGAGCCATTCCAGACAGTGGTTGTCTAGTCTAGGTTTGCATATTTCCAACAGTGGGAATGCTCTCTTTCACAAGGCAGCCTGTCTTAGGTAACCTCTCACTTTTGATCTTTCACTTTGGAGGAAGCAAGCTGCCATGTTGTGTGCAGGTCCAATCCACATGGCAAAGAACTAAAGCCTCTGGCCAAGAGCCAGCAAGGAACTGATTGCCTTTTGCCAGCAACCACGTTAAGGAGCTTGGAAAATGATTCTCCAGTTCAGTTGAGCCAAGAGATAACTTTCGTCCCAAATGACATCTTGACTACAACTTGATGAAAATTCTTAAGCCAGAACCATCCAACTAAGGTACTCTCAGATTCCAGATTCTGAGAAACTGGGTGAAATAATGGCTGTTGTTTTAAAACTTGATAAATTTGGGATTAATTTACTATGTAGCAATAGATAACTAATGCACATAAAAGCTACAGGAAATTCCCTGCCAGTCCAGTGGTCGTGACTTTCTGCTTTCACTGCCAACAGGATGAGTTAATCCCTGGTCTGGAATTGGCATCCTGCAGGCCGCACGGCTATGGCCAAAAAAAAAAAAAAAAGGGTACATATAAAGACTAAGCAAATAAAAAACAAAGAAGTTTTAAACTTTGGGGAAAAGTTACTTGAGAAAGGAAACAATCATACTTCTGCACTTGGCATGGCAGAAAAATAAAATACACTTAACATTTTTTTTTTTAAAGATTATCCAAAAGATTATCCAAAGGTGTGTAAAGCAAAATAACCTCTGTACACAGTTCAGAATCTCTCCTCCAAGCCATCATTTTCATATCTTTTACTGTTTCTTTTATAATTGTACTTCTTTGCTTCTGAATAATGTGTTTATGGGCTATTTCCATAAACACAATGTTAGACATTACCTGTTGAGTCTCTGATAGAAGACTATTTACTTCCACATCTCTCTCACACTTGCACTTCCAGTAACGTTGTGGTTATCATTTTGAGCTAAATCACTATTTAGGGTTAACTTAAGTATCTCTTTCACAAGTAGCTGCATGGCCCCTGTCCCTCCGTAACATCTTGGGGATTCCCTTTGCATCTTTGTGTTGGAGCTCCAGTTTCCTGGACGCTGTGTCTTCTTTTTTCTTGGTTTACTCAAGTACGTCTTTGTGGAGTACATTCTTTTGTAGTTTCCTGGGAAAATATACATGGGAAGTAAAATTTTTGAGATCTTGCACATGTGAAATATCTTTATTTCACCTTCACTCTGGATTGAAAGTTTATCTAGGTATAGAATTCTAGGTTGACATGAGTCACTTAACCTCTCTCTAACCCTAGTTTCTGTGTGAGTCTGTTATTATCTCTTTTAGGAGTGACTGAAAACTCACCTCAAACTGAGTTAGACACTCTCTTGAATAGTTGATATCACCTACACAGTTATACTTTATCTGTATTCCTCTTGTGGTGTGTGCCATTAGACGGCATATGGTCAGGCTGCAGATCTCCTGTATACTGTCACGAGTTTCATGTGTTCATTTATTTTCATCCAAATGCATTTGTGTTTGCTGCCACCCCCTGCATATTTGTCAGTTACCATACAAATACACAAAGTGTGCTGCAGTTTTCCTCCTTTTTTTATTCTTTACAGTGATATATTATACTTACTAATGCCACAGACTTTGGTAATATATATGAGGTCATTTTGTTTTTCTGTGATAATATTGCACTTATTATTCAGTTCAGTTCAGTCGCTCAGTCGTGTCCGACCCTTTGCGACCCCATGAATCGCAGCA
>SJYT01013249.1:269775-319007 GCA_006410635.1 Cephalophus harveyi | reverse complement strand
AGCACTTTCACAGCATCATCTTTCAGGATTTGAAACAGCTCAACTGGAATTCCATCACCTCCACTAGCTTTGTTCGTAGCGATGCTTTCTAAGGCCCACTTGACTTCACATTCTAAGATGTCTGGCTCTAGATGAGTGATCACATCATCATGATTATCTGGGTCATGAAGATCCTTTTTGTACAGTTCTTCTGTGTATTCTTGCCATCTCTTCTAAATATCTTCTGCTTCTGTTAGGTCCATACCATTTCTGTCCTTTATCGAGCCCATCTTTGCAGAAATGTTCCCTTGGTATCTCTAATTTTCTTGAAGCGATCTCTAGTCTTTCCCATTCTGTTCTTTTCCTCTATTTCTTTGCATTGATAGCTAATACCATATTTCAACATTCAGAAAACTAAGATAATGGCATCTAATCCATGGCAAGTAGATGAGGAAAAAGTGGAAGCAGTGACAGATTTTATTTTCTTGGGCTCCAAAATCACTACAGATGGTGACAGCAGCCATTGAAATTAAAAGACACTTGCTCCTTAGAAGGAAAGCTATAATAAACTTAGCATATTAAAAAACAAAGATGTCACTTTGCCTACAAAGGTCTATATAGTCAAAGCTATGATTTTTCCAATAGTTGTGTATAGATGTGAGAGTTGGACCATAAAGAATGCTGAGCACCAAAGAACTGATGCTTTCAAATTGTGGTACTTGAGAAAATCTTGAGAGTCCTTTGTACGGCAAGGAGATCCAACCAGTCAATCCTAAAGGAAATCAACCCTGAATATTCATTGGAAGGACTGATGCTGAAGCTCCAATACTTTGCCCATGTGATGTGAAGAGCCAGCTCAGGAAATAGACCCTGATGCTGGGAAAGATTGAGGCCAGGAGGAAAAGGGAGCAACAGAGGATGAGATGGTTGGATGGCATCACCAACTCAATGGACATGAGTTTGAGCAAACTCCAAGAGATAGTGAAGGACAGGGAAGCCTGGTACACTGCAGTCCATGGGGTCACAAGGTTGGACATGACTTAGCAATTGAACAATACCATATTTAGTGTGAATTGATCTAGGAAAAATTATAGTAGTAAATATAATTTGAAACATTTTAACTATATTTTTATTCATAATTTGACAATATTAAGGTCTTCTACCTCAACTGAGTATAAAAGCCAGGATCCATTTAAATATCTAGCTCAGCATCTAAGTCAATAAGGCATTATCTTAAATAATATTCATTTTTTAAATTCAGTTACTTCACTTTTAGGAATTTCATTTAAGGAATAATTGAACTGTGGTAGCTCAATGGTAAAGAATCTACCTGCAGTGCAGGAGACCAGGGTTCAATCTCTGGGTCGGGAAGATCCCCTGGCGAAGGGAATAGCAGCCCACTCCAGTATTCTTGCCTGGAGAATTCCATGGAGAGGAGCCTGGTGGGCTACAGTCTATGGGGTCACAGAGTCATACATGACTGAGCGACTAACACATGCAATGATGTCTGTCACAGGGTTTCAAAGGGTTATTTATTGTTGTGAAAAATAAGGGGGAAAAGGACAGCATATCCATCAGAACACTTTAGTAGCCAGAGACCCTGTCCCACACTGTAAGTTTCTGTTGTTTAGCCAGGGATGCAAAAAAGGGTTTGGAAGTAGCCATACAGAGCAGGAACAGATGTATCATATCCTCATGCAGCTTTGCTTGGATTACAGAGTTCTGGCCAGAGACACAGAACTGCTGGTGACATTGTCTAAAAAAGGTCAAGACTTGCAGATCCAAGATGCTGATATTCATCCTATTTGGGGTTTATATTACAGACCTTCCTTGACCTACGGTGGGGTTACATCCCCATAAACATTGTCAGTCAAAAAGTACATTTAACACATCTGACCTAACCGGTGTCATAGCTCAGCCTACATGCTTGTGTGCTAAGTCACTTCAGTCATGTCCAACTTTTTGCAACCCCATGGACTATAGCCCATGAGGCTACTCTGTCCATGGGATTCTCCAGGCAAGAATACTGGAGTGAGTTGCCATGCCCTCCTCTAGGGAATCTTCCTTATAGCTTAGCCTAGCCTACCTTAAATGTGCTCAGAATATTTACCTCAGCCTACAGCTGAGCCAAGTTATCTAGCACACAGCCTATTTTATAATAAAGTGTTGAATATCTTGTGCAATTTATTGAAAAACATACTGAAAGTGAAAAACAGAATGGTTGTAAGTGTACTCGTTGTTCCCCTCTTGATTGAGGGGCTGCCTGGGGGCTGCAGCTCATTGCTGCTGCCCACCATCACAGGAAGAGTTTATTAGTACGTATCACTAGCCTGGGGAAAGTACAGTTTCTACTGCTGCTGCTGCTGCTAAGTTGCTTCAGTTGTGTCTGACTCTCTGTGACCCCGTAGACGGCAGCCCACCAGGCTCCCCCATCCCTGGGATTCTCCAGGCAAGAACACTGGAGTGGGTTGCCATTTCCTTCTCCAATGCATGAAAGTGAAAAGCGAAAGTGAAGTCACTCAGTCATGTCTGACTCTTAGCGACCCCATGGACTGCAGCCTACCAGGCTCCTCTGTCCATGGGATTTTCCAGGCAAGAGTACTGGAGTGGGGTGCCATTGCCTTCTCCTGAGAGTATATCAATTTTGCACTTTCATAAAGTCAAAAAATCATAAATGGAACTATCCTAAGTTGGGGACTATCTTATGATATACATAATCTTATATATATATATATATATATATAATAGAGATAGTTGTTTTATATATGATACTATTTTATTTTTGTGCTTCATGTTAAGGGCATGTTAAAGGCATGTTAACAGAAGTTAGTCAGGAACTAACTTCTGTGTCGATGAGACCACATCTTTACCAGGCAGCGCCAGTGCCCAGATAGCCAGAGCACCCTTCTGTGTCTGGCCTGTGTCCCAGAAGGATGCATGGACTTTGGAGGCCTCTCAGTAAAGCTGAGAAAAGTAAAGTTCTGAAAAAAGTGCTTAGAGAATGTGTTGTTTGTGCATGTGATTTTGGAAGTGGTACAGTTTGCAGTAGTGAAATGATTCAAGATAGAACCCCGAAAGTGACATGTGGCAGAAGTGGAGTGAAGCAAAGAGTCTCTTGAGGCAAAGGGCACCTTGAGGTCGGGGTCATAGGTGGGTTGCCCATGCCCATGTAGGGGTGAAGTGAACAAGACTAATGACAGTAGCTGAGAGGGGAAGGTAGACTGAGCCGGAAGAGGTGACAACCAAGAGGGTAGGCTGATACAAGCCTCTTGAGATTCCTGCAAGAGGAGAGAAGTAGAGTAACAGCCTCTAGGTGGCACTGGAGAGCAGGGAGGGCCCTGTAGTGTGTGGCGGTGATGAAGACCAAATAGCCTTCTTTAATAGGATGGCAGAGGAAGTGTTCAAGAGATAGTCACATGTTAGTGCAGGCCAACAGATAGAATGTTCTGAAGAAGAAGTTGAGGATTCAGGTCAGCTGGATCTTAAGGGAGGAGATTATTATGCCCAATGAAGGGATATGTAGAGGTTATGGAATTAAGAGTTGCAAGGATGACAAGTCAGAGGGAGGCTGGACTTCTGCTGTGATGGACGTAATGGAAGGGAATGTGGGATTCATTCTGATAGTCACTCAGTGAACTTGTCCTATGTCAGTGCTTCTTGGACTTGGAAACCCAGGAGTCTGTGGATGCCCTCTCAAAGGGCAACAGTTTACTAGTGAATTTTTAAAATTTGGATTGTTATTTTAATGATAATCTAAAAGCTGATTTCAGTGCCCAGAGTTGAGTTTTGTTTTTATTTGAAATTCCACCAGGTAGTCTTACACATTAATATGAAATTATAATAAAAATAATTTAAATCGCTGCTTTGGAACCATGAGAATTTGAGAAGATTAGCTAGATATTATCTAAGATTCCTACCAATTCTGAAATACAGTAATTCTGTATACTTTGCTGCATATTGAATTCATTTATTTTTAGGTGTCATAGTCCTCATTATTTTAAAAAGTTAAAAATACACTACATGTGATACATGTAAAGTGTACGATAATTAGAAAATACTGATTTTCTTTAGAAAATAAATTACCTGTAAAGTTATCACCTGGAAACATTCACTATTAACATGTGATGTCTCTCTGGATTTCTGTTTGTTTCTCTATCTGTATGTGTGTATGTATGCATCTCAAGGAAGAGATGATTTTTAACTGAAAATGGGGTCATGGTAATCTATTATGCATGTCTTACTGTATCAATGTGTCTCAGTTCAATTCAGTTCAGTTCAGTTGCTCGGTGTGTCTGACTCTTCGCAGCCTCATGGACCACAGCACGTCAGGCCTCCCTGTCCATCACCAACTCCCGGAGTTTACTCAAACTCATCTCCATTGAGTTTGTGATGCCATCCAACCATTTCATCCTGTGTCGTCCCCTTCTCCTCCTGCCTTCAGTCTTTCCCAGCATCAGGGTCTTTTCAAATGAGTCAGTTCTTTGCATCAGGTGGCCACAGTATTGGAGTTTCAGCTTCAACATCAGTCCTTCCAATGAACAGTCAGGACTGATTTCCTTTAGGATGGACTGGTTCGATCTCCTTGCAGTCCAAGGGACTCTCAAGAGTCTTCTCCAACAGTTCAAAAGCATCAATTCTTCGGTGCTCAGCTTTCTTCACAGTCCAACTCTCACTTCCTACATGACCACTGGAAAAACCATACCCTTCACTAGATGGACCTTTGTTGGCAAAGTAATGTCTCTGCTTTTTAATACACTGTGTAGGTTGGTCATAACTTTTCTTCCAAGGACCAAGCGTCTTTTAATTTCATGGCTCTAGCCATCATCTGCAGTGATTTTGGAGCCCAAAAAAATAAAGTCAGCCACTGTTTCCACTGTTTCCCCATCTGTTCACCATGAAGTGATGGGACTGGATGCCATGATCTTCGTTTTCTAAATGTTGAACTTTAAGCCAACTTTTTCACTGTCCTCTTTCACTTTCATCAAGTGGCTCTTTAGTTCTTCTTCACTTTCTGCCATAAGGGTGGTGTCATCTGCATATCTAAGGTTATTGATATTTCACCCGGCAATCTTGATTCCAGCTTGTGCTTCTTCCAGCCCAGCGTTTCTCATGATGTACTCTGCATATAAGTTAAATAATCAGGGTGACAGTATACAGCTTTGACACACTCCTTTTCCTATTTGGAACCAGTCTGTTGTTCCATGTCCGGTTCTAACTGTTGCTTCCTGACCTACATACAGATTTCTCAAGAGGCAGGTCGGGTGGTCTGGTATTCCCATCTCTCTCAGAATTTTTCAGTTTATTGTGATCCACACAGTCAAAGGCTTTGGCATAGTCAATAAAGCAGAAATAGATGTTTTTCTGGAACTCTCTTGCTCCATCTTTGCATGAAATGTTCCCTTGGTATCTCTTATTTTCTTGAAGAGATCTCTAGTCTTTCCCATTCTATTGTTTTCGTCTGTGTCTTTGTGCTGATCACTGAGGAAGGCTTTCTTATCCCTCCATGCTATTCTTTGGAACTCTGCATTCAAATGGGAACATCTTTCCTTTCCTCCTTTGCTTTTTGCTTCTCTTCTCTTCACAGCTATTTGTAAGGCCTCCTCAGATAGCCATTTTGCTTTTTTGCATTTCTTTTTCTTGGGGACGGTCTTGATCCCTGTCTCCTGTACAATGTCACAAACTTCTGTTCATCAGGCACTCTATCACATCTAGTCCCTTAAATCTATTTCTCACTTCCACTGTATAATCATAAAGGATTTGATTTAGGTCAATATGTCTATTTCTGCATTATTCCTATGATCTGCATGTTATTCATTATATTGATGGTCATAATTTAGTCAGTCCCCTATTTGGAAAATTTAGATTGTTTCTGATCTTTCACTTTGATATAACACCTACCAATAAATATCTTTCAATTATGTATTTTAGTACTATTCCAATTATTTATTTATATATCTTTCTACCAAAAAAGTCATTCAATTTAATCATAGCCCAGATGTAATTTGGAGTCACAATTTATCTTTTTGGGGGTAAGTATTGTAGGTTCCTTGGCTTTAAAAGACACATATATAGTGAAATAATCTGTGGTTTTGGTAGTCCAGAGTTTTCTAAACTGCTTTCTTTGAATCCTAAAGGTCTCCTTTGGTAAACTTTCCCTGCTGCTCTTTTATTTATATTCCTGTAAAAAAATTGTCTTAAAAAAGTAAAGCTTCACTGTTAAAAAAAAAACAAAAACAGTGACTTAAACCACTAAACCAGTCCCTGGCTCAGATGTGAGGTTAAGTTTCATGATTAGTGGCTGAGATGGAACCAGAACCTCTATTTCCTGACTCCTAAAAAGAAATTTAAAGTACATCTTCTAGAAATAAGACAAACCAAAAAAAGTATTCTAACCGGTATCTGGATTGCTTACTTGGAATATATCTTCAACATGTCCTATATTTGTGTGTTATCCTTTTTTATTTCCACTTCAACAAATTGGAATTAAAACATATTAGAAGACACTAATCATCAGCTTAACCAGTAATTAGCATTAATGAGTAGAGAGAAAATTTAAGACAGCTGCCAAGTTGACCACTAAAATAAGGTTTGATTTTCTAGTATTTGTCATCTGTGGTACTTTATAATTATAATAATAGCAGTGTAGTTACACTCTGATGGAAAGTTGACAGTTAACTTTTTCCACTTATCAAACTTAGGAGCAATTCTGAAAGTTTCTAGTTTCCAGGTAATTTATCATTCAAGTGATTAAAAGCTATTTTGGGCCACAATTATGAACAATAATAAAATTTTGCATGTGGATGACATTAACACAGTATTCTTTCTTTTTGAATTTCTAGGGAAAGACTACTATTATTCTAAGGTGTCTTGACATGTAAGTGTTATGTTAAACTTTAGAATACATTTTTTCTTATTCTTGTTGTGTAAGGCAAGTTAGAATCTAAAAGACATATTTCCATTTTGCGACCTAAACAAAATATTCTAATTCTTATGAATCCATATTATGGCTTTTCAGTCTTCCTTTAAAGATGAAACCAACAATAAGCAGAAAAAAATTATATCGTGAAGTTGCTCAGTCGTGTCCGACTCNGCAAGTTAGAATCTAAAAGACATATTTCCATTTTGCGACCTAAACAAAATATTCTAATTCTTATGAATCCATATTATGGCTTTTCAGTCTTCCTTTAAAGATGAAACCAACAATAAGCAGAAAAAAATTATATCGTGAAGTTGCTCAGTCGTGTCCGACTCTTTGCAACCCCGTGAACTGTAGCCTACCAGGCTCCTCCGTCCATGGGATTCTCCAGGCAAGAATACTGGAGTGGGTTGCTATTTCCTTCTCCAGGGGATCTTCCCGACCCAGGGATCGAACCCAGGTCTCCCGCATTGGAGGCAGACGCTTTAACCTCTGAGCCACCAGGGAAGCCTAGGGTTAATAATGGATTTCCTTATTTGGGGGAAGAAATTAACATAATTACTCAATCTGTAATAGATAGTGCTTACTTGTTTTGGCTATGCTACTCTGCTATTTAAACTTTTTAATTTTGTCTAGTTCATGATCATTTGAACATTATAATCTTTGAATTGCTCATGGGTATGCTTCTGAAGCACATTATTGGTCATCAAACTGTACCTGTTGCCATTTGTTTTATGTACTTCTAGCCTTCTTTACCGTGGAAGCATGCCACCAGGTTAAGGTGCATGTTTCAGGAAGCTTTGGTAAGGAGGGTCTTGTTGGTTTGCAGCTCTCATTAGTTAAATGATGCCCAGGTTTGAGCTATGATTTCAGTTGAGAACTATATAAAAAATGTTTTATTGACGTCTCCATTAAATTGAAAGTCATTACGTTCCCAGCTCCTCACACTGAGGCTGAGCATAAGCCTGTTGTCTTTGATTCCCACGTGGCCTGGATGCCGAGAGCTTATGCCCTGAGGCAGCCACCAGCGCTGCCAGCCCCTTCTCTGCTCCCCGAGTGGTGTCACTGGGCGCTGCCACTCCATGCAGGTGCCGTTACTCACCTCTGCAGTTGCTACTGAAGCCTGTTAAGATGTTTTTTTGAAGGCTTATTTAATTTTTGTATAAATTCTTAATCATTTTTATCTCAGTGTGTTATACACAGCGTAACTTCTCTGCTAATAAAGTTTTTAAGAAGCAAAAATAAGGTAAGATGATAGCTTAAGCAAATGATGGTAATAATACTTGTCTTCACTGTACAGGGATGAGCCACCAAAACCAACCTTAGCTTTGGAATATACGTATGGAAGAAAAGCAAAAGGACATAACATAGTGAGTGTCTTTTTGGTGATGTTGCTCTACACATGTATGGAGAAGTAAGGATGCTGACATTGTTTTACAATTTCCATCTTTTCCACAATCAATAAACATATCCAGGAGTACACTTCCTAGCCATGTAATGCTTTTAAAGTCAAATGCAACTCAGCACAGAGGAAGCCACCCAAACTGTGAAAATATTTTGGCCTTCTCATTTGTTATGTCTTAAGATGCTTGAATAGGATTACTCTGTACCTTCAGTGTACAGGCTTTGGGCATATTTTCTTCTTTCAAAAGAGAATAACATTGTGAGTTATCTTGTCTCCCGAAAAAATCTGCTAAAAATACACATTTGACCTGTTGGATGTTTATGAAAATATACTGCTTAAAATCCAAATTATTAGCATTTTTACAAATACATCTTAAAGTTGGTAATCCTATTTGAGACCACAGGCCCTAACTGGCCACAATCCTGTTTTCACTTGTGTTAGTTTATCTGTAGAGGATAGTTAGAAATTGTTCAGGATAGAGGGAGAACTTATAGTGTATGTTAGGAGAATAAAAAATTCTAAGTAGAATTCTCTTTTGGTGTTCCCATAAGGAAGAGGTCATTTCTTAAACAAAGTTAGGTGTATGGAGAACAATCTAGAATAAAGAAAGTCCCATATCTCCCATAACTCCCATAACACAGGCAAATTTTTATAGATTGATCCAGTCTAAGTGTTTGATCATTAGACATTGTATAGAGAGTTAAAATTGTCTGTTGCTGCTTCCTGGATTCACCAGTGCAACTTGGTTATTAAAACTATGAAATTGAAAAGAAAAAACAATATATTGAGATGTGGGAGAACTTTATTTTTGTGAATCACATAAATTTTTGCATGAGTGATAAGCCTAGAAATAGGCTTAACCTTGTTGTGGGAGACTCTGAGTCAAGTTTCATAAGCTTAACTTTTGAGAAAAGCTCTAAAAGCTTTTCTTCATCCAGTTGTGAATCAAGGGAGGTTGTCCACTGAAAACATATTTCTTCCCACAAACATTAGAGATTCAAATACCAACTGCAAAACAGTTTCAATGGTTGAGATGATAACCTGTCAAAAAGCAAAATATATTTATCTGAAACTGCTGTAATGACATTGCCTCTTTCAAGTTCATGGTATTGGACACATAAAAACTCATGTGGTTTCTTTTTCACCTGTTTGTTTCTGCTAAACTTTACACCATCAAGTTGGGCTTTTCTGTATTCATTCTAGAAGATTCACATCTTTCTCAGATTGAAGGTCTCCTAAGAGTTCTAAATGGAAGAACTTTATCAGCTCCTCACACAATCATAATATCTTGAAGGCTCTCAGTATCTGGCGGAAGGGGAAATGCCGTCAGCTGGCCAGCAGTCTAGGACAGTTGCCATGGAATAGATGGTCCAAGCTACTTGGCTGCCCAGCCTGTTTAGTCCCCCTGTAGTTTGAGTTCTCTGAAAAGGGAAGCAGTTGTAGAGAGTCCGTGTCCCCCACCTACCGCTTGTATTGCCAGTGCCAGCCTGTCCCCGTCCCCACGGATGTCAGGCCCAGACCAGCTGCTTATACTTCTGCCCAGTCGATCCTGATCTGCAGGTCGGACTCCCATCTGTTCTCCCATTTCCTCTTGTCTTGTCTTTATGTCTGATTTATTGTGTGAGCTTCTGTCTTCTCCCTCAATTAGGATGTTTTCCCGTTCAGTTGTTTTATTTTTACCTAAAATTATAACTGTTTTCACAAAGATAATTCCAAATGTGTTCAATTTGTTAGTTTTATTTCTAATGTGAGTGTTTGCTACCTGTGATATTTACAGAGTTGGGGTGCTGTTTAACGTCTTCTGCCACAAAGGGTCTTGAGGACTGTAATATCTTGTATCCATAATTATTACTGGCTGGTGCTAATGAACTATAAGAACTATTTAAAATGTAAAAACATCAAAGAATATTAATATGAAAAAAACCTGTTCTTTTCAGCCAAAAGGTATTGCTCACTTCTGGGAGCTAGGTGGAGGAACGTCTTTACTGGATTTAATCAGCATACCAATCACAAGTGACACCTTACGGTAAGTGGGGCCAGTGAGGAATAGCAGTTAGTAAGTATCCAGTGGAGGCCACAGGGTGAACGTTTTTTGTGAATAAAAATTCACAGGGACAGTTTTATGTTACTGAAGGTTTACCTTCACTTTCTTTCTATGTGCCTAAACTGTAGTGCTCTCAGAGATTTTAAAAGAACCAAGGTTCTGGTTCCAAATCTGGAAAAGAATACAAGGCTGTATATTGTCACCCTGCTCATTTAACTTATATGCAGAGTACATCATGAGAAACACTGGACTGGATGAAGCACAAGCTGGAATCAAGATTGTCGGGAGAAATACCAATAACCTCAAATATGCAGATGACGCCACAAGTGAAGAAGATGTAAAGAGCCTCTTGATGTAAGTGAAAGAGGAGAGTGAAAAAGTTGGCTTAAAACTCAACTCTTAGAAAACTAAGATGATCGTGGCATCTGGTCCCATCACTTCATGGCAAATAGGGAAACAATGGAAACAGTGACAGACTGTTTTTCTGGGCTCCAAAATCACTGCAGATGGTGACTGCAGTCATGAAATTAAAAGACGCTTGCTCCTTGGAAGAAAAGTTGTGACCAACCTAGACAGCATATTAAAAAGCAGAGACATTACTTTGCCAACAAAGGTCTGTCTAGTCAAAGCTATGGTATTTCCAATAGTCATGTATGGATGTGAGAGTTGGACTATAAAGAAAGCTGAGTGCCAAAGAATTGGTGCTTTTAAACTGTGGTGTTGGAGAAGACTCTTGAGAGTCCCTTGGACAGCAAGGAGATCAAACCAGTTCATCCTAAAGGAAATCAGTCCTGAATATCCATTAGACGGACTGATGGTGAAGCTGATACTCCAATACTTGGGCCACCTGACACAAAGAACTGACTCATTGGAAAAGACCCTGATGCTGGGAAAGATTGAAGGTGGGAGAAGAAGGGGACGACAGAGGATGAGATGGTTGGATGGCATCACCTACTCGATGGACACGAGTCTGAGTAAACTCCAGGAGTTGGTGATGGACAGGGATGCCTGGCATGCTGTAGTCTGTGGGGTCGCAAAGAGTCAGATATGATTGAGCGACTGTACTGAACTGAACTGAAGCTTCTGGCCTGTGCTGAAGTGAGATAGTTGGCATCCGACTAGTAACATATTTTGCAAAGCTACAAACAAAATATGTCAAATAACACTTGGGCAATATATTCACTTGGCAAAAAAAAAAAAAAAACTTCAAAAAATAAATTTGAAAACTCAATTCTTTTTAATACGCATCCAAGCATGAGCTAATTCAGCCCCTGAGTTTTTCCTGCAACTGGATATTATGTCTCTTTTAAATTTAATGGCTTCCCTGGTGGCTCAGGTGCCTGCAATACAGGAAACCTGACTTCAGTCCCTGGGTCAGGAAGATCCCCTGGAGAAGGGAATGGCTACCCACTCCAGTATTCTTTCTTGCCTGGAGAATTCCATGGACAGAGGAACCTGGCAGGCTGCAGTCCATGGGGTCACAAAGAGTCAGACATGACTGAGTGACTAACACACACTTGAATTTAATACTAATTTAATACTAATGTTAATATTACTGAGGGTCTTCCCAGGTGGCGCTTGTGGTAAAGAACCCACCTGCCAGTGTCGGAGACAGAAGAGACACGGATTAGATCCCTGGGTCAAGAAAATCCCCTGGAGAAGGGCATGGCAACCCACTCCGGTATTCTTGCCTGGAGAATCCCCATGGACAGGGGAACCTGGAGGGCTCCAGCCCATAGAGTCACAAAGAGTTGGACACAACTGAAGTGACTTAGCACGCACACACACCAGTAAAGTCTCATGCAATGAAAGTTTATGAGTTAGAAGAGGAAGAAAGTGTCTATTTGCTGACCTTAAAGAAAAAGAACCTGGGGGAAAACCTCAAGTTCTTTGGAGGTATTTTCCTGAGAATGATTCCCACATGTTGGCCAAATCAGATGTGGAAAATTGTGACATTTCTCACAATGTTCCTGGGAACCCATCTTAGCCAAAGAATTTAGAAGAGGAAGAAAGTGTCTATTTGCTGACCTTAAAGAAAAAGAACCTGGGGGAAAACCTCAAGTTCTTTGGAGGTATTTTCCTGAGAATGATTCCCACATGTTGGCCAAATCAGATGTGGAAAATTGTGACATTTCTCACAATGTTCCTGGGAACCCATCTTAGCCAAAGAAAACAAAATTTAAAAATCTGAAATATCTTACTGTTGTCAGAGTTTAACACAGACCATTGCTGCTGGACCAGATACAAAGGATTTGACAATTATTAGTCAAATTTCAACTATTAAGATCTTTAGAATTTTTTCTTGTTAACAGGATAATTGTTTTTCCATAACTAGCTAGTAATGTTGGCTTTCTTTGTCCAGTGATTTTTTTTTCTTTTAAAGAAAGAAAATTTAGTGTCTTTTACTTATCACAAAAAAGTTTTATGTGCATAAGGAAAACTTGGAAAAATAGTGAAATGTAAATGAAAAGTAAAAGCATCTGCGATCACATGAAAAAGGACTATTCTCAACATATAGAGGTATTTCTTTCAGTGTTTTCAGTGTTGTCAATATACTTTGTACAGGTGTGAGATATTGTGTATACACATTTAGATCCTGCTTTTTCACTTAAAACCACCATTTCCCCCAGCATTATTTTTTAGAATCATGGGATTTTACAGCTGTGTAGTTCTCATTTGTCCTCCTTTAACAGAGACAAATAATTGAAGCTGCCTGGGAATTAGGGCAACTCATGGTGGTCTGGCTGAGAGGAGATGACGGGGCGGGGAGCAGCTGAAGGAACAGGAGCAGCCGGCCAGCCTGGCCTGAGGCAGACAGGAGTGAAAAGGCTGGGAGCAGCTCTTCCAGACTGGGAGCTGGCTCCAGTTCTGGCCCTCTTGTCTCGTCACCTTTCTGTATTACCTCACTCCCCTTCTCTAGACCTTGTGGGCTTGTAGAAATTCTGGTTTCTGCAGGAAGCCAGATCTTTCCACAGTTTCTTCACTGCCTCACTCTGTGAGTTCCTGGTCTTCTTTCTGTGGAATCCCAGAGCAGCTGGAGCCTGCCTTAGGAGAGGAGAGGAGTCAGGGTGATGATGGACAGAGGGCAGGGGCGCCACAGGCCTGGGTCCAAAGCAGCTTGCCGAGTGGTTGACGGATTCATGGGAAACATTTCACTCCTCATTAGTCGCAAATCTCCGAGTGTTTTGTGACTGGAATTAATTCGACATGTAATTTCCTTGAGTTGGACAGAGCCCAGCAACCTTACCAAATGCTGCTAGATACTGTTTTTCTTTAAAATGACTGTTGATAGAATAATTATAGATGCATTGAACATTTCCATAGACCTTAGACAATTTGTAAGAGAGCATTTCCTGTGGTCCACTTCCCTGTTTTCAGAGGTAGTATTTTATAAAAGAAATTTTTAGCTGTCATTTGCTATGAAAGCAAAAGTAACACAAGTATTTACAGTGCAGTGGAAACATAAATTTTAACCTTAGGAAAAAGTTGAATAATCCATTTTCCCTTTGGTTAAAACAAAGTTATTTTCATTTGGAAAAAATGATACACTTTATATATATTTTACCACAGTAAAAAAAAAAAAAAAAGCTAAACCATGGTCTTTTTTTTAACATTAATCATGCTAAAACTCTGAAAATAAAATTAGTTTCCTTTATATATGTATATACAAACACACACATACATTATAATTAAGAAAAGCTGTTTCTGAGCTTATTCAAATGAAAGATATGGTTGGCTAGACAATTTAATGGCATAATAACTTTATAGAAAATCTTAGGTAATGTCTAAAAAGACTACTTTCTGGATTTAGACCTATAGTATAGAATTTAGCTGTTGTTTTGCTTTACATAAAATAGCTGATTTGCTCAAACGAAACAAAATAATTGTTGTTGTTTAGTCACTAATTTGTCCAACTCTTCTGCAGCCCTATGGACTGCAGCCCGCCAGGCACCTCTTTCCATGGGACTTCCCAGGCAAGAATACTGGAGTGGGTGGCCATTTCCTTCTCCAGGAGATCTTCCTGGCCCAGGGACTGAACCTGCATCTCCTGCCTTGACAGGCGGATTCTTTAGCACTGAGTCACCAGGAAAGCCCAGATAGCTTGACTATGTTATAGCAGCATCTATTATACTTCCTTGCTATTTCTGCTAGCAGAATGTTTGCTCTGTTGATCAAAGATATATTGGCCCATGATTATGGCTGTACAGACTTATTACAGCCGTTCTCTGTAATACTGCTAGATTTGTGTTTGTTTTTTATTGTAAAATAACATAAAATCCACCATTTTAGCCATTTTTAAGAGTAGAGTTTAGTGACGTTCCGTATTACTCACATTGTTCAGGCACCATCACCACCACCCCTCTCCGGAGCGTTTCATCTTCCCAAGCTGAACCCGTACCCAGTAAACAATAACTTCCTACTTGCCCGTCTGCCAACCCTTGGCAACTACCCTTCTAGTTTCTGTCTCTCTGATTTGACTACTCTAGCTACCTCATGTAAATGAAATCATCCTTTTGGGTCTAGTTTATTTCACTCAGCATAGTGTCTTCAAGATTCATCCATGTTGTAGCATGTTCAAAATTTCCTTCCTTTTTAAGGCTGAATAATATTTCATTGTATTCATATACCACATTTTGTTTACCCGTTAACCCACTGATGAACATTTGGGTCATTTCCACTCTTTTGCAATTGTGAATAATGCTGCTGTGGACATTGGTATACAAATACCTGTTTGAGTCCGTGATGTCAAAACACCCAGAAGTGGAATTGCTGGATCCTCCTATAATTTTTTGAGGAACAACTGTACTGCTTTCCACATTGTCTACTCTGCTGTTTTATATTCCCATTGGCAATGCCCCAGGGTTTCAATTTCTCTCTATTCTTGCCAACACTTATTATTTTCTGGAATTTTTTTTTTTTTATTGTAGCTATCCTAGTGGGCAAGAAGTGGTATCTCATTATGGTTTTGATTTGCATTTCTCTAATGATCATACCAGACATCTTTTCCTGTGTTTATTGGCCATATGTATGTCTTTAAATACAGAAATGTGTATTGGGTTGTTTGTTGCTGAGTTTAGATTTGTGTTTGATATCCATGAACATGTGCATATGGTCATGGTGGTGGAGTGTGTGGTGGCCTGGAGGGAGGTAGCAAGGCCTTTCAGAGAGGTAGCAGGGTACAAGCAGAAAGCCGTGTGGCTCTGGGTCTAAATACCAGCTCTGCAGTTCACTAGCTATATGAGTCTGTGCCTCAGATTTCTAATCCATAGAATGGCCATCGTAACCTTTACTAGGAAGTCTTGTTGGGTTAGGAGGAAATAAGCGAGGTAGACTCCAGGCAAGGTCCATCAGTAAATGTTTTCTTCTCCTTCACCACATTGTTGTATTGCTGCTGCTGCTGTGATTATTATTTTTGCTTCCCTTCTTTGGAACACACAGCAAAACTGAATCTAAACACGGCACTGTTGGATCCAATTGCACATTATGTGAACTGGATTATTATTAGTTCAAACAAAAAGTTTGGTTGTAACACTTAAATATTGCTAGGGAAAAGCACTGGAATAAATAAGGCTATAATTTTGGCTTATTTTTCTTAGAAAATTGCTATGTTTTTTTTCTTATAGTGTTATTCTTAGAAAATACATTTCAGTATAGTAGGGTTTCAAATGGTAATTATTTTGAGTCTTTTTTTTTTTTTTCCTGAAAGATGTTTTTATTTCTTTAGGACGTTTTCTATTGTCCTTGTTTTGGATCTTTCAAAACCTAATGACCTTTGGCCCACCATGGAAAATCTGTTGCAAGCCACAAAACTTAATGTAGATAAAGTGATAATGAAACTGGGGAAGAAGAATTCTAAAGCAGCTTCTGAAATGAGACAGAAGATGTGGAGCAATATGCAGAAGGACCATCCAGTGAGTTGCTGCTGGGATTATTCTTGGAATTCTTAGCCCCACACATAGTTAAAGATAACATCACAAACAATTTCTTTAGATTTTTATGCATGAGTTGAAATTCACTTGATGTGGATGAACCTGTTCACTGGAAAATTACAGCAATTTAATAAAACCTCGGAACAAAACAAGGAAAAAGATTTCATATGTCTTCTCGTTAGACATCTACTGTGATTGTTATGGCATATTACACCAATCAAAAGGAACAGAGTTTTAAAGTAGTAGTTTGATACTGATTTTATAATCTCTGTGAAATGAAGATATAAAACCAGGTTGTACAAATGTCACCTGGCAAAGACCAGATAAGAATACAGTTTTAAGCAAGGAATAGAGTTTCAACAGCCTTTACTGTCATTCTATACATTCATTTATTGTCTGTCACATAATCAGTATCTTTTTATCATCTGATAATTACCAAGTTGCAATATGGTAACACAAGTCTTTTATGTACAATCAGGAATGTCATCATCTAGAAAACTAAGAAAGATATTTTATATTGCCCAAAGTTTATATGAGTGTGTTTTACAAAAGGAATATCAAACAAAACTGGTAGTTATGGTTCCCGTATATGCAGTAAAAATGTTATTATAACAAACAGTTAATACAAGTAACTTTAAAAAAAACAGGAAGGCAACGTATAAGAAAATAACAGAACGTGAAGAATAAATATGGTAGCTTAGGGAACTGTCATTTCTAGTTTTATGCTTGAGAAATGTAGCTTCAAAAATTAAATATTGGAGCAACCTCTGTCAAGCCAACAATGTTAACACTGTGGGCAGATTTTAAACGACCTAAGTCATAGCAAGTGCTGAATACATAGTAGTAAACAATTACAGTGAATCAATGAAATATGTTTGTTAACAGGATCGTGAATTAATTGACCCATTTCCAATTCCTCTGGTCATAATCGGAAGTAAATACGATATTTTTCAGGTGAGCTCTTCCACTTCTAGTTGAGCTTGTGGTACATGCTTGTCTAGCCTTTATAGGAGAGAAACACAAGTAATAATGAAATGAGAAAAATGACTCAGGGCAAGGGAGAAGTCAAGGAGTCACACATTTTAAAGATTTTGGAAAAGAGAATATAGTTGGGAAGGAGAAAATAGGTGAAGAACAGTAAATACAGTGGAATGATGGGGATAAGGCAGAAGATTTAGAAACTGAATCCAGTCCAGTCACCAAGGGACAGGACTTATGTCCCAACTTTTAAATTGAAGAAAGTAGAAAATTGGTTTCTTATCTTTGCTTGTCAGAGAATCCTTGGGGTATTCCACTTGATAAAATGTGTGCTTGTATCTAAATTCTATTGGGCTAAGTGTTTTAAACAAGGAAAGACCTGACAGTGTAGCTCTAGGAGGCTGCAGCTATTGTTCAGCTTCTACAGAACCAAATGCCAAGGTAATGGAATTCTACTCAAGGTACATTTCAAAAAATAAGAAAGAATCTATTTCTGTATTTAGTAATTTGTACTTTTATGCTACAGATACTAGTTCTCTCAACTTTTTTCTTTTTAATAACATACGTCTTTAGGATTTTGACTCTGAGAAGAGGAAGGTAATATGCAAGACACTTCGATTTGTTGCACATTATTATGGAGCGTCATTAATGGTTTGTATGTTTCCTATTCTTTGGGTTTGAACAGACAGTAACAGATTTGGAAAGATTACCAGCTTGGTGCAGAATAGTGAATGCGGATGCTTTTACTAATGCATGTCATTCTCTACTTTCCATTCCCATTGCCCTCAAAGCCTCTTGTTACAGAGTGTTTATAATGTATTTCTGGAACACACACTGCTAGATAGCCTACCATTTCCTTGAAGTGAAAGTTCTACATTTTTAATAGCCATAAATCCCCATTAGTCTTAGAGATAAATTGGTTATTTATCTATTCATCTTTTAGTTTTCCTTTAAGAATTAGAATCTATATTCACTTAAAAGAAAAAAGACTAACAATTTTTTTTTTTTTTTCCAAAAAAGCTTTAAAAATGGTATTTGTTGTAGAGGTTAAAAATAATGAACTTGGGAGTCATGCTGCCTGGATTCAAATCTCAGGGCAACCATTTACTAGATATGGGGTCTTAGATAAGTCATTTAACCTCACTGAAGCCTTAGTCTCCTCCAGGGTAAAATGGACAAAAATAGTCCTACCGTCATAGGGTTGTTGTGAGGGTTAGCAGCAGGAATATACCTGAAACCCTGAAACCCTTAGCACAGGGCCTGACACAAATCTCAATTAAGGCTGGTTCTTGTAACTGTTAGCATTCTCTCTTCCACAGCAGGACCAAATGTTGCTCGATATCCTCTCATGCAATAAAATATAAAAGCACTTTTATTTCTTTAAAAATTCTTCCCATTTAAATGCTCTCTTTTGCCCTCTAAAGCAAAGTGTTCAGAGGAACCTGTAGACAACATGGCCCAGTCCCCAGCTTTCATGGCTAGTATATTAAGACTGAAAGTAATAAGTATGATCTGTATTTAAAATTCTTATACTTTTCAGAATACTCCAAATATGTTTTATTATGTATTTTCTTAAAAATCATCACCTTTTATGTTTCTACTGTATCTACCTACTTGCATATTAGGTTGACAAGTATTTTGGAAATATTTTTTTTAATTATTTTTCATATTTTTTTTCCATTATGGTTTATTACAGGATAGTGAATATAGTTCCCTGTGCTCTACAATAGGACCTTGTTTATCCATTCTGTATATAATAGTTTGCATCTGCTATTTCCAAACTCTCAGTCCAACTTTCCCTCACCCTCTCTACTCTGCTTTGGCAACCACGGAAATATTCTTTACTGTTTTGAAAAGATATGGAGAATTCAAACTAGCTTACTCATTCAGGGTACAGAAGCAAAGGTCATGGATCTTGTAGTTTCTTACTTTTGCTTCTAGATAAAGCTCCACATTTACTTCTGTTTAGTTAGCTGAGGAAAATCCCTCTCTTTGTTTAGAAACAGATCACATTTGATGATCCATCAGTGCCGAGTCTGGTCTTATCAGTAAGAATGTAATAATAGGTGAAGTCAGATCAACCCAGGCCGCAGCAGACCTGCAATTAATCATGGCTCACAAGACCCTAGAAGTCCAGGGACTAGGGAAAGGATCTGAGAATCTTTCATCTCAGCTGTCAGTAAATCAGAGGTTGGTTTTAGAAAAGCACTCTGGACCACCATGGAAACCATACAGCTTTTCGAGCTTCCCAAATCAAGGAGAGCAGCCAGAGCTAACAGTCCCACCTTTCAGTTTCACTTCCACTCTGACCCTAGAGGCCAGACTTTGGTACTTCCTGTTGTCCAAGGTTCAATGATATGCAGCAGTTTTGTTTCTTTTTTAAACATAGTTTATCCTTTATAATTCAGTCAAGAATACTAATTCAGTAATATGAGCAATCTGATCAAGTTAATAAAAAAGAGAAAAACATTGGTAAGTAGGACCAGATTCAGTGGTGAGACCCCAGGATGGTAGGGAACTTAAAATTATGATATATGAGGAACAGCATAAAATGATATTCTGGCATTTGGAATGTGATAACAGTCTTTAAATGTTTGAAGGACTGATCCATGGGAAAGGGTTAAATGTATGCTTTCTTAGAGTCAAGAACAAGGAATCAATGGGGTTTAGTTGAAATTAAGAAATTTCTAATACTGCCATTATCTGAAAATGGAATGAGTTGCTTTTGGAGATCATGAATTCCCGGGCATTGAGTTCATAAGTAGAACTCTACATATATTTGTGGAGGATATTTTCGAGGCAATTGATGCAGCAGATAGGGGTAGGGATGGGATTGAGTTAGAAAAACTTCTCATGTCCTCCCAGCCCTGCAGTCCTATGAAATACACTTGTGATGAGGTTTTTTTTCCTCACCATATAGGGAACATAATAGAGAATACAATGATGATGATTAAAAAGTTGTGTTTTTAAAATTCAACTGAAGTTTTCATATTAGAATATTGTCTCAATAGAAGCATAAAATTGTTTCAATTTATTAAATGTATCAAATCTTATATATTCACATGAGTTCTCCCTTGAATAGTTTCCCCCAGGAAGTTAAGTGTTAGTCACTCAGTCGTGTCCGACTCTTTGCGATTCCCATGGACTGTAGCCTGCCAGGTTCCTCTGTCCATGGAATTTTCCAGATAAGAATACTGGAGTGGGTTGCCATTCCCTTCTCCAGAGGATCATCCCAATCCAGGAACTGAACCCAGGTCTCCTACATTGCAGGCAGATTCTTTACCTTCTGAGCCACCAGGGAGGCCCTTTCCCTGGGAGCCTGTTCTTAATCTGAAAAGTGAAAGTGAAACTCAGTTGTGTCCGTCTCTTTGCAACCCCCCATGGACTGTGGAATTCTCCAGGCCAGAATACTGGAGTGACTAGCCTTTCCCTTCTCCAGGGTATCTTCCAAGCCAAGGGATCAAACCCAGGTCTTGAATGAACCTTATTCTTAACACTGATCTTTTTACCTTATAATTACATTTCATTTTGGTTCAAGATTGTTTTTCCTACTTTCATACATCTTAGTCATTCTGATTTGGCTGGGTGACCTTGGTATTTCCAGACATTCAAAATTAGTCTTAAAAGGTTTTGTAGGGTAGCCATATGTCCTGGTTTTCATCTGGTTTCTCAGCTTAATGATTAATAGTACCCATGCAGTTTCATTCTTCTAAAATATTCTGGTTATGATCACTTGGTTATAGACCACCACTGAGAATAGTCGGTAGCTTACTTTGCAAATTCTGAAGGCAAATCTGAAGAGAAGTTTTAAAGTTGTTTTAGTGAGTATCAGTATTGTTAGACTAGTCTGCAGCTCCCACATTAACTGCTTTGAGGACAGCAGTATGCATTTGGATGGAAAAGTTATTTATGATACATGCCTCCTGTTTTTTAACCAACCAGATTGCATTTTGGTAATGATTACGGTCCGTTTGTGGGAGTAGCTGAAATGATTAGTGCATAAACACAAGTACATACAATAAATATATCATGCACTCATGAAACTTGAAGAGTGAGTTAAAACGAATTTATCGAGATTTCTTTCTTTTTCTTTATTCGGGTTTTGTTTTGCTTACTCAAACAGGAGATTTTGTTGGGCAAATAAATAGTAATTCTCTCTGCAGTCTGTACTGTTGAAAGCCATGTTTATTTTACCTCTTTCTGTGATTTGAAAGCCGAGCATGTAATTTATTGTCCTGATTTTTTTCTTTTTAGTTTACCAGTAAATCAGAAGCTCTATTACTAAAAATACGTGGAGTTATTAACCAATTGGCATTTGGCATCAACAAAAGGTACCGTTAAAATATTTTTAAATTACATTTTGGTATTCTCTCATCTGATTATTGTTCTCACACATCTCTTGTTTCTTAACTGGGAAAAAATGCCTCAGATGACTGTTCTTAGATAATTTCATATTATCTCTTACGCTTCTTATATTATTTAAATATCATAGTTTACAACTAAAATGTTGTATAATAGTTGGAAACTAGAATAAAATAATCATACTATTATACTTGTTACTTCTTTCCCCTTATTTTAGTAGCTCTCCCACTATTATCACTTTTTTATATTAGAAATGGAATTGATCATTTTAGTAAGTATTTTTCTTAACCTTGCTATCTTTCTTGGTTTTGATTTGAGGTAGTTTGAGTCTTTTTTTTTTCTATCTTTATTAGAGCTATACTTTATTTTTTGAAAATTACATTAATTCATTCATTTTGAGAAATGCTCTCATAGGGGGTAGATATAAAACTTGGCTCTTGTATTTACAGTTGGGAATGGCAGGATATTTGATTGCTAAACTAAATTAGATTCTTTTTTCTTCTTATCCGTGTAGCAAATCAATATGTGTGGATCAGAATAAACCTCTGTTTATCACAGCAGGATTGGATTCTTTAAGTCAGATAGGTTGGTGAACTTATTAAGATTGTTCCATTTGTTTTAATTGCTTATTGATTTTATCCTACTGCCTATTCACTTCATCTCCAACATCTCCTAACCCTAACCACCATTTCTGGTTTCATTATTATTGTCGTTATATCTTGTGTTTATTTGTATACATTGTATTGATGCAGAATGTATCACATTGACATATTTGTGATGAAAGGGATGTTGGCATATGAGCAACTGATTTCTGATCTCTATACCACTAAAAAAAAATTTGCATGTACTTTCTTTCCCTCACTGATTTCCAGGTACTTTTAAATTTTAGCTCCTTGGTTTTAGAAGAAAATCAGGATAGAGTAGTCAGGAAATTCAAAGCTATATATTATAAGCAATGATGAAAAATATAAGAGATTCAAGTGTTGGAATAACTCAAAAAGAACACAATTGCATTAACTAGGTATGCCTTAATTTTTTGTTATGTAAATACTTTATCTAATGGGATGTTTCCTATACTTATCCCTAGACTCACGAAGCAAAAAAAATTTCAAGGGTTTATATGGTCAAGCTCCCTGTCTTCTCACAGAAGTAATTTCATTGTAGAGATTTTGGGGCCTAGCAACTCTGTACTCTGGGGCTGGCATAGTTTGGTTTTAACACTAATGGACAGTGGTTTTCTTTTTTCCCACCGCCCATTACTCTTACCTGCTGAAGTTGACTTCAGATGTAGAGATCTTTGTCATGAGATTATAGATTGAATTGGAATGAAAAGAATAGAGGTGTTAATGAGTGATTATAAAGACTGATTTTTATAATTATAATTATTATAATTGCCAACTTAATTTCATTAGCAGTGAGAATCACTGTGTGTAATGATAGAAATGCTGATGGAAATCTTTTGCCCCTGTAAGTAGCCGGAGGTCAGAAAAGGGTTGAAAAACACTGAATTTAAAAAATCATGGAGCTTGGACCTCATCAAAGTTAAAAACTTTTGCTCTTAAAAGCCCATGTGAAAAGAATAAAAAGATATGCTACAGTCTGGGAGAAATTTCAAACTACATGCTTTACAAAGGACTAGTATCTTGAATCGGAGAAGGCAATGGCACCCCACTCCAGTACTCTTGCCTGGAAAATCCCATGGACGGAGGAGCCTGGTGGGCTGCAGTCCATGGGGTCGCTGAGTCGGACACGGTTGAGCGACTTCACTTTCACTTCTCACTTTCATGCATTGGAGAAGGAAATGGCAACCCACTCCAGTGTTCTTGCCTGGAGAATCCCAGGGACGGGGGAGCCTGGTGGGCTACCGTCTATGGGGTCACACAGAGTCGGACACGACTGAAGTGACTTAGCAGCAGCAGCAGCAGTATCTTGAATATATAACAGTAAAAACGAAATCCAATTCGAAAATATGTAAAAGATATGGCCAGATATTTCATTACGGATATACAATAATGGCAAATAACATGAAAAGATATTTAATACATTTTTTACATGAAGGAAATGCAAATTGAAACTACACTGAGATATTACCACACACTTATCAGAATAGTTAAAATATAGTGGGAACACCAAATGCCGGTGAGAGGATGTGGAGAAATTGGATCACTCATACATTGCTGGCAGGAATGTGAAGCAGACACTCTTTTTTCTTCCCTTTTGAATTTTTTATTTTGTATTTTGGAGGAAAGCATGACAACCGACTCCAGTATTCTTTCTTGGAAAATCACATGGACAGAGGAGCCCGGTGGGCTACAGTCCATGGAGTCACAACGACCTGGACACGACTGAAGTGACTTAACATACCTTAACATACATTTTGTATTGGAGCATAGCTGATTAACAATGTTGTGATAGTTTCAGGGGAACTGCAAAGGGACTCAGCCATACATATACATGTATCCATTCTCCCCCAAACCCCACTCCCATCCAGGCTGCCACATGACACTGAGCAGAGTACCATGTACTATACAATAGGCCCTTGTTGGTTATCCATTTTAAATATAGCAGTGTGTACATGACCTTCCCAAACTCCCTAACTGTCCCCTTCCCCCAGCAATCATAAGTTCATTCTCTAAGTCTGTGAGTCTCTTTCTGTTTTGTAAGTTCATTTGCATTATTTATTTTTAGATTCCACATATAAGGGATATCATACAATATTTCTCCTCCTCTGACTTACTTTACTCAGTATGACGATACTCTATGGGTCCATCCATGTTGCTGCAGATGGCATTGTTTCATTCTTTTTAATGGCTGAGTAATATTCCACGTCTTTATCCATCCCTCTTTGATGGACATTAGGTTGCTTCCATGTCTTGGCTTTTGTAAACAGTGCTGGGGTGCATGTATCCTTTCAGATCATGTTTTTCTCCAGATAAATGCCCAGGAGTGGGATTGCAGGTCATATGATAGCTCGATTTTTAGTTTTTTAAGGAACCTCCATAGCAGCTGGTCAACCACTCTTGAAAACAGTTTGATGGTTTCTTATAAAAACTAATCGTGCAGCTACCTTAAGACCTAGAAATTGCACTATTTGGCATTTATTTGAGAGAAATGAAAATGTATGTTCACATAAAAATCTGTACATAAATGTTCATGATATCTTTATTTGTAATAGCCCCAAAGTGGAAACAACCCAGACATCATTCAACAGGTAAAAGGATAAACTGTGGTATATCCATACCATGGAATACTTACTACTCAGCAATAAAAAGGAGCAAACTATTGATATATGCAGCAACTTGGTTTCCTCTCCAGAGAATTATACTGAATTTTAAAAGCCAATCAGAAAATGTTACATACAATTCTATTTATATAAAGTTCTGGAATGAAGAAATTTTAGAAATATAGGAAAGATTAATGGTTGTCAGAGGTTAGGGACAGAACTGTAGGTGGGGAGGAAAGGAGGGAGAGGGATTGAGAAGGAGGTGGGTTTTTTTATAAAAGAGCAACACAAGGGATCTTTCTGGGAATAAAACTGTTCAGTGTCTTGACTGTGGTAGTGGATATATGAACCTACAAAGGTGATAAACTTGTGTACAACTTAATACACACACAAGTGAGGACAAGGAAGAAATTTGGGAAATCTGGATAAGAGTGGTGGATTTGATCACTATCTTACCCACCAAAGTCTAAGGAGGCCCTGAAAGATAGAGTGAAACAGTGAACAATGTAGATGGTAGCATAGAAAGAATGAGAAATCTCAGACTATGCATTAAAAATGTCCAAGAAGTGGCAGCGTATTTTCAAATTTTTCACATTAATTTTTAAATTATACAGGCAATACATAAAGACATTCTCCTTATAAATCTTGAAATAGTACATATATGATCAAGTTTAATATTCCATTTTCTATACATGTGAATGTGGTATAGAAAAAAAAACTATTTGTTTTAATACAATTGTATTATTCTGTGTCATTCTGAAGTTTTCCTTTTTTACTCAATACACCTTAATGCTTTCTCCACATTAATGCTACATATAGGTCTGTTTGGAACTTTGACTGCTGGATAGTGTTACAGAGCATGGCTATGCACAGGAGTTTAGTTCACTGTACCTCTACTGATGGACATTTTAGCTGTGGCCATTTTTTCACTAATACAAATAATGCGGCTCTGTGAAATCCTTAATGCATGTATGCAGGTATTTCTAAGATAAACACTCAAAACTAGAATTTCTGGTTAATAGGATGTGATTTTTTTAGTATTTTAATAGTATTTACTAGTGCCATATTACCCTCCAGTATAGCTGTTGCAATTTGCATTCTGTTCAACAGCACATAAGAACATCTGTTTCCTTAAACATTCACAAACACATGAGAATGTCATACTTTCTATTTTTCCTGAACATCTACTTAAGTGCATGGAAGGAGAATTACAATTTACTCATTACTCTGTCTCCTCTCCCTCTGGTACTAGAATCTGTCCCAGTGGCCTTGTTACACTGGGTTGAGGTAAATTTTGACAATGATTATAGAAGAAAAGGAAATGAGTGATCTAAGTATCATCTGTTTTATTGATAGTAATAGTTTATAATGTTTTAGTCAACGCAGTCATTTGAATTAAAACTTCCAATTCTAGGATCCCCTCCTCTTCCTGATAATGACATTGGAAAGCTTCATGCCCGTTCACCAATGGATCTGTGGAAAAAAGTGTATGAAAAGTTCTTTCCACCAAAGGTATCTATTTCTCATTCTTTTAAAGCAAGAATTTTCAGCACTGTTCAACAGTTTGGCTTCCCCTTATGACTCAGCTGGTAAAGAATCTACCTGCAATGCAGGAGACCTGGGTTTGATCCCTGGGCTGGGAAGATCCCCTGGAGAAGGGAAAGGCTACTGTTCTAACCTGGAGAATTCCATGAACCGAATAGTCTATGGGGTTGCAAAGAGTCGGACATGACTGAGCGACTTTTGCTTTTTCGCTTTGCTGTTATTCATCAGTTATTGGGAAATGTTCAAACAGGCCTATTATAGTAACTTTGTTTTCTATTTACATGCTCAAATCAATTAAACACTTGCTTAAAATCTACTGTATGTCTGACCCCATGGGGCTGAAACAATGGGTAAGACACTTTTCTCACTCTGCTTCCAAACAGAGCTCTTTCTGGTTGTTAGAGAAGGGAGAAACGGTATCCAAGAGGGAGAGAGAACCTGGGGAATTTGAATTGGCCTTCAGTGGTGAGGAAGGCTCAAAAGATCTTCACTGGCTGCCCAAGAAATAGGAACTTGGCTTGTGAGGTAGATGATGGTCATTGAAGGTTTTTGGTTATGGGCATGAAATGACATAACAAATTGTGATTTCAGAGTATCAACACACTAAAAGATGTCAAGGACCCTGCACAAGACCCTCAGTATGCTGAAAGTGAAGTTGATGAGATGAGAATTCAGAAGGATCAGGTATTATCCTAAACGTTTATTTCATCTTGAGTTTTATCACAGAAATATACTTGGAATTCTGTAAGTTTTTCTCAACTTATTTACTTAACTTTTTCCTTTCAAAATTATTTAAATAGTATATCTTCACCATATATATATATAAATTCTGATAGGCATATAGGAGGAACTAAAGAGCACATAACATTCTACCACCCAGAGGTGACTTAGTGTTCACATATGCTTTTTGGACTTTCCAGTATACTTTATGTTGAAGATGGGTAGTGATTCTTACCTCGCTGTTGGGAAGACACTTCCATAGTATTCTTTTATTCGTGGCATTATTTAGAAGGTTTTGATTTTTATTAGGACATTTAGATATATCCATACTTTTCTTGGTGGCTCAGACGGTAAAGAATCTGCCTGCAATGCGGCAGACCTAGGTTCGATCCCTGGGTTGGGAAGATCCCCTGGAGGAGGGCATGGCAACTCATTCCAGTATTCTTGCCTGAAGAATCCCCATGGACAGAGGAACCTGGCAGGTACAGTCCATGGGATTGCAGAGAGATGGACACGACTGAGCGACTAAGCACAGCAGCACACATACTTTTCTCATATCAGAAAGATTAAGGACTGCCTAATCTGAAAGCACACAGTTGACAAAACCCAGGAACTCTCAGGAAAGTGATTCAAAGTGGAGACTGCTTTCCATATATGTGCCCAGATAGCATCATTTGTGATACACAGCCTGATATAAGAATGTAAGGGTTGGTAAATTTTTATCATGATCCAATATTGAGATTTTCCCGGATCTCCTTTTAGTTTGATAAAATGAGTCATTGTGAAGAATATAACCTTATATAAATAAGCACAGTAAATGAAATGACCTGACCACCTCTCAGGTGGGATTTGTAGAGGTGTATAACTGTTGCTAGGATAAGCTGAACACAACCACCCACTGTGAGCAGGGACCAGGGTCTTTTTCTCAGCAGTCGCCTTTCACCTTCTGGGGCCCTAGAATAAGTAAGCAGAACACTTTAAGTACAGAAGACTTCTGAAAGACATGTCATGAATATTTAGAGGGTGTTGTAGCTGTAGCAAAGTGAGAGGCATATTGCAGGAACACTAAAATGACCTCATGTAACCCTTGTTGTGTTTTGCAGCTTGGCTATAGAGATTAGTTGGAAGTCATCTCTGAATTAATATTTATCTAGGAGTTAGTGACTAACTGCCATTGTTGATAAGATTATCTGTTTATATTACATAGTGATCTCTTTTATACATTTATTATTAAAGGGCAAGAGTATTTCTGAGCATCTTAAAGTTTCACATTCAAATCCATCATCCCTAACTGACCTAAAACCATATGAGTTTTGAGTAGAACTGGAAAGCAGCCCCACAATACCTGTATCATTCTTCCCTTGTACCTCACTAATTACCACATTCTCTGGACAAATTTTTTTTAGACTCACTTGAAAAAGTTATAATGTCCTAATTTTGCCTCTAAAGCAGTTTCATTCATGGTATTTTAGTAGATGAATTGATTTCAGTTTGCACATGTAGTACCCACCTCTGCTTTAAAAGTCATGCTAATGATTAGCAGTTGATACTCATTTTATAGATGTTCACTTCCAAATTTTGACATTCTAATATCCAGAACTTTACATATTCTTTCACGTTCTTCCAAAGCCGTTTCAGGGCCTTACATTGTTTCCAGTTGTCTACTGATAAACACAGAAGCTGACTTATGTGTGAGAAAACTCTCTGTTGATTAATTTTGAAAAACGCCTATTTCCTACTAAACATTTAACAATACATTTTCATTTTTTATATGGGCAAGATAGTCAATGCAACTTTTATGAACATAGCCTATAAAAGAATTCATCTGCCGTAGGTGAAAATCTAGTCTAAAGCTCTTTCTAAAAACACTGCCTTCTTGATCTTTTAATGATTATTGCTACACTAACATTTTTCAGTGAAAATAGCATTATAAACTTTAGATTTGATTTGCCTATTAGAAGAAGAAGAATATCCATCTAAAAGAAATGTCGCATTCAAGGTTTTCCATAATCACACAAAATTATGTCCCTACCTAAAAGCAACTGGTAAATACTTAACGTCTATACTGTGTACTATGTGTCTGCATACCTTCAACCCAAATAGTTACTGATTCTTGTACTTCTTAGGAAGAGAGATGACATCCTATTTCACTGAAAATAATCCAGTTGCATATGAGTGGAGGGCTGGCCCTGGACCTGTCTGAGACCAGACGTGATCCTCCATATGACTCCCTCCCACCCCCAAGTCTCATTATTAGTGGCTTAAATAATCAGGCATCAAACAAAAAGTTTGGTACCCTTAAGCTTTGGCAGTGAAATCAGAGCACGCCACTTCTGCTGCTGCTGCTAAGTCGCTTCAGTCGTGTCGTGACCCCATAGACGGCAGCCCACCAGGCTCCCCCGTCCCTGGGATTCTCCAGGTAAGAACACTGGAGAATCTTTCCTTCTCCAATGCATGAAAGTGAAAAGTGACAGTGAACTTTCACTCACTCAGTCGTGTCCAACTCCTAGCGACCCCATTATTAGTGGCTTAAATAGTCAGGCATCAAACAAAAAGTTTGGTACCCTTAAGTTTTGGCAATGAAATAAGAGCACGCCACATCTAAGATAGGCTAATTCATGAGTCCCGTTCAGTTCCTCTAATACTGAGCCTTTAAAAAAGCCCGAGTCATGTAGAATCATCAGGCAAGAAAGATGTGTCCCTTTAAACCACACTTTACTTGAGCCATACTTCTGTCACATTATCCTGCCAGTGGGGGGAGGCACTGAGACACAGTATTCCATAATGCTTCACGTTCTCGGTAGTAGACCGCGTCATTCATGATCACTGTCCAGAATCCCTTTTGCTCCCAGTCCCCACTGATGCATGAAGATCCTCACAGAGACTGAAGTTAGTCCCCCTGGTTTGAGGATCAACCTTAAGACCCCTTTTCACCTTTTCTGCAGACTAAATGTCTTTCCTAATTAGCTCTCTTTTGTCACACTTCACATAGGCACCAGAAAATAGTTACTTGGTATTTACTATTTTTGAAAAGTCTTCCAGTTTTAAAGCGCTCTTGATTTTAAGGGAGTCAAGTATAGAAAGCACTTGCTGAACCCTTCTACCTCTTTTCTATATTTTTATTGTCAAAGCAAAAAAAAAAAATGGAAAAGGTTTGGGTAAACAGTTATTTTTAAGGTCGTCTTGGTTCAACCATACATATGCATTTTGGATCCTGTTTTCAAAAACCTCTATTTATTTAGAATCCCTAGGCCTATAATTTAAACAGACACACACTGATTGATTTACATGTTGAGGGGAAATGTTTTTTACTGTCCTCTATTGAAGATGGTGTTTTAAGCATTATATATATTTATATTTGAAAACTTTAGAAGCTTTTAAGAAGCAGAGTGGAAACCCTTTTTGGTTTTGCTTTCTCTTTTAAAGTGACTCTCTAGAGTGGCCATGAAGAACTGTAGTGCAGAGAGAGCCCTCTTAGTTGCTATACCTTTAAAACATCATCACATAATGTTGAGGTCGCATGAGAGCAGTACTAAAGAGCTAGTGAACACAGTGAGTTCTATATCACACCGGTTACTCTCCATCCTCCTTCTGGCATGGCTGGGGGACCAGCCCAGTTCTGTCACTCTACAGCTTGCAGAAGGGAGAAACTGCTAGCACAGAATCTCAAAGCAATGCTCTCACCATTACCACTGGAAAAAAAAATAATAATTCAGCACTTCCAATTAAAGGCAAAGTTTTGATAACTGATTACTGTTTATTCTTTATGAGCTAACAATCCTTGAAACCATAAGAAGTTACAGATAAGATAACTGGTGAACTGAGTTAATGTCATTAAAAATAAACCAAGCTATAAAGACTACTTTGGAGTTAATACTATGGAAAAAAAATTTCTTCAAAGTCATTATCAGTGTTGTGAAATTTTCAACATTTTAATTTTAATAACTTAGAATATATGTACGAAAGAGATCATCTGCCATTTTTCTGAAAATGAGAATGCAGTTTTCTTTTCCTAGCAACTATGAACTTCAGTTACATTAGGCAAAGGGCAGGGGTTGCCTTATCTTGCAGAGTAACCACTTTTGGCTTATCTGAAACAATGATATACTTTGTACACTTAGACACTGAATAACATATAAGAAGCCAAGAGACAGTCCCCTTAGATGGTCTCTTTTGCATGTTAGTTGTCTCATGCAGGTTTTCCCACCTCCACCAAAGTTTATCTTTGTTTTATGAATTATAAAAGTAACATATACTCATGGTGAAAAAAAATCAAGGCATAGAAGTATATAATATAGAAAATGGAAGTGTCCTGCCCTCTCTCCACCTAGTTGCCTTTCTCATTTGGTACATACAGCACTATTATTTTTGTTGGCTGCCTACAAAGTCAGGCGTCAGTGAGCACTGAGGTATTTAATCAATCCTTACTGTGAGATATCTAAGCCATTTCCGATTGCATGCCAGTAGACAGTGCAGTGAATATCCTTCTGCTCTTCTCTATTGTGCTATTTGATGAATGTCTAAAGGTATAATCACTGGGTCAAAGGATATGTACATTTTAAATATTGATACTTTGCTAACTTCAACCACAATTTGATAAGAGTTGAACAGCAAATGTTTAAAAATAAGATCATTTTTATATTCTTAAAGCATGCATGAATGTGAAAGTCAGTCACGTCTGACTCTTTGTGACCCCATGGACTATACAGTCCGTGGCATTCCTCAAGCCAGAACACTGCAGTGGGTAGCTGTTCCCTTCTCCAAGGGATCTCCCAATCCAGGAATCAAACCCAGGTCTCCTGCATTGCAGGCTAAAGTACCAGCTGAGTCACCAGGGAAGCCCAAAGCATGCATATTCTGCTAAGTCACTTCAGTCGTGTCCAACTCTGTGCGACCCCATAGATGGCAGCCCACCACACTCCCCCGTCCCTGGGATTTTCCAGGCAAGAACACTGGAGTGGGTTGCCATTTCCTTCTCCAGTGCATGAAAGTGAAAAGTGAAAGTGAAGTTGCTCAGTCGTGTCTGACTCTTAGCGACCCCATGGACTGCAGCCTACCAGGCTCCTCCACCATGGGATTTTCCAGGCAAGAGTACTGGAGTGGGGTGCCATTGCCTTCTCCAAAGCATGCATATAACAATGCCTAATTTTGTTACTTGAAAAACAATGTGTATGCACTATTTAGAATATAATTTTGTCTAAAATTTTAATTCATCTCCAAGTGCTATTAGGCTACATAGATACTCTGAAGACTACATTTCTAGTAAATACATCCCGAATATAGTCATTTATAAAGTAGTTGTCAAGAAATTTTGAGAGTGATAATACTTTTATAAAGGATACACTATTACACCCCCAAATGCTAAGGCAGTTTTAAGGCTCCTAGTTTAAATTTTAAGGTTTTTTACTAGTAAAACATGTTTTTGTTTTAGGAACTGGAACAGTACAAAAGAAGTTCTTCCAAGTCTTGGAAACAAATTGAGCTTGATTCCTGAACCTAATTCAACTGTAATGTAACCTATTTCTTCTTTTCCAAATACAAGTAATATTTTATTAGTTAATATTACAGTAATAAGGGAGGAAAGTTTAGATGTGTAATTTATTAAAGGAAAAGTGGAATTGTTTGTCTTAGTGCAACTCCTGAGATACTTTTAAGTCTCTTAAAAAAATTGTATAATTACATGTAATATTTTTTAAATAAAAAGAATCTTTCAGGACCTACCTTTAACATGTTTTTAAGTAGTATATACTTGGTTCAGCATCTATAAGTTTCTGCTTATGTTTTCAGGAATATGAAATTAGGAGCATTTGGTAACAGTTGTAGGTATAAGGTTAAGCATTTATATTAAACACATTCCTCCTCTAAGGCATTCTCAGCTCTGTCTGGTAAGAAAGTGGAATTGGGGTCACCTTCACAGGTGTCATCATTTTGCTCTAATGGTGAGGCACGAGAAGCATCTGAAGTATTTATTTAAAAGGCTCATACCTGAGCAGCAGTTACGATGGTGGAGTAGTAGGACGCGAAGCTCCCTTTTTCCCACAAATGCAAAAATATATTTACATGTGGAAGGGTTCTTACAGAATAGCTACTGAACACTGGCAGAAAAGCTCAGACTGCTGAAAGAGCATGAAAACCTGCAGGTAACCGGATAGGAAAAAAGATTAAAAGGAAAATGAGAAAGGAATCGGGATGGGACCTGCACTCCTGGGAGGGAGCTGTGGAAGAGGAAGGGTTCCTGCACCCTGGGAAGCCCCCTCACCAGCGAGATCTGCCGGGACAGAAGGGGAGCTTCAGAGCCTCAAAGGAGAATGCAGCAGCCAGAGTAGAAGAGAAACTGTACAGATGGTCATGGCGACAACCTGAAACACCGGTCTGCTGGTGTGGGCAGGGACGGTGTTAGACCTGGAGAAAGGACTGAGACTGGCTGTGCAGAAACAGCCTGGGAGATGGTGTTGGGATCTAGTATGACCACAACTGAGGGTGTACATGGAGGAAGCCCAGGCCATCTTAGAGGCCAGGTGTCATTGTCTGGGGGCAGGATCCACCATTGTAGCCTTTTTCTTTGTGCACAGACTCACCGAGGGCAGGACCCCACCTGCACTGGTTCCAGGTTTGGTTACAAACCACCACCACCTCCCTTGCAAACTCTAGCAGTGATCATGAACTCCCTCCCCTCCTGTTGCATGCCCCAGGGGTGCATCTGAGCCACCACCACCACCAAGATCCCCAGGACTGGGCACCGGCTGAAGCATCTGCACACTCCCTATCAAGGTGATAACAACCAGCACATGCTGAGGAAAGACACAACAGGCATCCACACTAAAAACAGCCCTCGTACCAAATATAGGAAATCCACACAAGCTAGACAAGGACAGGCCAACATATAAACAGCCCTTCAAGACAACAGTAGATAATTGTTTCTTCTAAACTCAGAGTAAAAGAAATACAAGTAAAATGAAGACATAGAGTAACCACTCCCAGGTAAAAGACGAAGAGAATTCTCCTGAAAGAATAAATAATGAAACAGGCCTCTGCAGTCTAATAGACACCAATTTCAAAAAGGAGATAATGAAAATACTTATGGCAGCAAGAGAAAAAACAGAAAAAGAGTGACAAGGGAACCCCTATAACGCTATTTATTAGCTGATTTCTGTACAGAAATATTGCAGGCCAAAATCAAAGCTACAGTGAACTATCATCTCACACTGGTCAGAATGGCCATCATCAAAAAGTCTACAAGCAATAAATGCTGGAGAGGGCATGGAGAAAAGGGAGCCCTCTTTCACTGTTTGTTGGTGGGAATGCAGATTGATAACAACCACTGTGGAGTACAGTATGGAGATTTCTTTAAAAACTAGAATAAAACTAGCATACGACCCAGCAATCCCACTACTGGGCATAAACCCTGAGGAAACCATAATTGAAAAAGACACATGTACCTCAATGTTCATTCCTGCACTATTTACAATACCTAGGACATGGAAGAAATCTCGATGTCTGTGGACAGATGAACAGTTAATGAAGTTGTGGTATATCTACACAATGGACTATTACCTTGCTATGAAAAGGAACACATTTGAGTCAGTTCTAGTGAGGTGGATGAACCTAGAGTCTATTATACAAAGTGAAGTAAGTTAGAGAAAGACAAATACTGTATACTAACACATGTATATGGACTCTAGACAAGATAGTACCTATTATCCTACTTGCAGGGCAGCAAAGGAGACACAGACATAAAGAACAGACTTTGGGATACATTGAGGGAAGGAGAGAGTGGGACAATTTGAGAGAATAGCATTAAAACATATACATTTCATATGTAAAACAAATAGCCAGTGGGAGTTTGATGTATGACACAGGAAACCCAAAGCCCATGCTCTGTGACAACCTAGAGGGATGGGGTGGGGAGGGAAGTGGGAGGAGGGTGGACACATATGGGAAGACACATATGGCTGATGCACGATGATGCATGGCAGAAACCATCACAATATTGTAAAGTAATTATCCTCCAATTAAAAATTAAAAAAATATTGCAGGCCAGAGGGGTGTGGCAAGATACATTCAAAATACTGAAAGAGAAAAATCTGTAATCTAGAATACTCTGCTCAGCAAAATTATTATTTAAAATAGAAGGAAAGAATTTCTCAGACAAGCAAAAACTAAAAGAATACAGCAATACTAAGCCTATCTTGAAATACTGAAAGGTCTCCTCTAAATAGAAAAGAAGTAAGAATCTGCAGGAAAGAGAAAATCACAGTTGGAAAGTAAATCACTTAAATAATCTAGTACACAATTAAAAAAATTCTAGGAAAGTAATGATAACCACAATGAACAGCAAAAGGATGAACATGAAGATGTAGAAGAGGACATCAAAATCATAAAATGTGGGGAAGGAGAGTAAGAACATATAGTTTTGTTTTCCCCTAGAATGTGTTTGAGTCTATATGATTACCAGTCCAAAGCAAGTAGATATCGAAAGGGATTAACATACTTGAAGAACAGGGTAGCCACAAATTAGAAACATAAAATAGATTCATAAAATACCAAAAAAGAAGAGCACATAATACAAAAGAAATAAAAGGAAAAAGGGAAAAGTAGAAATATAGTCAATAATAAAAGTTTAAAATGGCAATAAATACATAGCTTGAATACATATGTGTCAATAATTACCTTAAATGGCAATGTACTAAATGCTTCAATCAAATGGCACAGGGTGGCAAATTGAATAAAAAACATGAGCCTACAATACGCTGCCTACAAGAGTCCCACTTTAGGGCAACAAATACACATAGATTCAAAGTGAAGGGATGGGAAAAGACTTCATGCAAATGGAAAAGACAAGAAAACAGGGGTCTTAATACTCATATCAAAATAGACTTTAAAACAAAAGCCATAAAGAAAAAGAAGGACACTAGATAATTGCCGGGAGCCAGCACGAGGAATCCCGCCCATGGCAAAGGTCATGAAGAAGAGACCCGACAGGCAAAGGTGAGTCGGATCTCAAGGGAACCTCCTTGGACCTACTCAAGCATCTACCCCAAAACCAGAATCTGTCTGCCTTACTATATTATGCCTTTCACCAACTCCTCTGACATTAACAGTAAAAGTATAAAAGCTTTCCTGAAAAATAAAGAGATGGACCAGTTCCTGGAAAGACTGGTTTCCCCCGTGTCTTCTTTGCTTTCTCTCCTTTTCAGGCTAATTCCCGCACAGAGGCTCGCCGTGTCTACTTATTTGCCCAAGGCGGGGCACCCTCCGCTATTCAAGCGGGCACCTGTGGCCTTCATAGATGGTGGAAGTCCCTTGTCTCGGGGCTTTATTGGCTTCCTGTGTAAACCAAGATGGTTTCCCCCGTGTCTTCTTTGCTTTCTCTCCTTTTCAGGCTAATTCCCGCACAGAGGCTCGCCGTGTCTACTTATTTGCCCAAGGCGGGGCACCCTCCGCTATTCAAGCGGGCACCTGTGGCCTTCATAGATGGTGGAAGTCCCTTGTCTCGGGGCTTTATTGGCTTCCTGTGTAAACCAAGAAATTTCAGCCTCTTTTCTCCTCTATTTTCTCCACTACACTATTCTTTCCTAATCTCTCTTTATATCTCTAAATAAATAAATCTCTCCTCGCCAACGCCATCCCCACTTTGAATTCCCTGGATCCACTGGGGCTGGACCCCGGCAGATAATGATAAAAGGATCAGTACAACAAGAGGATTTTACACTTGTCAGCCTAGATGCACCTAATGTAGGAGTACTCTAATACATAAATACTAACAGACATAATGGGAGAAATAGACATGAATACAATAAGTAGGACACTTCAACACCTCACTCATATCAATGGACAGATCTTCCAGACAGAATAAGTAATAAAGATCATAAGTGATACAATAGAACAGTTAGACTTAATTGACATTATCAGGACATTACATCCAAAAAAACCCACAGAATATACAATCTTTTCTAGTGCACATGGAACTGAAGGACTCTAGGACTGACCACATACTGGGCTTCCCTGGTGGCTCAGCTGGTAAAGAATCTGCCTGCAAAGCAGGAGACCTGGGTTCCATTCCTGGGTTGGGAAGATCCCCTGGAGAAGGGAATAGCTACCCACTCCAGTATTCTGGCCACATACTAGGGCACAAAACAAGCCTCAACAAACTTAAGGGTATAGAAATTATCTCAGGCGTCTTTTCTGACCACAAAAACATAGAACTAGAAATTAACCACAGAAAAATGAGAAAAAAAGATTACATGGAGATTAAACAACATGCTACTAAAAAACCAATGGGTCATCAATGAAAGCAATTAAAAAATATCTTGAGACAAATGACAATGAAAACATAACTATACAAAATCAATAAGATGCAGCAAAAACAGTTTTGAGACAAGTTCATAGTAATACAGGCCTTCCAAAGGAAAAAAAAAGAAAACTCTCAAGTAACCTAATCTACCATTTAAAAGAATCAAAAAGGAAGAACAAACAAAACCTAAAGTCAGAGGTAGGAAATAATAAAGATCAGAGAGGAAATAAAAGATCTTAACAAATAGAAAAAAAATGAAACCAAGAGCAAGTTCTTTGAAAGGATAAATAAGATTAACACATCTCTGGCCAGGCTCACCAAGATAAAAAAGAGAGAGAACCCAAATAAGCACATTAAGAAATAAAAAAGGAAACATAACAGCTGATTCCACAAAAACAGAAATATGGATCATTGGCACAAAATAGCCCAGAAATAAACCCATACACCTATGGCAAATTAATCTTTGACAAAGGAGGCGTGTGTATCTGCTAAGTCATTTTAGTCCTGTCTGACTCTTTGCAACCCTATGGACTGTAGCCCATCAGGCTCCTCTGTCCATGGAATTCTCCAGGCAAGAATACTAGAGTGGGTGCCATGCGCTCCTCCAGGAGAAGCCATACAACGGGAAAAAGATAGTGTCTTCAGCAAGTGGTTTTGAGAAAGTTGGACACCACATGTAAATTAATGTAGTTACAATACACCCTCTTACCATACACACACACACACACACATCAAAATGGCTTAAAGATTTATAAACATAAGACATGACATCATAAAACTCCTAGAAAAGATCATAGGCAAAACATTCTCTGGCATAAATCATACCAGTGTTTTCTTAGGTCAGTCTCTCAAAGCAATAGAAATAAAAACAAAAATAAATCAGACATAATCAAAGTTACAAGCTTTTGAACAGTAAAAGAAACCACAAACAAAATGAAAAAACAGCCTACAGGATGGGAGAAAATTTTGCAAAAGATGTAACCAACAAGGGCCTAATTTCCAAAATATATAAACAATTCACACAACTGAACAACAAAAAACCAAACTAATCCAAAAAATGGGCAGAAGATATAGACATTTCTCCAAAGAAGAAATACAGATGGCAAATAGGCACATAAATAGATGCTTAATTCAGTTCAGTTCTAGTATGTGAGATGAGTGCAATTGTGCAGTAATTTAAGCGTTCTTTGGCATTGCCTTTCTTTGGGATTGGAATGAAAACTGACCTTTTCCAGTCCTGTGGCCACTGCTGAGTTTTCCAAATTTGCTAGCATATTGAGTGCAGCACTTTCACAGCATCATCTTTTAGGATTTGAAATAGCTCAACTGGAATTCCATCACCTCCACTAGCTTTGTTCATAGTGATACTTTCTAAGGCCCACTTGACTTTACATTCCAGATGTCTGGCTCTAGGTGAGTGATCACACCATCGTGATTATCTGGGTCATGAAGATCTTTTCTGTACAGTTCTTCTGTGAAATCTTGCCACCTCTTCTTAATATCTTCTGCTTCTGTTAGGTCCATACCATTTCTGTCCTTTATTGAGCCCATCTTTGCATGAAATATTCCCTTGGTGTATCTAATTTTCTTGAAGAGATCTCTAGTCTTTCTCATTCTATTGTTTTCCTCTATTTCTTTGCACTGATCACTGAGGAAGGCTTTCTTATCTCTACTTGCTATTGTTTTGAACTCTGCATTCAAATGGGTCTATCCTTTTCTCCTTTGCTTTTCACTTCTCTTCTTTTCACAGCTATTTGTAAATGCTCAATATTACAAATAATAGATGTTTGGTATTGCTAATTTTTAGAGAAATGCAAATAAAAACAATGAAGTAACATTTCACATTGATCAGAATAACCGTCATTAAAAAGCCTACAAATAACAAATGCTGGAGAGGGTGTGGAGACAAGGGAACCTTCCTTCCTACACTGTTGGTGGGAATGTAATTTGGTGCAGCCATTGTGGAGAATAGCATGGAGGTTCCTTAGAAAACTAAAAACAGAATTGATTCAGCAATCCCATCCCTGAGCATATACCCAGACAAAACTATGATTAGGAAGATACATGCACCATATCTAATATATATATGTATATACACACACACAACTGAATCACTTTGCTGTACAACAGAAACTAATAACATTGTAAGTCAACTATACTTCAGTCAAAAAAAAAAAAAAAAAAAATTGGGCTTCTCTGGTAGGCCAGTGGTTAAGAATTTGCCATACAATGCAAGGGACACAGGTTCCAGATCCCACATGCTGCAGAGCAACTAAACCTGTGTGCCACAGCTACTGAGCCCACATGCCCTAGAGCCCCTCCTCCACAAGGAGAAGCCTGCACGCCACAATGAAGGGCAGCCCCTGCTCACCACAACTGGAGAAAGCCCCTGTGCAGCAACGAAGACCCACCACAGCCAAAAAATGAAGCAAATCTTTTTTTAAAAAAAGAAAATACATTCCTGAATCCCCACAGCCTGAGATCCTCAATCAGTGGGTCTGGAATGCAGCTTAGTAATCTGCATTTTTCATCAGTACCTCTGGTGATTCTGACATACTTAGAGTACAACTTTTTGAAGAACAGACAAATTTAAGGAAATATTCTATCAATAAGCAGGCCAAAACTGTATGAGTTGGTAATAACCAAGATCATTTCCAAGGTGGAATAGCCTTTAAGACGCCTTCTAACTTCTGGAGACGTATCTGCTAGTCAAGTTCAGTTGGAGTAAGCATAACTGCTGTCATTAAACAGGAAAGTAAGTTATCCCATGTTCTTCCATTTCCACTATAAAATATGTTAACTTTATTTTGCCATGCACCCAGCTTTAAATAAGCATTTACTAACCTTAAGAACACAAAGAGTGACAAGTGGTATCAGAGTGGATAGCAAACTACCCTGTTATAGCCATGAAACATAAGTTCCTAAACTATGACAGTCAGTGCATATGGTTCCAGTCCTCTGGAAAACAGAATTTTCACCATCTCTCCAAGGAACTACAGTCATAGAAACAGACAGGTGCCTTTCTTGAGTGCTGCAAAGAAAGAGCTCCCTTTAACACTGAATGTTATGATCTCAGAAATATTACTGACTTGGTGGAAACAGGATTTTGTATTATTTAATTTGATTTTCTTACACATCACTGTCCATTTTTAACTTGAGAAACTGTCACGTGTTGAAAATCATTGTGTTTTTCTAAGATAGTATCACTAACATTTAATAGCTTGAAGTCACATGCTATGTCAGTTTTCCAAATGTTTCTGAGCTAGAATGAAATTCCATCTGCATATGAATAGTAGAAAAATGTTTCCACTTAGATTGTACACCCATATCTTTAGTAAGTTGAAATCAGTGATTTCAAAAGAGGTTCCTGTGGGACTCTCTTTGAACTGCTTTAATAGATTATCATCTCCAGAACTGTCTATAACTGATGTGACATATATAATCTGTAAGGCATTATGTAACTATTATACCATAATCATCAGTGTCAAAGACCTTTTATAAAAATTGACAATACTATTTTGGTAATTTACCAATGTCTCCAGATTCTTGAATACTGTTCTGAGAAATGGAATTTTACCATGGTTTCCTTAATAAAATGATCTTTCTCACTATAATGTGAGATATTTCAAATACTATAATTTATCATTCTTTACAAGTTAGGTTACAGTAACTGAACAAGTTCATGTACTCTCTAAGATAGTCTCATTCAAAGTTACCATGGTAACATGGAGACAGTTTCATGTCAGACTTGTGCATGAATTACTTGAAGATCAGAAAGATAATCCATCATTTAGTCCAGAACCCACTTTTAATAATCTATATACATCATTTGATCCTTAAAAATACGTACCGATCAGCATTCTTTTAATTCAAGAACATGAATCCCTAGCATGTAACCCTGCTCTTCTTAAGAGTAAATGTTATGTCAGTTGAGCATCTTTTCTATGTGGACTTTAAATAACAGCTGCTCTCTAACCTTAACAAGGCCATTTCTCAGTTCATGCATACACTTTATCTAGTAACATTTAATTTTGTAAGTAAACTAAGTTGACAGTGAAAAATAGCGAGCTATTTTTGTCTAGTGTGCTGTTTTCAGTTCAGCCCATTCCTGCCGTTTTTCATTTTTAACCCTCCTTAAAATCAGCAGATGCTCTGTGTCAGGAGTCTTCACTCACCATCTATCCAACATCCTCTCCATGTGACTAGGTAACTTATCTGGACTTGGACACATAAATATGGGTTTTGAAATGATAATGAAACCATTCTTACCCAATTCTGTGTGATGCTTTGCTTCAGTGAAACAACTCTTTTTCTGTTACTTGGTGGCTCAGAGGTTAAAGCATCTGCCTGCAATGCAGGAGACCTGGGTTCGATCCCTGGGTCAGGAAGTTCCCCTGGAGAAGGAAATGGCAACCCACTCCAGTATTCTTGCCTGGAGAATCCCAAGGATGGAGGAGCCTGGTGGGCCCCAGTTCACGGGGTTGCAAAGAGTCGGACACGACTGAGCGACTTCACTTTACAGCTGATAATATTCAAATATTTTCTTTTTTACCAAGCCCTTTATCAAATATAAGCATAATCTTTGACCTATTTTTTCTGTCTAGAACAAAGACAAATAGTCACACTAGTCTCCCATAACTTTATGAATTATCCTTTACATCTTTGAACTTGCTCCATCACAATTTCCAAATTACACATGTCCCTCCAAGGTGGAATAGCATTCCAGGCCTGCATGGATCCAATGGGCACAGATGGCATCTTAATGGTTAAAAGACTTCAATGTACTACTGAGAATCATGTGGCATTCTTACTTCAGAAATTCAAAGCAGTCATATTTAGGAGCTTAAGTTCCATTTTGTAGCAGTGTCCTTTACTATCTGCTAATGAGATAATCCCTTATTTTAAAAACAATTATTCCTAGGATGACAAGAGCTGGGATAAATGAATACAAAATGAGAAAGTTTGCTGTGAATCTGGATGTTGCACCTGGGCAGTTTCTCTCAATGAACTGAGCTCCTTGAGTGATGGTACACATTGGGTTAGTTGACACAGAAGCATTTGAGTTGCCTGCCAGGAAAAAGATCGATAGTGTCAGATATGGTACTTCCAAGATAATTTAATCCACATGTGTTTACCAAATGCCCACTAAATGCCTAGTATTCTGCTAAGTACCCTTCTTTATAAAGATACACAGGACTTTTTAGAGAGCCCAGAATTCATTATTAGATGAAGCAATAGTGAGTGTTGGGAGCCTTGAAGATAGAAATGGGTTTGTTCCCATTTTGGGTATATATCCATTACCCAAATGAATGAATAGTACTGATAAAAATTATGATCACTTAGCACTGAGTATCCCAAGGTTACTAATGTTATCACCTAGAGAGATTTAAAACAACTGACATTCTGTCTTGTTCTTTTGTTGACTTCACAGAGTGGCCTGGGATTTCCAATGGCCAGGAGGGCCTTGCTGTATTCCCACTGCCCTCTTGCAGGATTAGGGAACACTTATGCCAAAAATGGCTTCACTCAGCTATATACTCTGTACATTTGGGGGAACAGAAAGCCCACTGCAGCCTGTCTCAACCTGTTCAGTAGGTATAGAAACTGATTCCATCCAGAATATATTAGAGTTTACTTCAGTATATGTTAAATCTCTCATTTTCTAAAAACATCAGAACGTCCCTAAGCTGCAGGCCTTTGACAAGTGATTAGCTTGAAGAATGCTTACTATTTTAAAAATCAGAGAAAATGTTAGACTCTTCAAAACAAAGTTTTAAACCTATTTTACATTTTACAATAGTTTTTTACTTAAAAAATACATTTCCCTCAAGAAATTTGTGTTTTCAAATGAATATGTAAAAATAAATTTCAAAATAGAATACTTACCACAAGTGAAATTCTGTCCATAGAACTCATTGACTACGAGAATCTCAGAGCAATATTTTTGGAATGTAAAATAGCCGAGGATTTTAAAAGGAATGGGCATTTCTTGTATGTTTCTTAAGAAAAAGCAAAAAGAAAAACTTCAGTAGGCTTTGGTAACAGTCCTACCAAATGAAAAGAAAGGCAACCCTTATATTTCCCAAAAGGAATGTACATAGGTTTTCAACTCTCATGATAAAAATTATGCTTACTACAAAAAGTTCAAACAACACTGAGAAGTATAGAGAAATACCATTGCCCAGAAATAACTGCTGTTAACATTTTAGTGATATATATAATACATATATTTATGACATTTTACATAAATGGAATCAAACTACTCATCCTCTTTCCTAACTGACTTTTTCAAACAAATATATATCTCAGATAGCCTTTCAAGTCAGTAAGCATAGCACTGCCTCATTTTTAATCACAGCTTGGTGGTCCACTATAGAAGAAACCTTAATGTAATACACCCCTGACGATGGACTGGTATTTAATTTTATTGTTAGGCACCACTGATATAAAAGAAAATAACGTTAACGCATCACATTAGAGGAGGATGTTTGTGATTAAATAGACTTGAGCATGCTAGAGTATGAAGTGAGAACTGAACTATAACACAAGAGATGGGGAGAACCAGCAGACATTCATTGTGAAACCTGTTTTGGGAGAAACCGCATGCCGGCCTTGTGCTCTTCTCGGTTCACTCTATAGCTTCCATCAGTCAACAAACATGCATTAAATTCTTTCTGTTTACAAGGCACTAATTCAGGGTGCTTTAAGGAATTCAAAAGAAGTACCCTACCCCTAAGGATTCATAATGGAGTTGGGAAACATAGATTATATATCCTTAAGACTATAAAAATACACAGTGGTGAACCATTTGTGCTTAGAAAGTATAGAAAAACAGTACCAAGTGTCCATGATATTCTTGTATTTAGTATTTACGGTTTCACCATGTGATCCCCAAACTCCATGACTTTCAGTTATTGACAGTGTTCTGAGGTACGAAATTGACTTAGCCACACTGAGAGGCGGCTAGTTGGAAAAGATAGATGGGAGTCTGGGGAAGGGGAAGAACATTAGCATGGCAGAACAGTGAGCACAGGCCTGTGGGACTGGATGGGCTAGGAAGGCTCGCGCGGAGGGTCTGGTCTGGGAGCAGTGGGAGGTGAGTTGAGAATGGCAGCCATGACCAGCTGTTTTCAGGGCCTTGTAGGGGCTTGCTGTTGAAGGACCATGAAAACGATCACATGTCCATCAGTGTTTTAAGAGTATTAATGTGGCGCCAGCGAGTAGTAGGATGGACCAGAATAAGGACAGAGGAGGAACAGCAATAAAGGGAGCAGGCTACAGCAGAAGTGCAAGGATGAGCTGACGGAGGCCTGGGACAGGATGACGGCCAGGAGGAGACGGCTGCCCAGCTGGCTGGAGCGTGAGCAGGTGGGAACTGTGTGTCTCTGTCCTGTACTGCACCCCACAGGGCAAACACAAAGGCATTTGTGATTTGACAGCGGGGAAGAAAACCAGTGTGATCTGGTCACTGATCCAGTTACAGGCAAGTCCAAGAAGAGAGTACTCATTCACTTATTTACTCAGTCCAAATATTTTTTGCAAACCTAATTGGCTAAAGGCCTTGGGCCAGCCACTGAGAGAAGCTCTAATGCTTCTCTCAAGATGCTGACAGTCTATCTAAGGAAGACTGCAACGTGAGCAGTGAGACCTAACAAAGGGGCCTGTTAGAGACAGCTTGTCCTGCCAAGGCAACGGCAGGCAGGCTTTGTGCAAGCACAGAGGGGGATGAATTGATCGGTGAAAGACACAGGAGGAAAACCAGGCAGTGACCCAGAAATCCTCACAATACATCCAAGAGGGAGGAACCACAGACCCAAATTTACTGATGTGGGACCTTCCACAAGGGGGAGAAAAGCATGCATACCTTACTCTTTCACAACAGTATGAGCTTATTTTAAGTAAAGATTACCTAAGACTAGCAAAATACACAACAAAATTTAACTCTGGGATGTGATACTTCAGGTAAATAACTTAATATGTTTCTACATTGTGTATATTTTTTCCCCAAAGAAACTGCATTCTTTTGTAAGGAGAAAGAACAAAGCTATTTCCACTTGAGTTTAAAGGAAGACAGAGCCAAAGGTGCAAATGTTGTAGGCAGTCAGTCAGGAAAGATGAGTTAAAGGAAAAATATAAACTCGATGACTGAGACGTTGATGTGGCCTTCAGGAGTAGTTTCACCCCAGTGATGGGAGTGGAACCCAGGTGAAGCCTTGGGATACTGAGGTTTTGCAAAGAACCCAAGAGCATTTTGGTAATGTTGGCCACTGCCTCCCTGTTAAGAACAATCAATCCCCTCTTCCTATAAACCAAACACATAATGATTCAAATAAGAAAGAGGAAATGCTGCTGAAGGTTGGGTCTGTAACCTGCGGGCTTGATTTCATGCCATTGGGGTGACTGGATCCTGTGCAGTTTTCATAGATGCGAACAAGCCACTTAAGCCACATAGGCAAATACAATGTCATGGTGTCACTGTACAAAAATATCTCCTTGACTGACCAAAACCTAGCTCACTTTGCTTAATGATATCTCACCTTTTATAAGTCACTACAGTTCATGAAGTGTTTCCACACTGATGACCTCATTCGAGTCTCATGTTCCCTCGAGACAGAGGGGGCTGAGATCATTATCTCCATCTAATAAAAGAAACTAATTAGGATGGAATAGCGACTTGCCAATGGTCACTTGGCAGCTGAGTGGTAGGAGGAAGACTCTGACTTCAGGGAGCCACGTGCTTCCTGAGAGGCTCTTCACAGTGTGAGCAGAACAAAGTCAAGTCTGAGCTTAGTTTTCTTACCTGAACATCGACTGCTCTGAGTTAAATAAGTAAACAAAGAAATATGATTACATGTAATAGCTGCTCAGTAGCTTATTTGATTGGTTTTTAAGTCAAAGAAATAGCCGTCTTCACATTTTCTCAGGGACCCATAGTTTGCTTACTGGATCCAACTCACATCACCCACCAGAAACCACTTTCACCCTCCTAAAATTTTCCACCCTTCTTATTACTAATTTATTAAAATATATGCATGTGTGCGTGTGTATTTTCTTCTTGGTTATAAAATAAAGCTTGTCCATTATAGAAAGTTCACAAAATAGAGGAAAATATGAAGAAAAATTGAAATGAATGTCACCCAGAGATAATTACTGTTAACATTTGGTGCACGTCCTTCTGGTCCTGATACTTTCTTCAGCAGTCTCTTACCTTCTCTTACCTCTTTTCTTATCTGACTATTCTAACTTCCTTGAAATACCTGAGAATTGAGAGCTGGAATAGAAACTCAACAGTGCCAGGGGAAGAAATGGACTAAATGCATGCTAGTTAGCCTGTAATAGGCTGTGCTTCTGGAGGATAGCTTGGTTTTTCTCCTTTTGCTGTAATGGTTTATGACATATGAATCATATTGATAACACACCTAAATCATCATTTCCTGAATCTCACTCTGAAGACCTTTTATTGGATAAACTGTAAACAGTTCAGAGTCTGAGCAATACTGATTCAGTTCAGTTCAGTTCAGTCGCTCAGTCGTGTCCGACTCTGCGACCCCATGAATCGCAGCACGCCAGGCCTCCCTGTCCATCACCAACTCCCAGAGGTCACTCAGACTCACGTCCATCGAGTCCGTGATGCCATCCAGACATCTCATCCTCAGTCGTCCCCTTCTCCTCCTGCCCCCAATCCCTCCCAGCATCAGAGTCTTTTCCAAGGAGTCAACTCTTCGCATGAGGTGGCCAAAGTACTGGAGTTTCAGCTTTAGCATCATTCCTTCCAAAGAAATCCCAGGGCTGATCTCCTTCAGAATGGACTGGTTGGATCTCCTTGTAGTCCAAGGGACTCTCAAGAGTCTTCTCCAACACCACAGTTCAAAAGCATCAATTCTTCGGCGCTCAGCCTTCTTCACAGTCCAACTCTCACATCCATACATGACCACAGGAAAAACCATAGCCTTGACTAGACGGACCTTAGTCGGCAAAGTAATGTCTCTGCTTTTGAATATACTATCTAGGTTGGACATATTAGTGAGCACTATAAACACTCTGGACTGTGAGGTGATAGAGTATCACCACGCTTCTCTGGAACGCCTTACAATCATCATTAGGTGATCATTAACATCAAACCACACCAGTCTAAATTGGTTGGTACTGTTAGATCTTACCTCACGAAGCCAGAGCCCATCAGCACCCCAGCAATGGAGAGCAGGGCCACCACGCTGTTGACAACATTTGGGTTTTGGATCACGCCAAGCAGCACAAGGCTCAGAAATTCACCAGTTAAGTGGGGGGCCAAGAGAGCAGCAGAGAAATATGCAAACCTGGCAGCCTCGGGGTATAAGGCCAAAGTCCTAGAAAAACAGAAGGTCTTTAGTTCCTCTCCAAGGATTGTAAGAAAAACTGCACAGTTGCCTTCTAGGAATAAATCCATGGTAGTTAGTGGGTGGGAAGAGTCTGCCGGGCAAGCCAAACTTCCCCTTTGAAAGGCCTTTTTGGAACACAGCCAGCATTTGAGGCCATTTTGTCCTGAGAACTGTTCTGTTGGCCCCAAGTCAGCTGAGCCCCCTTTTCCTTTTTTACAGCTCCTCCGCTCTCCCAGAAAAATACCAACACTTAGAGGATGGTCACAACTCGCTGCAGTAAGTACGGATGAGGTGTCCAGGCTTCTCCATAAGCAGCCACATTCTGCCTGGCCTGTGCTGCTCCCACCCTAATGCCAAGGACTCACAAAACCTGGTTCTCAGCCCCTCCTCCTGGGAGCCTCATTCCTATATCCTGGGGTTATCACCAGTATGAGAATCCTTTGCTTTTCTGGGGAGGGAATTAGCCCTCCCCAGGCCTGTTCCATTCCATTCTTGTCTTATTCTACCAAACCCTTCCACTGATTCGACCTTTGTGTTCTTGTAAACAAGCTACCCTTATAACCCCTTGTATTCCTTTCACCAAATAACATTTCCCTGGTGATAGCATGTGCTCAACAGCCCTCAGACATGGCTGCTCTTTCTTCCATTTGTAAAGTAAGGAGGAGGAGCTAGCATGTCTTAACATCCCTATGCCCCAACCAGTAACGCTGAAGAAGCTGAAGTAACGCTGAAGAAGCTGAAGTTGAATGGTTCTATGAAGACCTACACGACCTTTTAGAACTAACACCCCAGAAAAGGTCCTTTTCATTATAGGGGACTGGAATGCAAAAGTAGGAAGTCAAGAAACACTTGGCTGCTGCTAAGTCACTTCAGTTGTGTCCGACTCTGCGCGACCCCATAGATGGAAACCCACCAGGCTCCCCCATCCCTGGGATTCTCCAGGCAAAAACACTGGAGAATCCTTCTCCAGTGAGTGAAAGTGAAGTCGCTCAATCGTGTCTGACTCTTCACAACACCATGGACTGCAGCCTACCAGGCTCCTCTGCCAATGGTATTTACCACTTGGAGTAACAGGCAAACTTGGCCTTGGAGTACGGAATGAAGCAGGGCAAAGGCTAATAGAGTTTTGCCAAGAGAACGCACTGGTCATAACAAACACTCTCTTTCAATAACACAAGAGAAGACTCTACACATGGACATCAACAGATGGTCAACACTGAAATCAGATTGATTATATTCTTTATAGCCAAAGATGGAGAAGCTCTATACAGTCAGCAAAAGCAAGACTGGGAGTTGACTGTGGCTCAGATCATGAACTCCTTATTGCTGAATTCAGACTTAAACTGAAGAAAGTGGGGAAAACCACTAGACCATTCATGTATGACCTAAATCAAATCCCTTATGATTATACAGTGGAAGTGAGAAATAGATTTAAGGGACTAGATCTGATAGAGTGCCTGATGAACTATGGACAGAAG
>SJYT01013249.1:203701-268695 GCA_006410635.1 Cephalophus harveyi | reverse complement strand
AGACTTTATTTTTTGGGGCTCCAAAATCACTGCAGATGGTGACTGCAGCCATGAAATTAAAAGACGCTTACTCCTTGGAAGAAAAGTTATGACCAACCTAGATAGTATATTGAAAAGCAGAGATATTACTTTGCCAATAAAGGTCCATCTAGTCAAGGCAATGGTTTTTCTAGTTGTCATGTATGGATGTGAGAGTTGGACTGTAAAGAAAGCTTAGTGGCGAAGAATTGATGCTTTTGAACTTTGGTGTTGGAGAAGACTCTTGAGAGTCCCTTGGACAGCAAGGAGATCCAACCAGTCCATCCTAAAGGAGATCAGTTTTGGGCGTTCATTGGAAGGACTGATGCTGAAGCTGTAACTCCAATACTTTGGCCACCTCATGCAAAGAGTTGACTCTTTGGAAAAGACCCTGATGCTGGGAGGCATTGGGGGCAGGAGGAGAAGGGGACGACAGAGGATGAGATGGCTGGATGGCATCACCGACTCAATGGAGATGAGTTTGGGTGAACTCCAGGAGTTGGTGATGGACAGGGAGGCCTGGCATGCTGCAGTTCATGGGGTCGCAAAGAGTTGGACACGACTGAGCGACTGAACTGAACATCCACCCCTCCCTACCACTCTTCAAGGTCATCTGCCTTTCCTCCTATACAAATCACGAAGTTTCCTTATACCATCACTTCTCTGCCCCAGTGCATTCCTCTGCCCCTTTTAAGGCACTGCCTCACCTTTCATGCTTTCATAGCTTCTGGATCAGGGTCAGTTTTGCACTCCTGTCCATCATTATTATCCTCAAGGTCTTTAATCTTGATAATTCATCAACATCAGTGCCTCCTAATTAGGTAACCTGATCAATTCCATTGACTCCACCCATTTAATCTTGATCACTCACCAGGTCTTGTATTTAAATGCTGTTACTTAAAACTGTTCTATGTTAACCTGATTTCCCTGTCTCTGGTCTAATCTGGAAACTTGATCTGTGAACTATCCAATTTTTCTATAGTTTCAGTTCAGTTCAGTCGCTCAGTCGTGTCCGACTCTTTGCGACCGCATGAATCGCAGCACGCCAGGCCTCCCTGTTCATCTCCCGGAGTTCACTCAGACTCACATCCATCGAGTCAGTGATGCCATCCAGCCATCTCATCTGGAAAGTTATGACCAACCTAGACAGCATATTGAAAAGCAGAGATATTACTTTGCCAACAAAGGTCCATCTAGTCAAGGCAATGGTTTTTCCAGTAGTCATGTATGGATGTGAGCGTTGGACTGTAAAGAAAGCTTAGTGGCGAAGAATTGATGCTTTTGAACTGTGGTGTTGGAGAAGACTCTTGAGGGTCCCTTGGACAGCAAGGAGATCCAATCAGTCCGTCCTANTCATGTATGGATGTGAGCGTTGGACTGTAAAGAAAGCTTAGTGGCGAAGAATTGATGCTTTTGAACTGTGGTGTTGGAGAAGACTCTTGAGGGTCCCTTGGACAGCAAGGAGATCCAATCAGTCCGTCCTAAAGGAGATCAGTCCTGGGTGTTCTTTGGAAGGAATGATGCTGAGGCTGAAACTCCAGTACTTTGGCCCCCTCATGCGAAGAGTTGACTCATTGGAAAAGACCCTGATGCTGGGAGGGATTGGGGGCAGGAGGAGAAGAGGACGACAGAGGATGAGATGGCTGGATGGCATCACAGACTCGATGGAGATGAGTTTGGGTGAACTCCGGGAGTTGGTGATGGACAGGGAGGCCTGGCGTGCTGCGATTCATGGGGTCACAAAGAGTTGGACACGACTGAGCGACTGAACTGAACTGAACATTCACCCCTCCCTACCACTCTTCAAGGTCATCTGCCTTTCCTCCTATACAAATCACGAAGTTTGCTTATACCATCACTTATCTGCCCCAGTGCATTCCTCTGCCCCTTTTAAGGCACTGCCTCACCTTTCATGCTTTCATAGCTTCTGGATCAGGGTCAGTTTTGCACTCCTGTCCATCATTATTATCCTCAAGGTCTTTAATCTTGATAATTCATCAACATCAGTGCCTCCTAATTAGGTAACCTGATCAATTCCATTGACTCCACCCATTTAATCTTGATCACTCACCAGGTCTTGTATTTAAATGTTACTTGTTACTTAAAACTGTTCTATGTTAACCTGATTTCCCTGTCTCTGGTCTAATATGGAAACTTGATCTGTGAACTATCCAATTTTTCTATAGTTTCATCTACTCTCAATCTAGTGGTTTTTCTCAATGGTCTTACTTAACATGTCATAAAATAACCATTCCTTGAGTCTGCTAACCTTTTAGGCAACTTCCCCCTCTTCATTCTATCCTATACCAGCAAGCTTCTCAAACAGCATTTCCTTCCATCTCACTCCTTCTTCCCTTGTAAACCTGCCTTGCACCCTCACCACTCTGCTAAAGCTCTTTTTTGGCAGAGTTTTCTCAAGAGGCAGGTTAGGTTGTCTGGTATTCCCATCTCTTTCAGAATTTTCCACAGTTTATTGTGATCCACACAGTCAAAGGCTATCTACTCTCAATCTAGTGGTTTTTCTCAATGGTCTTACTTAACATGTTATAAAATAACCATTCCTTGAGTCTGCTAAAGCAACTCCCCCCTCTTCATTCTATCCTACACCAGCAAGCTTCTCAAACAGCATTTCCTTCCATCTCACTCCTTCTTCCCTTGTAAACCTGCCTTGCACCCTCACCACTCTGCTAAAGCTCTTTTTTGGCAGAGCACCAATACCTCCTTAATCTTATGAGACACCTCCTTGAACATCTGCAGCACTGACAGGTTTATTATATGCCCTTGAAACTCTCTCCTCTCTGATGCTGCCTGATCCTGCTTCTCCCTCCACCTCTGAACACCTCCCTGCCTCTCTCACTGAGTCACCTGCCTCTTCCCACTCTCTGAATGTTCCTCTTAAGATATTATACTCAGACTGCTTCCTCCCTTTCTAACATTCTCTCCTAAAGAATCCATTTCCAGGTCTTGACTCTTACTCCTCTCGCCTTTTTTTTTCCTACACCAACCTGTCACCAAACCTCAGACTGACATCTCCAGTTGGGTATCCTGTAGTATCTCAGATGCAATGTGTTCAAAACCAAATCAATTCTCTTTCCTGGCAAACTCGATAAGGAGGTTGTCACCTTCCCATGGTCCCAGGCTGAAAATGCAGGCATCATCCATGATTTTATTTCACCCCCACAAATCCATTTCATTTGAGTTCATTCAATTCTACTTTCCCAACATCTCAAAGTGATCCCCCCCACTTCCTGTTGCCACTGATACTCTCCTTACCAGGGCCTCTGCCCTTCCCAGACAGTTGCCACGGCTCCTCACTGGGCTGGCCAGCGTCACTGCCCTAACTTCAATCTGCAGCCAAAGTGATGTGGACCTCACCCTCCTGAGTCAAACAGATATGAGTCTCTCCCTGAGGTTTGAAATCCTCCACTATGTCCCAATATCTAATCCACCTCAGCCCCTTCGCCTGGCATTCAGCACCTCGCCTACCAGGCTCCAGGGCCATCAGTCATATTTTCCACTACTCCTTCCAACTCTCCTTTTCCCACAGCACAACTGAACCTTTTCTCTGAAAAAGTCTCATGTGTTTTTGCTTCTAAACTTATGCTCCTTCTCTCTCCTCCCCTGGAATACCCTTGCTCCTTTTCCATCTGTTCAAATGTTGCTCATCTCTCAAGTTTTCTTTTATAAAGCCTCCAAGATGCCCTTTCCCTGCCCAACCAAATGGACCCTTGGTCTCCTTTGGGTAATTCCCTGGAATAATGATGGGGAAGAGACTTATCCCATTGGTGCCTCAGCTTCCTCATCTTCAAACAAGAGTAATGAATAATGCCATCTTTACAGAATGGTGACCAGGATTACATGAAATGATATATTTAAACCTCTTAGTGCCTGACATAAAAGCAAGCACTCAATATGTTAGTCATTATTATTGTCATTATATGCCTCAACACAGTGGTTTTTTATAATAATAATATTTTATTAATATTGCTTATATTAATCTTACGCTTTCTTGAATTAAAGTCATGTGGAGATTTGCTTATGTCCACAATCCATCATCTGAAACACATTAGGGACAGCTGTGTTTTAGAATGCGGCAATTTACAGATTTGCGGAAGGTGTCATACTGCATAGACCATGCTTGCCAAAGTGGGGTTCAGGACTTCACCTGCATTCAAGCACATTAGTATTTCCATGAAACAGAAGTGTTACTGTTAGGAAAGTACAAAGAACCTCATGTTGGTTGCAATCAGATTTTGCTACTGAGTGAGTTCAGGTCTGATATGCTGCTAAGAATCAGAAAAAACTCCAGCTTTCAGTCCCCATAAAGAGTCAGATGTGACTGAGGACGCACACATGGGTTGGGCCTGTAGTTTACATCACAGATCAGAGATTCAGCATGTTCCTGAGTGTCAGAGGATAAAGAGGCTTCATCAGGACTAGCAAGGAGGGCCACGCGGTCCCTGCCACACCCTCGGCTGTGAGAGTCCACCCTCCTGCTTACCAGAACAAGCAGCTTTGCCTCTGTGACTCCCCAGGTTGACACTGACATCTAAGAGCCTGCAGCAAGCCTTTTCAACTCCTCACCTTAGAGCTCAAACTAACCAGGCTGTTGCTTATCTTCTACCTGTATTTCACTTGATTCGTAATAATTATTCACATGGCATATCATGGGTCTCTCTACTAGTAGGAGCACACCACAGGAATGCAGCGGCCTGGAGACAGTGTCTCCAGGACCTCCTGAAGCCCTCTCTTGGGATGACAAGCTGGGCGCCTTTCACTGCTGGAGTCACAGAATACCACGTGATTCCCCCATCTTAGGGAAAAGCCACAGGGATTAAGGAAGATACATCTCTCTGTCACACCAAATCAACAAATGACTCTCTACATACTTTCGGATTATATCTGTTAAAAGTTCTATGAAATAAAAACCATCGTCTACAAACCATCCATCAAAAGCATCAGGGATGCTTCATGGTTTTTCAAAGCCCTCTTCCCATAGTCACTCTTGAGTCCTCAAGCCCCCATCACCCCCAACCAACTGCGATGCCCCAGGTCAGTCATTGAAACCTCAGGCAGCATTGCTGCTCCAGCTCACAGCGGCCTGGGCAGCCTGGTCCCAGCTACTCCCAAGCCCTCTGCTTGGGTCAGTGAATGTGGTACAGGCTATTCCCTGGTATGTGTAGTCTTACTGGTCTGCTCTCAGATCCCACGTGGCCCCCAGTAGGGTTCTTGTATTTGCCCTGAAGGACGGAACGTTGTACAAGACTCTGGTGGGCAAAGACAGACCCTCCAGAGCGGAGAGCGGTTTATCCTTGGCCTCTCGCTCCACTGGTCCCACTGGCCACGGGAGGCATGACCTGGGAGAACTGAAGGCCTCTGGACACCCTCTTCCTTACCAGTAGCACACACTGCAGCATATGAGGGTGGCAACAACGCTGAAGGGAAGCACGTGCAGCATGTAGGCCAGCAGCATCTGCCACTTGTGGTACAGGCCATCCTGGCTCTCCTGGTCACTGACGGCACGCAGCACAGGAACTGGGCACAGAAGGCAGGTTTCAGAAGAGCCGGTCACCACACAGCTGGTGGAGCAGGGGTGGAAGGGCAGGGGCTGGTGCTAGCCCAGGCTGAACTTGAGGTCTATCAGCACTGGGTGGTGAGGACCAGCTGGGGCCCCCCAGTGATGGAGAGAAGGGCCTGCCATCCATAGAACTATGGCCTCCCCTCCACCCCGGAAACATACATTCTACCTGAACTATAGTAGGGTTACAGTAGGATCATTTATTTCCATGTCTCTGAAGTAGAGGAGGGGTGTCACCAATTCAAGAATACACATGCAAAAGAGACACAAACGAGTGGCGTGAAGCCCTGTGTCCTCTTTTTGTGCAGGGCCTTAGCACAGAACATCAGGCTAGGAATTGCTCCTGGACTCCCACTGAGTTTGAAAGCCATATGCTGGCTGTCCTAAATTAGGCTCCATAAAGAACGTTAACAGTGCAAAGTCGGCCAGGCATCCGGGCCCCGGTGAGCTGCAGCTCCTCATGGCTAAGATAGGATACCAGGGCTGATCTTCTAAAACGGCCACTATCAGCTGACCCATCAGCTCCTCATAACTTCCTCTTTCACCTGGATCCTCAGAAACCCTCAAGGAGATCCATGTGGTGACCTAATTCTCACTGCTGCTGCTGCTGCAAGTCACCTCAGTCATATCCAACTCTGTGCAACCCCATAGACGGCAGCCCACCAGGCTCCCCCGTCCCTGGGATTCTCCAGGCAAGAATACTGGAGTGGGTTGCCGTTTCCTTCTCCAATACATGAAAGTGAAAAGTCAAAGTGAGGTCGCTCAGTTGCGTCCGACTCTTAGCGACCCCATGAACTGCAGCCTACCAGGCTCTCCAACCATGGGATTTTCCAGGCAAGAGTACTGGAGTGGGGTGCCATTGCCTTCTCCGAATTTTCACTGAGGTGTTAGCAATTCACAAGTTACCTTTTCCCAGAGAAAGAACCTGGAGAGGGCCAGTTTGGGCTCAGAGGAATACCCTTATGTTGGTGCAGTCTCACAAGGTGTCAGCTGGAAAAAGGAGATATTCCGGGAAAGAGAAGCCCCCATCCCCACTCTGGGGGCACAGCTCCTGGGCAAGGCACTCACACAGGGTCACGGCGTTGAGCATGCCTGTGTATGGCATGGCACCCACAAACTGGTACAGGAGACCCACGCGATCCTGGATGGCACCCTTCAGCACATCCTTCCCGAGTCGCAGAAGGAAGAAAATGACGAACAGACCCATGATCAGATTCTGAGTGAGACGCATCGTCACCGCCAGCTTATTTCTCAGTAAGTTTCTCATCACTCTCCTGAAAGCCAAACAATTCCGTTTCAATTGCTTTTCTTTTATGGGTGGATGTCTAGCCACCTAAAATGGGGTGAGGCTCTTACCTCAAGAGAACACACAGTTTAGAAAGGGCTCCAGGAGAATCTCTGGTTTTGAAAGGAATCTTTGGTAATGTTTTCAGATGTTTTGTTCTTTCAATAGCCTCCAAGGTTTTGCGATACATTGCTGATTCTTTGTAGGCAGATTCAATCATCTGGACTCTTTTGTAGGTTTCTATTTCTCGTTCTTTGCTTTGGGTATCCACTGATGTCAGGTCCACTAAAATTTTTTTGCCACACAAAAAACACACATGCTTTTAAATGCATATATATATACACAATGGCTAATATATGTTTCATCATTGATTTAGGAGTTCTGGCCATAATACTTCATCTCATCAAAATAATACCTGTTATTAATGCCCACCTATAAAAATCTTTTTCAATATTTTAAAGCTATCAGCAGGGCCATGAGGATCCCCATAGGCCTGTCTGGGAGAATCCAGAAGTTCAGCTAGTTTTCCTCTGATCAAGTAGAAGGGCACCATTTCAAGAGAGATCCCCCACCTCATTCTGACAGGTCATCTATGGCAAGTTAATTGACTTGGCCAAATTAATATTTTGAAGAGTAAAAACACCAGAACAAAAGCAGAAATAAAATCCACTTGTACAGGTGTCATTTAAGCAGGAAGCTGAGATGAGAAGTTTTTAAAAACATTTATGAGCAGGAATGTGAAAGAAAAACTTACTATAAAAATCAAAAGGGTTTGAATGTTCAGGACAAGGGTAACCACAGCCACTGAAGAAATCAAGCATTTCCACCGGTGTCCCACAGAAAACCAGCTCTCCGCAGCTCAGGATGGCGATTTTGTCAAAGAGCTGATCGAACGACAGACAGTCTCAGTGTTTAATCGGCTAATTTCATCCTTATGGAAAACAAGTCTCAAGCAGTCAGTCCTTGAGTGTCTCAGCCATTCATGAGTACTCTTACTGCGGCCATCAGAGCCACTCAAAATGCATCCCTACTCTTTCCAGCCTGGCTTGCCTCTGTGGATCCTGCAGCCTCCCAGCTTGCACCCAGCATCATGTCTAGGATAGAAAGCAATTCATGGACCTGGTCAGACAACCAGGGTTTGAGTCCCAACCATGCCCCTAAGTGAGAGACCTTGGACAAAGTTTTTTTAAAATCTCAGATCTTCAAATAATAGCTCCCTGAAAAGACCCTGAGAGATTAAGGTGAGATTTTTGGATAGGAAATCTGTATGATTTAGAGGAAAAACACAGACTTGAAAGCCAACTATTAGTAGAATATGAAGGCCAGTTCCAGCTTTTTATTAACTGTGATGTTTGCTCCATTATGTATCATTTCTAAGTCTCACTCTTTCCCTCTGTAAAGTGAAAATACTGGTATCCACCTCAAAGGGTTGTGGTGTGGATTAAATGAGCTAGTGCACAGAAGCTATCTGGAACGCAGTAGTTGTTTCAGCACCTTATGGTAGGTGCTGAAAGAACTAAGTTTCCAACCTCTGCCCTTCCCAAATCCAGAGCTATTGGCTTCAATTGCTCTGGTTTAGGTAGATCCCTGCTTCCCAGTGACAAGAGTGGTAAAGAACCTGCCTGCCAATGAAGGTAAATGTAAGAGACGCAGGTTCGATCCCTGGGGTGGGAAGATCTCCTGGAGGAGGGAACAGCAACGCACTCCAGTATTCTTGCCTGGAGAATCCCATGGACAGAGGAGCCTGGCGGGCTACAGTCCATGGGGTCGCAAAGAGTCAGACACGACTGAAGTGACTTAGCACACCTGCATGTGGGTAGATCTCAGCCCAGCACACATATACCCACCCCTGACAAGTTGAGCTGGAACAAGAGACATGGCCCTCACCTGGAAGAGCTCAGAGCGGGGCTGGTGGATGGTGAGGATCACGATGCGGTCCCTGCGAGCCAACTCTGCTAGGAGGACAACGATCTGATTGGCAGTCATGCAGTCCAGACCGGTGGTTGGCTCATCAAACAGCATGACCTCTGCAGGCAAAGAAAGGCCAAACATCTGAATCACTGTCAAGCCTGCACTCTGTGCTCCAGATTCAGAAAGTTGAATAGCTTCTTACTGAGCTGTCTTGTCCCACCCAAACAAATGCAGTCAGAGCCCAGGAGAAAACAACTGATCTGGGAGGGCCCAACTCCCAACTCCTGAGCACATTTCAGCCTCAATCCCTGTGGGAACAAGGCAGCAACCAGATCAGTCCTCTCACATGGCACTATGGACCATTTTTGCTCCGTCTGAGGTTAGGGTATCCCAGAAACCATAGACGGCAGCCTACCAGGCTCCCACATCCCTGGGATTCTCCAGGCACGAACACTGGAGTGGGTTGTCATTTCCTTCTCTAATGCATGAAAGCAAAGAGTGAAAGTGAGGTCGCTCAGTCGTGTCTGACTTTTAGCGACCCCATAGACTGCAGCCTACCAGGCTCCTCCATCCGTGAGATTTTCCAGGCAAGAGTACTGGAGTGGGGTGCCATTGCCTTCTCTGAAAGGCTGAGAAGAGGCTGGTTAAAAGGACACAATCTCAAAATTATAGTAAGTGAGGTAAGTCAGAGGAAGACAGATACTATGTGGTATCACTTATACATGGAGTCTAAAATATGACACAAATACACTAATCTATGAAACAGACCCACAGATATAGACCAGTGGTTGCCAAGGGGGAGGGGAGGTAGAAAGCGATGGATTGGGAGTTTGGGATTAGCAAATGCAAAGTATTATATATACATGGATAAACAACAAGGTCCACCTGTATAATACAGGGAACTATATTCAATACCCTATGATAAATCATAATGGAAAAGAATACAAAGAAGAATGTATATATGTAATACTGAAGCATTTTCAGGTATAGCATAAATTAACATTGTAAAGCAACTATACTTGAATAAAATAAATTTTAAAAAAGACACAATCTCACTTCGTGTCTAGCACTTTCCAATACCAACTGGGTTTTTGTACTGCAAAAAAAAACTCTGACCCAGGAAACAAAGTCCAAGAAGAGGCAGGGATTTGAGTTCTTTAGAGGGTTTAATTGTAGCTTATTTCTACCCAAGAAGTATGGGGGCTCTTAAGAACATCCCTCTTATTTGCTCTGCAGAGCAGGCAGTCTTGATCTACCCCAGTGTAAAGAAAGTATGCAGATCTATTATATCTTCTTCCAAGTGTACAGAAGTGACAAAGTTTCCCCAGGTATTTCCTTCCTGACCAAGGCAGGAAGGAAAGATGGCCACCTCATCTTGGTGGCCCTTCCTCCAGTTTACATACTTTCTCATATATCAAAGTCCTATTTTAATTCCTACCATTTCATAAATACTTCTAGTCATACCAAATCTCACTGCCTCTCCAGAGCAGACACAGTGGCACTACCCTAGTAAGAAGTGAGGATGGATAGGGTAGGGTCCATATTCAAGGAAGACCTTCACTGAACATCAACACAGAAGCAGTGCTTCCAAGTCTATGAGCTGTTTTATAGTTGGATGATGGAATCACCTTAGGAACTATATAGTATTTCCAAGGAAACTGGCTCCCCAGTTTGAAAAACCTCAGTGGCTTCAGTTCAACACAGCCCACTTTCCAAATGGAGACTTGTGAAGAAAGGGCTGAAAATGTCTGTAGACATGTGGAAGAGGCCAGGCAGCCGCCAGGAGCAGTTCTGGGTCCCACTTACTGGGATCCTGGAGGAGCTGGGCTGCAATGGAGACCCGGCGCCTCTCGCCATGGGAAATCCCCCCGAAGCTGTAGTTGCCAATCAGTTGATCTGCCACGTGGCTCAAACTCAGCTCCGTCATGACTGCCTCTACCTGTAAGACACAACATCCAGGAAGGCCAGTCACTGCTGGGTCGCTGTTCCAATTCATGGGCTGAGGATGGCAGGAGAGAGGCAACACACTTCTCTTGAGTGCTTGGGTCACTTTTAGCCTCACCACAGCCTAGGAAAAGCACCCCTTAATACAGAAGAATCCAACTTGGTTTAAATCACAATGGGTTTTCCAGTGGCTCATTGGTAAAGAATTTGCCTGTCAAGCAGGAGACGTGGGCTCAATCCTTGAGTTGGGAAGATCCCCTGGAAAAGGAAACGGCAAGCCACTCCAGTATTCCTGCCTGGGAAATCCCATGGGCAGAGAAGCCTGGTAAGCTACAGTCCATGGGGTCTCAAAGAATCGGACACGACTTATCAACTAAACAACAACAAATTGGATTAAAATAAGCAATATGAATTTGTTTTCCCCGAAAGACCTTAGAGCAACAAAAACTGCTTCCATTAGTTTCAGGGAAATTCAGTAGGAAAAAATGGAGATTTTGTTGAACTGTTTTCAGATGCTACAGTTAGTCCAGCCCATAAGAAAACCCCCAGAGGCATAGTTATGATATAGCTTCACTTTTTAATCTTTGGTTTTTGAAACTTTATTATAATAAATGTTTCATATGTTTAAGAAAAGATTCAATTTCGTTTGAACTAAACCTCACTTTTCCTCTGTAACCCAAATAAGTCCTGGAGTCCCATGTGATCCAATCTCACTGTGGTTTTGGATCAAATATAATCCAGCTATCAAAAATAATTAAAAACAAAGCCAATCTTTATTTAAATCTCTTTAAGGACTTTAAAAGGGACCTAGTTTATAATCTCCAGCCACAAGGACTTTAAAAGGGACCTAGTTTATAATCTCCAGCCACACTTTAAAAAATTCCTTTTTCCCAATTCTTGTCTCCCTGCTTATCTTATACCCTACAGCTCCCTGAAACCCTCTCCTTACTCAACTCCCCAAAACAATAACCAGTAAAAAAAATTCTTTACTGATTCTCAAACAGGTTGACCTTTTCCCTCCCTCTCCCTCTTTTCTTCCTCAGCTTATCCCCTCTCCAGAGACCCTTCAAAAATCTCTATTTCTGGCTCCCTCTTGATTGAGTACCCTTCTCTGCATTAGACCCTGGAGAAAGCAGATAGAAAGAGACTGAGAATATTTATATATAAGGCAATGAGTTTTGTTCCCATACATCTCTAATGAGATTGTGTTTCTTCTATAATGAAAAAAGAAACAAAATACCATATTAAAAAATAACAACAATAACAAACTAAACTGGAGTAAGAGAGGGAATAACTTATGGAACAAAGTTCCAGAGGAAAAGGAGTCAGAGCAATACACGAAGCTTTCACCAAAAGCTTTCACATCTGAAACAGACACAAAGGAATAATGAGGTGGTTAAAAATGCGTAAGCAAGCCAGTATGATCTGTACTGGAAAATAGAAGGATGTTTTCTTGCCATCAGAGTGGAAGGATTCTGGAACTGAGTTTCACTTGACATGGCAGGGTTTACACATGCACCAGCCAGGACAGATTTCTGAGCATCACTTTCATCTGTTCTGCAGCAGCAAGAAAGGAGTAAAGCTTGCCCCTCCTGGCTCAGAAGGGATGGAGAGAGGAGACATTTACTAAATCTGTTTCACATGTCTCTGGCTAGAAGCCTCTCCCATGTTTTGCAAACTGCACTGAGAACAGAATAATTCTCAGAGTCTTGGAAGGGACCACAAGGATCATTGGGATCATCAGTCCTCTCCGTGCTATGTGATTTCACATAAACTGATTCATTCTTCATATCAGCTCCAGGAAAGATGCATCATTACTCTACTACAGGGAAGAAAATTCCATAGACTGCCAAAGGTCACGCATTAATAAATGGCAGAGCTTGGACTGAGAGCAAACCATGTGGGTTCTCAAGTGGTCCAAGAAGTATAAGGGCAGGCACAGTCTACCCACATCAACCACGGTTTTAAGTTTGGATTTGCAGAGGACAGAAGCAGATCTGTTGCACTTTCTGCTCTGTCTAGTCAAGGCTATGGTTTTTCCAGCAGTCACATATGGATGTGAGAGTTGGACTATTAAGAAAGCTGAGCACTTTCTTAAGAAAGCACTTCTTAAGAAAGATCAAAGAATTGATCTTTTGAACAGTGGTGTTGGAGAAGACTCTTGAGAGTCCCTTGGACTGCAAGACCAAACCAGTCAATCCTAAAGGAAATCAATATTCCTTTAAATATTCATTGGAAGGACTGATGGTGAAGCTGAAACTCCAATACTTTGGCCACCTGATGCGAAGAACTGACTTATAGGAAAAGACCCTGATGCTGGGAAAGATTGAAGGCAGGAGGAGAAGGGGATGATGGATGATGAGATGGTTGAGTGGCATCACCAACTTGATGGACATGAGTTTGAGCAAGCTCTGGGAGTTGGTGATGGACAGGGAAGCCTGGCATGTTGCAGTCCATGGGGTCACAAAAAGTTGGACACAACTGAGTGACTGAACTGACTGACTGCTCTGTTTATCATAGATAATTCCTTCTCCCTAAACTACTTTGTCAAGATTTTACATCCTGTAGACTGTATCTGCTTAGAAAGTATCCTCAGGCAGGGAGAATAATACGATAGGAAAGTTTGAAGGACATTTAGGGGCTGCAAGTGCCAGGAAGAGGGACCATTCACAGGAAGTGAATTTGCCATTGACCAATTTCAGATACCCTTGGATTTTCTGAGTATTTGTGCAAATATATGCATTTTCAGGAGGGAAAACTCAGTGGCTTTTTCAGATTCTCTCTCTGGGGTATATGATGTAAATGGATCACCATCTCAAAAGAACCTGCTTATGACTTCCTTTCTCCAACTCAAATACCAATGAGATCTTCTACCCTTTTTAGAGAAAAAAATACTAAAGCAGGGAGACAAGCCTATAGAGGGCTCATCTGCCACTGTCAAGGGGGCTAAGTCATGGGAACATGCCTGTGCCTCCCCGTGGAATGAACTCTAACCTCCATCTTTTTCGACCACAATGGGGCCCAGGGAGGCATGATGGAGCCAGAGAACCTGGTTCGTGTCCCAGTTCTGCCGGGCTGAGGTGCTGGATCTCAGTCTCCTTGGGGATCAGTTTCTTGAGCTTAAAGACAGAGGTAATGCCTCCTTCATAGAGCTGATGCCAGAATGAAATCAGATACTGTGTGTGAACAAGGTCTGATGGATGTCAGCCAAGGGTGAGAGTACAGAGTATAAGCTGGGAGAATAGCAGGAATCTTACAATGCCTTCTGAGCACTCTAATGTTCCAGGGAGGAACAGGGCTAGCCCTCACTCTGTGGGGCTGATGGCTCTTCTTGAAGGTTCCTCTGGAGTGAAAGCTATGCACCAGGACATCCAGGGCAGTGCGTCTAGGATTCTGAAACAGAATAATGCCCTTTCCTGACCTAGCGTTATAACAGCAAGCCTGCTGGTACTCCAGACACCATTGAGACCTAGCTCCACTCGCCAAGCCCTGTCCGAGAGTCCAGCACTTGGGTCAAGAGGAGTAACTCCCTGATAACAGGTTCAAAGGGGCCTGATAAAAATGGTGTGACTGCTGCCCCTTCAGCTGAGATGGAGGATTCCCTCAAAGCCTCAATGGCATTGAAGAAAGACCAGCTTTGGCCACTGAAGTGCAGATGTAATGTGTGTGCCCAGGAGGAACCTCGTTGAGCCTCAGGGTGGTGAAGTCTCTGAGGCAGATGTCACGGGCAGCAACCTCTTTCCCAGGGAACTGTGCCTGCTCTGCAGGTGGTACATTGACCTGTTCTTGGTTCCCTGAATGTTTCCAGTCCAGACAGAAATGAGACGATATTTTTAGGTGAGGTCCCTGTGAGTTTACCTGCAACTACTTCCAAACTGGGTCCACTTAAGGAAACATTGGAACCTAGAAGAGCTGACAATTCAGTTTGGATGAGGCACATTCAAGATGTCTCAAAGAAGGTTGAGAAAAATCTCAACAGAACTGCAGGGCAGTGAATGAGGAAAACAACCATATCTGTTCAAGTAGAGAGCTCCCAGGACAGCACCATCCAATAAAAATATAATGCAAGCCACATTTAGAATTTAAACATTTTACTGGCCATATTTCAGAGAGTGAAAAGAAACAAGAGAAATGAATTTTAGTGGTATAATTTCTTTAACCCTATACAACCAAAACAATACCATTGCAACCATTAATCAATATTATAAAAATTACTAATGAGATATTTTATGCTCTGTGATTCCAGACTAATTTTCTAAAATCTGGTGTGTATTTTACACTCATAGCACATCTCAATTAGGTCTAGTCATGTTTCAAGTGCCCCAAAGCCACATGACTAAAGCCACATTTCAAGTGCCACATTTGAAGCCACATTAAGTGCCCCAAAGCCACAGTGGACAGAGCAGCTCCAGACTCTTAGACGGTGAAGACTGACGGGAAGGAATGGGCAAATGGAGGGACGAGGGGGCATGAGGCCACAGTGAGGTGATGCCCTGGGGGGCCCAGGGCGGTACCCACCTTCTTCTGGAAGAAGCCCTGGGAGCCGCGGCGGATGGCCAGCCGCGCCGTGTAGTTCAGCGTCTCGCGGACGGTGAGGTTGCTCAGCAGAGTGTCGCTCTGCGGGGAGGGACCTGTCAGCATCTTCCAAGGCGCCCCCCATTACCTCCCGACTCCTGCGGGCGGGCCAGGATGCGGGCACCTGCAGGACGTAGGAGAAGCAGTCCTGGAACTGCTCCCGGTGCAGCTCCTGGCCGTTCACGAACACCTCCCCGAGCAAGGCCCCTGTGCGCCGCAGCCTCCCGGACATGGCGTCCAGCAGCGTGGTTTTCCCTGAGCCTGGGAGGCGACAAGAGAGGGCCTGGATGAGGCCGTGCACAAGGCCTCACAGGAACTTCCCAAGACCCTCGGTGAACCCGCTGTCCAGCCCTGACTTGCTCTCCCATTGGCTTCGTGGGCCGGACTCATGGCTGGAATGAGTCCCTCCAGCTTGTCCCCTTTCAGTGAGAGGGGATGAGCTGTTTCTCTCCTCCAGGTCTGAGCTGGGAGAGCTCTGTCTGCCTGTTTATTCTCTTTAAAGCTGCTTGAGGCTGAAAAAGAAAACACAGGATCAGACTCAAATGGAAACTATGGTTCTTAGAAGCATCTGGATTCTAGGGCATTTGAATTTCTTTTTGTTTGTGACTCCCTGGGATACTCTGCTGGTTCCTGGATGGAAGGGACTCGGCCCAGAGCCTCGCTAGTGTGGTTGAGTACCAGCAGCATCAGCACCATCTGAGAGCTTGTCAGAAACGCAGAATCTCAGGCCCCAACTCCTAACTCAGATTCTGCATTTTAACAAGATGCCTGGGTAGTTCTCATGCATATTCGAGTGTGAGAAACACTAGCTTAGTGAGTCCTTCAGTAAAAACCAAGTTGGCCTCAGCCTACACTGAGAGCCTTGAGCATAACCCAGCAGGTTGTTGCTAAGAACTTTCCCATGAGATGGGATGAACTAACTTCCCTGTACTGGAGGGATTGGAAGGTGAAGTTTCTCCTGGTTTGCTTTGTCTAGGGTTAGAGTGATCTCTTAGGGTAAGACACCAGCTGGCCCTTCCAATTCTTGTTGGACACAAGCTTACATGGGCCCAGTTAATAGGGACAGGAACAGGAGTCACCAGGCCTTTCCTGAGTAAGGCTGTTAAGTTAGAATGAGTAAGAGAGGAAATTATCAGGAGGCTCTGGGCTCTCTGAGAAGATGGCAAGAGAATTCTACTGAGGATGTGATGATTTGTGCAAAACAAAAGAAAGGATCTTTTGTTCGAGTATTTTAAAGAAACTGCCGGTTGCTCTGAGGGGTGCAAAGATGAAAAGCCAAGCTCCTGGAGCACCGGTTTTCTTATCTGACCCATGACTGACAAAGCTCAGAATCAGCCCGTGTGCTCAGGTAGAGGTCAGTGTGGGGAAGGGAGCAGAGTGATTGAAAAGAAACAAAATGTGACTTCACTGGGGCTATCTTTCAGAATGTGCCCTGGAGTTTCTCAGTCACAATATTAAGCTTTGTCTGTGGTTCTTCTCACTAGGAGTTCCCCCCAGCCTTACATTTCTAGCATCCCGTCTCAACTCTAATAGACCCTCCAACAGCCTATAGCCCAGATTCCAGTTCCACCACTACCTCAGAACTAGCCTCCTTCTTGGGGCTAGTTTCTCTGTGTGTTGTTTGACCTCTCAGCTGCATGCAATGCTGTTGCTTGCCCTTTTCTGTAAATCTCTCTCTCGGCTCAAGTGCCACCTCATCCTCTTGGTTTAATCCTGTCAGGCTGGCTGCTCCTTCTCAGCCTCCTGTGGGTGACCCTCAGGGTTCCTTCTCATGTCACACATCCTCAGTGAGCAATGTCAGCAACTACTTGCTTCTCAGCATGTGAGGGAAACATGCTGAGGTGGAGCTTTAGGTGGAGCTTCTCCAGCTCCATTCAAGCCTTCAGATGACTGCAGCCCCAGCCGACATCTGACTACAACCTCACGAGAGACCGCAGACAGAAGTATCCAACCAAGGCATACCAAATTTCTGACTCGCAGAAACACTGAGAAATAACACCTGATTTTTATTATTTTAAGTCCCTTAGTTTGGGTATTTTTTAAACATGAAAATAGGTAATACTGTCTTTTGTTTAAACATGTGTTAAATATTTATTAACTCATTTCTGGGGGTACCAGGAGGATAACAAAGCTCAAGCAAAAAAGCGTATGAGAAACTAGTATGCATAATCAGTGAAAAAAAGAAGACTGGAGTAAATTGCAAAGTTACACAGTTAATGCCTTAGGATGTGACACCAAACGTACAGGTAACAAAAGAAAAAATAGACAAACTGGACTTCATGAAAATTTTAAACCTATGTTTTTCAACAAAGACATTATTCATAGTGTACAAAGGTAGTCCACAGAATGACAGAAAAATATTTGCAGATTTATATCTGATAAGGGATTAATATTACAGAGAGAACTTCTAAAATTCAACAAACAAACAAACCACCTGATTCAAGACTAGGTAAAGGACTTAGGGAAACAGAAATCAAAACTGTGACAGCTCCCCTTGCACCTAATAGCTACTATCAAAACACACAAACAAAACAGAAAATAACAAGTGTTGGCTAAGATGTGGAAAAATTGGAACGCTTGTGCACTGTGGCTGGGAATATAAGATGTTACAGCCACTGTGGAAAACAGCATGCTGGTTTCTATAAAAACTGAAAATAGAATATGATCTAGCAATTCCACTTCTGGGTATACACCCTAAAGAACAGAAAAACAGGGTCTTGAAGAAATATTTGTACACCCTTTTTCACAGCAGCATAATTCATGATAACTAAAATGTGGAAGGAAAGTGTCCATTAATGGATGAATGGATAAGCAAACTATGGTCTGCACATACAATGGAATATTATTCAACCTTAAAAATTAAGGAGATTCTGCAATACGCTGCAACATGGATAGACACTGCACACACTATGGTAACTGAAATAAGCTAGTCACAAAAAGATAAATATTGTATGATTCCACATATTTGAGGTACTTAGAGTAGTATGGGACATAAGTACACTTTCATAAGGACAGAAAGTGTAGTGATGGTTGCCAGGACTGAGAGAAGGGCAGAAAGGGAGTTATTCTTTAATGGGAATATAGTTTCCACTTTACAAGATGAAAAATTGTGGGGATGGATGTCAGTGATGTCTGCACAACTATGTGAATGCATTTAATATCACTGAACTGTGTACTTAAAAATGGTTAACATGGTACACAAAAGAATACTCAGAATGGCTTAACAACTTACATATGAGACATGACACCATAAAATTCCTACAAAAGAATATAGGCAAAACATTCCCTAACATAGATTATAACAATGTTTTCTTAGGTCAGTTTCCCAAGGCAAAAGAAAAGCAAAAATAAACAAATAAACCTAGTCAAACTTATAAGCTTTTTCATGGCAAAGGAAACTGTAAACAAAATGAAAAGACAATCTATTGACTAGGAGAAAATATTTGCAAACATGTGACCAACCAGGGCTTAATTTCCAAAATATACAAACAGCTCATACAGCTCAATAAAATAAAACAAAAAAAAAAATTAAAAAACGGGTGGAAGACCTAAATAAACATTTCTCCAAAGAAAACATACAGATGGCCAACAGGCACATGAAAAGATGCTCAACATAACTAATTTTTAAAGAAATGCAACTCAAAGCTACAATGAGGTATCACCTCACACCAGTCAGAATGGCCATCATGAGAAAGTCTGTGTAATAAATGACGATCGAGAGGGTGTGGCAAAAAGGGGACTATCTGACAATGTTGGTGGGAATGCAAATGCTACAGCTACAATAGAAAACAGTTATGGAAGCTCATTTAAAAACTAATAACAGCTATCACATAATCCAGCAATCCCACTCTTGGGCATAGGTCCAGAAAAGATGAAAACTCTAGCTCAATAAGATATACACATCCCAATGTTCATAGTGGCACTATTTATAATAACAAAGACATGGAAGCAACCTGTGTGTCCACAGACAGATGAATGGATAAAATGAGGTATGTATAGATATTGATATATGTTTACATATATCTATGTATACACACACACACAGGAATATTACTCAGCCATAAAAAAAGAATGAAATAATGCCATCTGCAGCAATAGGAACTGAGAGATTATCATACTAATTAAACCAGAATTAAATACAGAATTAAGTCAGACAGAGAAAGACAAATATCATGTGATACCAGTAATATGTGGAATCTTGAAAAATGACACAAATGAACTTATTTACAAAATAGACAACAGACTCACAGACATAGAAAATTAAACTTATGGTTACTAAAGGGGAAATGGGGGCAAGGGAGGGATACATTTAGGATCTGGGATGAAACATACACTCTACTTTATAAAATATATAAATAACAAGAATGTACTGTATGGCACAAGAAACTATACTCAGTATCTTATAATAGCCTACAATGAAAAAGAATCTGAAAAAGAACATATATATAATTGAATCTCCTTGCTTCTTACTTGAAACTAACACAACATTGTCAACTGTACTTCAATAAAAAATTGACAAATGAAATGGTTAAAATGACAAAGTTTATATTATGCATATTTTACCACAATAAGGAAAAGGAAAAAAAAAAAAAAGGTTAATGCCCTCCAGGGCAATTAAAACCATGACCTTCGGAATTATCTCTTCTAGAAGGACAAAAGTCATCTGTAACCAGTCTTCTGCAAAGGAGCATGCAGCCTAGAGTCTAAGAATTACATGATAGATAATAATGAGTTGAATAAAATTACCTTCCCCGAGAGAGTGGCTGACTATAGGCAGGCTTGCATTAGACCATTCTCTAGTGAGACTGTGAACACCTAAGTCATCCTCTGCCCCACTAGTAAAGATTTGATAAAAATACCGCTTTAGATAAGACACCAATGAAATCATGCTATGAAACACTAAAAGTAATTCATAGAATTAATTCATTTGCTTAATCATTTATTCAGCAAATACTTATATAAGCACACACTATGTGGCAAGCCCTGTCCTAGATATTGAGGATCCATCAGGGAAAAAAAAAGACCAAGCTCCCACCCTCATGGAACTTGAAGTCTACCAAGAATTCATGTTCAGTACAAAAGGATGGACAGTCATAAAACCATGGTAAGCAATCATCAGAAACCAGCCCATGAGCCCCTAGAACAGGGGGCCCCACCCTGTTCTCCTGAGATGTGCATGAAGCATGATACAGGCCTGTGGGACACACTTCCAAGAAGTGGGTTCAATTCCTTGTTGTGCTACATGCCACCCCTTTTATCCTACACAGAGAAGGCAGCAAGTGACACAATATAATAGGAATAACTCAGCTTTTCTCTTTAAAGAAGTATAATTATCAAAAGGAAAATTAGGATCACCCTGGGTGTTATGGTACATGCACACAATTAGAAATGGTTAAAAATTGAAAAAAGAAAATGAAAGGAGGGACTTTCCTAGTGGTTCAGTAGTTAGGACTCTGCATTTTTCAATGCTGAGGGCATGGGTTCAACCCCTCATTGGGGAACTAAGATCCCATGAGCTATGTGGCATAGGCCAAGAGAAAACAAAATGAACAGAAATCTCAGGAAAGTGTAACCCTTCTCATCAATGAATTCCTTTCACCACATCTTAACAGCACTTCTGCTACCATCCAATTGTTCTCCCCACGCCCTGACTGTAGCAGGAGAGTGGCTGTGGATGTAACTCCTTGAGTCAAAAGAGGCTGACCATGCTTAACTTCTATCCCAGAATTACACTGCCCACCTCTATCGAAAAGAGCAGTGCAAGTGGAGAGGAGCTGAAAGTGTCAACAATTTGCAAGCAAGAACCCAATCAAAACAGGCTCCTGGGAGGCAAATTTGTCAGAATCTTTCAACCTTAAAATGTGCAGGATAACCTAGTGTAGTGGACCCTGTGACGTGCCACATGGATGCCCTCTTCAGGGCCAACACACCCTTTCCCCCACAGCTGTGCATCCTCAGCTGTGACCCTCACAGAGCGTTGCCCCAGCCCCAAAGGGCTGCGCCCTCCCCCGCAGTGACTGGTTGATGCAGGGAAAGAGGAGGGGAAGAAGAAGGTAGAGAAAGGGCATGTACATAGCCTCAGTGGAATCTGTAATATTTAGGGTGGTTTTTTTTTCCAAAAAAAAAAGGATCTGAAGTAAATATGGCATAAAGTTAAGATTTGATAAACCTAGTTGTTAAGACAGGAATATTATTACCTCTCTATCTTGTCTGTGTGTTTAAGTGAAGTGAGTGAAAGTCGCTCAGTCGTGTCTGACTCTTTGCAACCCCATGGAACAGTCTATAGAATTCTCCAGGCCAGAATACTGGAGTGGGTAGCCTTTCCCCTCTCCAGGGGATCTCCCCAATCTGTGTATTTAATTTTTAAAAGACCAATGCACATTGGGGGTAAACGGCATCTTTGTTCTTATTCAATTCCTATTCCCGTCTCCAGGAAGGGAAACTGTGTTTACTGAGCACCTCTATATGCCAAGCCCTATGTTAGGTGCTTCTCTCTGAAACAGGAATTAACTTACATGTTCAGCAAGATGTCATTTTTTTCAAGGATCTTTCTAAAGATTCTTTAAACCTTTAGATGGTTCTCTGAAGACCTATAAGACCTTCTAGAACTAACAGCAAAAAAAGATGTCCTTTTCATCATAGAGGATTGGAATGCAAAAATAGAAAGTCAGGAGATACCTGGAGTAGGAGGCAAGTTTGGCCTTGGAGTACAAAACGAAGCAGGGCAACAGCTAACAGAGTTTGCAAAGAGAATGAAATGATCATAGCAAACACCCTCCTCCATCAACACAAAAGACGACTCTACACGTGGACACCACCAGATGGTCAATACTGAAATCAGATTGATTATCTTCTTTGTCTGTAGCCAAAGATGGAGAAGCTCCCTACAGTCAGCAAAAACAAGACCGGGAACTGATTGTGGCTGAGATCATGAGTTCCTAATTGCAAAATTCAGGCTTAAATTAAAAAGTAGGGAGAAACACTGGACCATTAAGGTATGACTAAAATAAAAAATCACTTATGATCATACAGTGGAGGTGACAAATAGATTCAAGGGATTAGATCTGGAAGACAGAGTGCCTGATGAACTACGGATGGAGATTCATAACATTGTACAGGAGGTGGTGACCAAAACCACCCCCAAGAAAAAGAAATGCAAGAAGGCAAAGTGGTTGTCTGAGGAGGCCTTACAAATAGCTGAAAAAGAAGAGAAGGGAAAGGCAAAGGAGAAAGGGAAAGATATACTCAACTGAATGCAGAGTTCCAGAGAATAGCAAGGAGAGATAAAAAGCCTTCTTAAGTGAACAATGCAAAGAAATAGAGGAAAACAATAGACTAGGAATGACTAGAGATCTCTTCAAGAAAACTGGAGATACCAAGGGAATATTTCATGCAAAGATGGGCACAATAAAGGACAGAAATGGCAACGACCTAACAGAAGCAGAAGAGATTAAGAAGGGGTGGCAAGACTACACAGAAGAACTATAATAAGGTCTTTATGACACAGATAACCACTATGGCGTGGTCACTTACCTAGAGCCAAACATCCTTAAATGTGAAGTCAAATGGGCCTTCGGAAGCAATACTACAAACAAAGCTAGTGGAGGTGATGGAATTCCAGCTGAGTTATTTCAAATTCTAAAAGATGATGCTGTTAAAGTGCTGCACAACAAATTTGGAAAACTCAGCACTAGCCATAGGACTAGAAAAGGTCAGTTTTCATTCTAATTCCAAAGAAAGGCAATGCCAAAGGATGTTCAAACTACTGTACAATTGCACTCATTTCACATTCTAGCAAGGTAATGCTCGAGAGCCTACAAGCTAGGCTTTATTAGTACGTGAACCGAGAACTTCCAGATGTACAAGCTGGGTTTATAAAAGTCAGAGGAACTAGAGATAAAATTGTCAACATTTGTTGGATCATACAAAAAGCAAGGGAATTCCAAAAAGCATCTACTTCTGCTTCATTGACTATGCTAAAGCCTTTGACTATGTGGATCACAACAAACTATGGAAAATTCTGAAAGAGATGGGAATACCAGACCACCTTTCCTGCCTCCTGAGAAACTGTATGCAGGTCAAGAAGCAACAGTTAGAACCTTACATGGAAGAACTGAGCAATTAAAAATTGAGAAAGGAGTATATTGTCACTCTGCTTATTTAACTTACATGAGCGTATATATCATGCAAAATGCAAGGCTGGATACTCACAAGCTGGAATAAAGATTTCTGAGAGAAATGTCAACAACTTCAGATATGCAAATGAGACCACTCTAATGGCAGAAAGTGAAGAGAAACTAAAGAGCCTCTTGAGGAGAGTGAAAGAGAAGAGTGAGAAATCTGGCTTAAAACTCAACATTCAAAAAACTGAGATCATGGTACCTGGTCCCATCACTTCATGGCAAATAGATGGGGAAAAATGGAAACAGTGAAAAGACTTTATTTTCTTGGGCTCCAAAATCACTGCAGATGGTGACTATAGCCATGCAATTAAAAGACACTTGCTCCTTGGAAGAAAAGTTATAAGAAACCTAGACAGCATATTAAAAAGCAGAGACATCACTTTGCTGGCATAGGTCAAAGCTATGGTTTTTCCAGTAGTCGTGTATGGATGTAAGAGTTGGACCATAAAGAAGACTGAGGGTTGAAAAACTGATGCTTTTGAACTGTGGTGTTGGAGAAGACTCTTGAGAGTCCCTTGGACTGCAAGGAGATCAAACCAGTCCATCCTAAAGGAGATCAACCCTGAATATCCACTGGAAGGACTGAAGCTGAAGCTCCAATCCTTTGGTCACCTGATGCAAACCGCCCACTCATGGAAAAGACCCTACTCACTGGAAAAGACCTTGATGCTAGGAAAGATTGAGGACAGGAGGAAAAAGGGTCAATAGTGGATGAGATGGTTGGGAGGCATCACTGACTCAGTGAACATGAGTGTGAGCAAACTCCAGGAGATAATGAAGGAAAGGGCAACCTGGAGTGCTGCAGCCCATGGGACTGCAAAGAGCCGGACATGATTTAGCAACTAAACACCAACAGCCAGGTTCTATTCATAGTCAGACATGCCATCAGATTTCATTCTAATGTCAGACTTCTGGCCATCCTGCTACAACTTAAACCCGTCTCCTCAGTGTGGTGTTCAAAATAAGCCAAAGCCTCTTCTGTGAAAAATGTAGGGAACTCCCTCCGCAGCTTACCTGAGCTCCCTAAGATGCACAGGATCTGCCCGCTCTCGACGTACAAGGAGACATCTTTGAGGATCTGCCTGGTCCACTTCTGTCGGCGAGATGCGATGTCCCACCAGGGCCCCACGTGGTGGCTTTAAAGGAAAGCACACAGGGGAAAGGCAGCATGGAAGATTCCAGACCCTTGTCCCCCAGCACCAGTCCCCGCTCTGCCCAGCCCAAGTTCACTCTGGACAGGCTCCTAAGTGTGGCTTAGCCTCGGTGTCCTCTGTAGAGCCTGGCAGGTAGTGACAGATCACCTTTGTAAAGACTTTTCTGGCAGCTGCTCCGAATGCCAGCTTTCTTTGACTGGACGACAGATGGCAAACAGGACACTGTTTATTCCTTCAATTGACCCTGCGTTCCTTCACCCGGTTCCCTTACAACTCGTATTCCCAGTAGCCCCATTTCCCAAGCCCTCACCCTCTGAACAGGGCAGGTTATAGACCAGGGAGACACGAGGGGAAAGGGCAAGTGGCAACCTGCAGGGGCGGGAGGCAGCGCACAGCTTGTAGTCCCGCTGTGGGGCTGGAGGAGGAGGGGCCGTTCACAGTGGCGCCTAAGTTCCCTCCGGCAGCCCTTCCCCTCTCCTCTCTCCACCTCCACCCACTCAAGGCAAGCCCGAGCCTCCGTGCATGCCTCCCATTAGTGAGGAAAGCCAGCAGAGGGCAGAGGCCCACTCCCCTCAGGCCACCGCTGCCCCTGATCACACCTCAAAGCTCCCGGCAGATGAAAGAGGCACCTCCTTACCTGACACTGTACGAGGCATGGAAAATGCCCAGGCTGTGTCGAGGCTTTGCAGGAACCTCCTCTAGGGAGCACTGGGAGCTTCTGTTTACTTGGAGTTCTGAGGACTCCCCAAGAGTCAAAAAGGGGAGTTCGCCCATGGCCAACAAGCAGCAGAGACTGGTGGGTTTTCTGGCCGGACCCTTCCTGGAGTGGCCTCCGCCAAGGAGCTAGCGGCGGACTGCCCTGCCTGCTTCTCACCTGGCCCCCGAGCCCCTCCTCAGGACTTCCCAGGGGCGGGCCTGGGCTTGGTCGTGGATGCCGTTATCTGAAGTTACCTTTAGCCAGAGTGTGTCTGTGTGTTATCTCAGCAGCGGGCAGAACACACACCCTGTGTTTGTGGGAGGGCTTGCCAGGGAGGAATGCTGGGAGCCAGACCAGAGGTTGCCCAGCTCTGGGAAGCAGACATTGGCCCTGGTCGGCAGCAGCTAAGCCCAAAGGAAACTGCAGAATCAAAGCGCAGACACTGCAGGGCCCCATGGCAGAGGAGGCCCCAAAGAAGACAGGGCTAGAGAGAAGCGCTGCCCCCCAGGATGACTTGGTGAGTGATGGTGGGTCGCAAGAGTCCTGGTGGGTGGGGGGCGAATCACACTCTCCTCTCCTCCTTAAGGAACTTTCGTTCCTAACTCACCACCAGGTCGACAAGCAGCAGGACTCCGCTTCCTGGGCATCGAAGGGCTGAGGGACGCGGGGTCAGGGGTTGGGGGCCTCTGAGGTCACTGCCTGCCTGAAGGTGGCTCCTGTGGGAAATGATGTCGTGTTTGTGACTTGGGCCGATCTGGCTCTTTTCTAAATGCGGCTCCATCACAGAAGGGCTTCCCTGGAGGCTCAATCGGTAAAGCGTCTGCCAGCAATGTGAGAAAGCTGGGTTCAGCCCCTGGATTGGGAAGATCCCCTGGAGAAGGAAATCGCAACCCACTCCAGTATTCCTGCCTGGAGAATTCCATGGACAGAGGAGCCTGGTGGGCTACAGTCCATGGGGTCACAAAGAGTCGAATACGACTAAGTGACTGACACTCCCACTTTTTCCAACACAGAAACGTGCTCCCACGGCCGGGGGACACTGCGGTGTCTCCTCTGTCCCTGTGGCTATCAAGTTCAGAGACTCAGTGGCAACAAACTGATGAGACTGGGTGGCAGAGAACCTTGGGAGAACATCAGAACGTATGCTCCAAATACAGCTACAGCAGGCAGTCGTAAGACCCTGGAGAGAGCTGGAAGAACAGAGGACCGCCAGGGGACCAATAGGTCCAGGGTTTCTGTCCTCATTTTACATGAGGAATGTTTGCCTAAAAAAAAAAAAAAAAAATGGCCTTTGACTGAAATCAGGATGTGGGCAGGGTTTGAAGCAAGAGGTGAAATCAGAACACAGAGAGGAAGCAGGTCCCCACCTTCCATCCCCGCCCACCCCACTGTTCCATCAGCCTTTGGTTGCCTGTGAAGGGGTGAGGGGTGGAGGCAGAAAGACTGAAGGACTGAGGACTCCACACCATAGGAAGGGCCTCGGGCCACGCAGACTGGCCTTGAGTTGCTAGCACCTGACTTCAGCCAGGCCCCAGGAACCCACCCTCTCAGCCAGCTCTCAGCCACAGCAGGTAACCGCTGTGCTCTGGGAATACAAGGAGGGAGCCAAGGTCTGCCAGGAAAGGATTCCTGGGAGCCGCGACTGCAGTGTGCACAGCCTGAAGAGGAGACAAAATCTCCAATGATTTTCAAAAGGACACTTTCTAGAAGGTCTGATAATTCAGACGCCACAGCTTGGGATGCAAAGAACTGCCCGAATATGACGTCCAGGAAGTGGTACACGCCCTGCCATTTCCAATTCCCTTCCCTTCACTCCTGTTCCTCAGGTGCCAAGTGACAGTCTAACGTTTATGGTGCCCAGAACAAGAGGCCAAGGGCTATGTATCTTACGCCTTTGTCGCTGTTCAGTCACTCAGTCGTATCCAGCTCTTTGCAACCCCCTGGACTGCAGCACGCCAGGCTTCCCTGTCCTTCACCATCTCCCAGAGCTTGCTCAAACTCATGTCCATTGAATCGGTGATGCCATCCAACCATCTCATGCTCTGTCGCCCCCTTCTCCTCACGCCCTCAATCTTTTGGGTCTTTTCCAGTGGAACTGTATCCTATGTCTAGATACTTAAAACTTATCAGTCAAGTTAAAAGCTATTAAATAAAATACTTTCTATCCTCCTAAGTTGACATACTTTCTTCACAACATGGAAGGCCAGATGTAAACCAAGAAATTCTAGAACTTGTGGCTTCCAACACAAGCCACAGCCTGTCTCCCTTCTCTGTCCACGCTCAGCACCACACATGACCTCACACACCCGTGCATGGCCACCCCACCCTGCCCACCCACATCACATCCACCCCCCTACAGACAAATGCCCCTCTGACCTGGGGTGCCCCAAGGGATGCGCACGCAAGGTTCACACAGCCCTGGGAGTGGGCCTGAGGCCATCTGGGAATTTGGGGTAGTGAGTACCCAGAGTGACAAGTGCCCTCGGCCCACAGACTACTCAGTCCACGGGCAAAAGCCTGGCCAGAGGAAGATAAGAGGGGCCCAGGCCTCAGTGCAGAGTCTTCAGCACATCACTGCCTTCCCAGGGCACAGCTTCTGTATCTGAGAACAAGGAACTTGGGCTCTGCACTCCCTGAGTTTCCTTCTACTCTATGCTTCTGACTCAGGAATTTGATCAGAAGTTAATACAAGGAGAAATTACAATGTAGCCCAGCAGGAGCTGAGCTGGTTACCTACAAATAAACCTGCTTTTGCTTTTTTCCATGTCACCTGTCAGAAATTCAAGTGATGATCTGACAGTCATACTGATTAAGGTGTCAGCCGAATAGATATTTAAGCATTTGAAAAATACAGAGGGTTTGTCAAAACCTCATGAAGAGTCTAACAAATCCTTCCTAGGAGCCAAGGAAAATATTTCAAAATGGAACAGAGGCAGCCCCCGCCCAGCCACGAGTTCTCTTCTGAACGCTGAGCTGCCTGTGGTGGCTGGGGCCCCAGCCTGGCCTGTGCCTGCCTACTGTGCCCAGGGTGAAGAGGGGTTGGCGGAGCCCAGAAGCAGGTGGCACACACCTCTCTCCCTTCTTTTATTTGTCTTCTCATCCTGATGCCTCTTTCCCCAGGGCCCCATCACCCTTCACCTTCTCCAAGCTCCCGCCTGGAGAGTGGAACCCCCTAGGCTTAAGGTCACCACCACAACTTGCTCCAGACTCCAAAATGTCCAACCCTTTCTCAGCAACTCTTCCACCTCCAAAATCTAACCTGGCGAGCTTCTGGCCCAGGTGTTCGTTGCAGAGTTAACTCATTCCTTATACCAACTAACATCCCTCCTGCAGACATTTACCTTTTAAAAACAAGCAAGTAGGGATTTCCCTGGTGGTCCACTGACTAAGACTCTGCACTCCAGATTCAGGGGTGCAGGTCTGATCCCTGGTCAGAGAGCTAAGATCCCATGCCTTGAGGCCAAAAAAAAAAATATCCAAAACATGAAACAGAAGCAATATTGTCCAATAAAGACTTTTAAAAATGCTCCACATTTTTAAAATCTGTAAAAGAAAAAAAAAAGCAGAACGCATGTTAGCCCAAGTCTCTCAGTAATGGATCAACTTTCAGATGGTTTAATCAAATAAAATGGGAAAACTAGGTGGTGTGAATGCTGGTGGCGAAGGTGGGGAGGGAGGGTCAGGGCTGACCTGCTAGAACCCAGAGCTGCCCGTGACCTCCCCAGGAGCTTCATTCTCTATCTCCGAGGGCACAACCCCCTCACCTCCTCCACCTCCAGCTCGGAGGACTCTGGACTTCCCCTCATGGACACCCTCTCTCAGCTTTAAAACATATTTTGAAATATTTCAGACAAAGCAGTTTAAAGAACAGTGAATTCCCACACCCATCCATAAACTTACCAATAGCTTTGAAAGTCATCCCCTCCCCACCTGCCCAGGACCTTCTCTGCCCCACTCAGTGACCTCTCCCCGCTGTATTCCTTCCTATACCCCAAAGACAATCCTTCTGCTGACTTAGCTGTTTATCTTCCAATGTTTTTCTGTATAATATACAAACTTGACTGCACTGGTTCAAACAACAAACAAGGTAAGTAGATCTGGTTGGCTGTTTCCACACTCTCCCAGAACTCTGGGAGCCACCCACAGTGGGCTTGCAGCAGACCATCACCCACGTTTATTTCCCTCACCTCCACTGGGCTCAGTGTCATTTTTCAGGGCCTCTTACCTCCACCATTGCAGGGGTGCTTTAAAAAAGACTGTTGGGTATTATTTTCACGGAAGCCCCAAGCTATGTTGTGTTCACATAAAGCACACGTGGACACTGTGTGTCCAGTGAAAATACACGTTGATCAGGCATGTCAAGGACATCATGCCTCTGTATCCGGCTCGTGTTGCTCCATCCTCAGTGTCTCGTCCTCTAAGTTCTAAGCTTCCCAAAGACTGTCTTTTGCACAGTCACACCCCAAATTCCAAGCCTAAAGCATATTGTGGGCCCCCTCGAGTTTGCTGGATGCTTGATTGACTAATTGAAGGAATGTATCAGTGGGGGAATAGCAGCCCTGAGAGGAGAAGATCAGAATCAACAGGAACTGTTAATGAATGCCTACTTTCCCTGCACTACCTCGAGGAAACAAATATTGAATGCATTTTTAAAAAGCGGAAATCTTTTAAGGCAAGTTTTTCCTTGTTTGGGCCTCAGCTATTTAAATGATTGAACTGATAAAACAGAAGGAATTCAGATCTGCAGATGGTGAGTATCATTCACGTTATCAGCTGATACCATGAAACGCTGATTTATTTGATGTATATTCAAATAAAGCGGGCTTCCCTGGTAGCTCAGTTGGTAAAGAATCTGCCATGCAGGAGACCCCAGTTCGATTCCTGGGTCAGGAAGATCCCCTGGTGAAGGGATAGGCTACCCACTCTGGTATTCATGGGCTTCCCTGGTGGCTCACACAGTAAAGAATCCACCTGCCATGCAGGAGACCTAGGTTCGATCCCTGGGTTGGGAAGATCCCCTGGAGGAGGGCATGGCAACCACTCCAGTACTCTTGCCTGGAGAATCCCATGGACAGAGGAGCCTGGCGGGCTACAGTGCATGGGGTTGCAGAGAGTCGAACACGACTGAGGGACTAAGCACCGCACAGATAAAGCAGCCATGTCTATGTGAACACAACATGGCTTGTGACTTACATGAAATAACATCATCAGCAAGATGATGACAACAAAGAGGATGATGGTAACAGTGATGACAGGGACTTACTCTAAAATCTCCCAACAGCGTTTTGAAGAGCTTTGTTGTGCAAAATCCTTGTCAAGATAAGATGCAACTTTTCTAAGAGCAATGTCTTCACAAGCATTGAGCACTAGCTTGTCGGCAGCTGTTTTCCTCTCACATGCTAGGTACAGAAAGTCTGTTCGGGATGAGATACTAAGCCAGATTCACGAAAGGGAAAGTTAAAAGGACTTTTCTGAACACAGAGGCTCACAAAACTCTCTCCAGTCCAGGGTCTGGGTCTTGTTCATGATAGGTTACTTGGATGAGGTTCCAGCAGCCTGTGGCTGAGCTTCTCTGGGTCAGGAGCTGGAGGGAAGCCCCACAGTTTTCTCTGCAGAGAAGAGAAGCCCTGCCCTCATGGTGCTCCCGTTTTCTCAGAGCCGTTGGGCTCCTCCTGCCTAAATCCATCTTTTGCCCTCTTGGGATCCCATCCACACTAGCTCCTGCTCTCACCTCTCCAGATCCCCTCCCTCCCAAGTCCTCCTTCTAAAGAAGCTCCTCACCTGTCGTGTCTCCCAGCAGGGCCTCCAGGACAGCGTGTTCTCCTCCGAAAGTGACAACAGCCTGTACTTCACCTACAGTGGCCAGCCCAACACCTTGGAAGTCCGAGATCTCAGCTACCAGGTAGAGACACAGCTCCGAAAGGAGGAGAGAGGGCCAAACAATTCCCCAAGCAGAAGGGAAGGGTGAGTCCCAGCTGGGGACCCTCTGCCCCTAAGGACAGAGTTCAGGCTACACTGATGCCTCATGTGTTGGGTACAAGCACCATGGAGACTTCCCTCAATGACACATATTGGAGCTGAGGTTGACGGGCATGAAAAAGAGAAAGAAACCTTTGTTAAAACATAAAGCCAACCATGTGACTCTGTGTGAAAAAAAAATCTCTAAAATTATTTTGAAATAATTTTAGACTTCTGAAAAAGCGGCAAAAATAGTGCAGAGTTCTTATATACCCTTTGTCCACCTTCCCCTAATGTTAACATCTTGCTTACCCATAGCACAGTGATCAAAACTGAGACATTAACCACAGTATAATACTATTAACCAAACTACAGACTTGTATAAGATGTTATGGAAAAGCCCAGATGAAATTTTCAGCCACTCCAATAGTAGTACATGTTATAGGTCTGCAGTGAGGATTGAATGAGATAAGGGACATAATAAACAGATGAACACAATGCCTTGCACACAGTAAACACTTGATAAGTTATTAGTAAATCACTGTTGAGTGAAAACATCATTTTGCCCTATGTTGTGTTTTTATTTCTGTTCTGCTATTACACATGCTTCCCAACTGTTCTCTTCAGACTTGGAAATGGCAGCTTCAGGTCCTCAGCATGGTGGAGCCCACCTCCATATCTGACAGAACCTGGGTGGGGGACCCCTCAGGCCTGTTGTGTTTTGGCAGGAGGATTTCTCTTGGAGGGAGCTGAACAGAAGGTGAAGCTTTCTGAGGAAACTTTCTACGTCTCCCCACAGGTGGATATGGCCTCCCAGGTACCTTGGTTTAAGCAGCTGGCTCACTTCAAGATGCCCTGGACATCTCACAAGGACTCCTGTGAGCAGGGCATTCAGAACCTGAGCTTCAAAATGAGGAGTGGACAGATGCTGGCCGTCATAGGGAGCTCAGGTATCACAAGGGGCAAATAGTGGGGCAACGGGTTCTCTCTCTCCTGGGATGCAGGGCAGTCCCTCGAACAAATGGACGCTCCTCACAGAACTTTGCTGAGTAACAGAACAACGCAGCAGAGTTGTGAGAGCACAACTTCCAGGTCCAGCAGAGCTGGGTTCAAATCTCAGCTCCTCTATTTACTAGCTTTCATGAATCACAAGCAGGCTTCTTGCAGCTGCAGCTTCTTGCTCTGATCCTTCATTAATATAGGATGAAGGCATCAGGCAGCGTTGGAATTGAATGCTCTTTTCAGGGGACTCCTCCACCACAAGGAACACTCATCATTGTCTTCCTCTCCCCATCAGATTCCTATTTCAGTCAGACAGTGGGTAGGCACAGCCCCTGCCACAACTCACGTCTTGGATACCCCAGGTCTTAGCTCAACCTTCCACCACTGGCAAAAATTCACATTTCTGGAGTGCTTCAAAAAGTCACTTCCACAGGCCAGACTTAGAAGTGTAGAATAAGCTGGAAGAGGGCCTGGAGAACAGATTTCTGTTCCTTTCACAGTATACCTTTCCTTCTCCTGACCACCGTGAAAACATCTTTAGACGAGGTCTTCCTGCCCCGGCATCATTCCCCCTTCATTTAACAGTGAGACCAAAGTTTAGAAAAGAGAATGATTTACCTAAGGACATATATTTAATGCAGAATAAGAACTAGAACTCTGGTCTCCTGGTTCTCAGATGTTAAAAAAAAATTCAGCTGATTAAATTTTAAAGATCTTATTGGTTTTATTCAACAATTCATGAATTGGGCAGCATCCCACCTGGCAGAGAGTATTGTGTGGACCAGAAAGTTTATTTGGGTTTTTCCATAAGATGTTAGCTCCAGCCCAATAGCTTTGGTGTGCGTGCTAAGTTGTTTCAGTCGTGTCTGACTCTTTTTGCAACGCTATGAACCACAGCCCGCTAGGCTCCTCTGTCCATTGGATTCTCCAGCAAGAATACTGGAGTGGGTTGCCATGCCCTCCTCCAGGGGACCTTCCCAACCCAGGGATCAAACCCACGTCTCCCATATCTCCTGTACTGGCAGGTGGGTTCTTTACCACTAGTGCCACCTGGGAAGCCCAAAAGCTCTGGAGAGCTGCACAAAATGAAGGATTTTTACAGGCAGAACGAAGTAGGACAAGGAAGTTATTCTCGCAAAGGGCTGATTGTTTTAGGCATGATCACCTTTCTCTGGGGGACAGTAGGGGTCTATCAGTGCTGACCAGGCAATTTCAGATGGGCTGGTTTAAGTTTCTATTCCCAGGAGAGATTGAAGCTATAATTAAATTAGGCATTACATCTCAGGCTGGGGACATGGGGCTTAGCACAAGCTGACTGACTCCACTTGGGGTTTGTTTATTTTTTAAACACAGATCAAAGGCATTTCTCCCTTACACAGTGTCAGAGGGAGCACTTTGTACCTTCCAATTAATCATTTCCAGAAGTAGGGATTACTCAATTTTTTGACCATCTGTTCCACACTTTTAGTCTTCTGCTGGGGAAGTTCTGTTTACTGTCTAACCAGAGATCAAATGAGAGGATATGTGCAAATGAACTTTGTCACTGAAACAACACCCACAGGTCAAGTCCTGCGGACTGCTGGCCCTGGCCCTGCAATTCTGATCTAACAAGAAAAATGTGGAAACTTCACGGGCCAATTTTGTTTGTTAACACCTGGTGGCTTTTCTGGTTACACTTGCTTTTTCTTCATGAACTGAGGATCTAGGGAACACATGGGCCTAACTAGGCACTTCGCGCTAAGAGTCATCACAGTTAATCCTGACCACCACAGCCCTGTAGCTGTTAGAATCCCTGATTGTGGTTGAAGAAAGCTAAGTCAGGAGAGGCCAAGCAGCAATCACACTGAGTGTGTGATTTTCGACTCTAGGCTAGTGTTGTTTAGCTATAGGTTTATTTGGGAGACCCAGGTTCAATCCCTGGGTGGGGAAGATCCCCTGGAGAAGGAAATGGCAACCCACTCCAGTACTCTTGCCTGGAGAATCCCATGGAGAGAGGAGCCTGGTAGGCTATAGTCCATGGGGTCGCAAAGAGTCGGACACAACTGAGCGACTTCATTTCACTTGGCTGAAATTATTTAAATGATTTTTTAGAAAGGTTATCAATTATACCACCTGTGACTTATATTCTGCCATGCAATTCTCCAGGCAAGAATACTGGAGTGGATTGCCATTCGCTTCTCCAGGGGATCTTCCCAACCCAGGGATCAAACCCACGTCTCCTGTTTTGCAGGCAGATTCTTTACCGTCTGATCCAGGAGGGACGCATACTCTGCTCACCAAAATTATAATAGTAAAATAAAATTAATCCAAACAGCCCCAGGCATTTAAGCTTCTATAGAATCAGCAGTGGTGCTTTTCCAATGAATGAATTTACTGAGTTGGCAAAGAGTCTTGAATACCTGTGGGTGTTTTCTCCTGATTCATGGAGGATCTCCCCAAACATACCCTGACAACCTCCCCTGGAAAGACCACCCACACCCCTCACAGTTTTGTTCAGGAAACGTGGGCTTTCTGCCCCCTGATTGGGAATCCTAAGGTCCCTGTGTGGTGAAAGTCCCCTGTGCTTCCAGAGCCTGGATCCGACGATGTCCAGGCTGAGCCAGGAGTAGGGCCAGAACCCTCCCTCTGGCTCCCCCTTGGCTATTTTGTGCCTCTAAGTTCTCTTGAATGAGGTGCACCCAGGAGGCAGTGGACAGGTCCCTTTCCACACTGAAAACCTCTGGTCCGTAAGCAGATGGATGACTGAAGAGGCTACTTGATTTTCGCTTTTATGCACAAATAAAAGAGGACGTGGGGCTGTGGGCAGGGGGCTGCTTGCAGAAGGCCTGGGAATGTGGCAAGGAAGAGTTGTTACATCTGTGTGTTGGTGCTTTCCCTGTTTAAAACCTACTTGGAAATTTTGCACTCCAAAAGGAATTTACAATAAGGAAACCAAAACCCTGCCTAGGGGAATTGGACTGAGCTGTTCCTGGTAGCTTTGTTTAAGAACGCCTTCCTAGACCCTAAGCCCTATTTAATTTGCAGTTTAAATGGCCATCGAAGAGTCTCACAGAATCTCATGGAACCTGATCCAATCGGACATTTCCCCAAATTGATAGCAATTACTATGTCATTCAGAAGTGGATGGTGCTAATTTGTATGTAATAGATCTATCTTTTAAAGAGAAAGTGAAAATACTGATAAAAATAAGAGTGTAGAGAAATTCAGAACTACTGTGCTATAGTTTAAAAATCGTTTCCACATCTATTACTTCTCTATTTTTTTCTCCCTTTCTGAAAACAGGTTCCAGTTTTCCATTTTTAAAAGATACCTTATTAATTCTCCAAAACTAGTCTTTCCCACAACACCAGCTTCTGAGCCAAATGATGGGGAATGATGAAATGTTGCTGGCAGGTTTGCCAGGCAAAAATAGTTAAGCTTCCTAGTGCAATTAACACCAGCCCTGCTTGGGGGAGGGGACATACACTCTGGGCACAGGCAGTCCTGTGACAACCAGGACTCCAGCCTTCTATCATGTAGCCACAGGCCGGCCTGACCTGAACACCCCAGATTCCCAAGGATGTTCAAGTTGGCTGCTCCACGCAGGTCAGAGGGCTGTGCCACCTTCCCTAGGGAAGGCCAGAGCAGAAGGTGGTGGCTGGAGGGTGCATGGGCAGCAGAAGCTTCCAACCTGGTCCCTGCAGAAGCTCCGTTCTTGGGAATATATTTTCTCTTTAATATTTCTCTATTTGGCTGGGTCAGGGTGAGGGGAGGTTGTGAGGGTGGGGAGAGTGGGGAGTGTTCCTAGTTCTGGGTCAGGATTTAGTTCCCTGACCAGGGATTGAACCTGGGTCCCTTGCATTGGAAGGCAGATTCTTAACCACTGGACCACCAGGGAAGCCCCTCAGGGATATTTTTGGTGTTTTCTCAGGTTGTGGGAGAGCCTCTTTGCTGGATGTGATCACTGGGCGAGGCCCTGGCGGCAAGATTAAGTCAGGCCAAATCTGGATCAATGGGCAGCCCAGCACTGCGCAGCTGGTGAGGAAGTGTGTGGCCCACGTGCGCCAGCATGACCAGCTGCTCCCCAACCTGACCGTCCGGGAGACCCTGGCTTTCATTGCCCAGCTGCGTCTGCCCAGAAACTTCTCCCAGGCCCAGCGAGACAAAAGGGTAACTAACTAATCCCAGTGACCCCAAGAAGCTATGACACCCTTCCTCTGCCCATCCTTCCCTCCCTGCCTCAGGGTCCAGCCATTCCAGGCCAACTGTGAGCAAGCCGGCTCACCATCTTCCATCAGGAAAAGTCCACCAAATGCTCAGCCCTGCCTTCCTTCCCACGTTGTCCCATCTTAGCCCCAGATGTGGGATAAATATTTGCTTACTTGTTTTCCGGTTCTCCATGCTGGCAGGGAGCCGGGACATGGCCACAGTCCCAGCAAGTGGTGCCTTGCTCAGCAGTGGGAACTGCTCCGGATGCGTGGAAAGAATCCGGGAACAACCATTGCATCAGGGAAATGTAGGCCAGAGCCTTAAACCCAGGCGTCTTTATTTTGGGGCGCGATCTGCCTGGCCCGAGCAGGCCCGCGCAGCCTCTCTAAAGCCCCGGAACCGCCCTCCCTCTCACCCAGGTGGACGACGTGATCGCGGAGCTGCGGCTGCGGCAATGCGCCAACACGCGCGTGGGCAACATCTACGTGCGGGGCGTGTCGGGGGGCGAGCGGCGCAGAGTCAGCATCGGAGTGCAGCTGCTGTGGAACCCAGGTGAGGCCGGCGGGGCCCGCATGCGCCGCCTGGCTTAATCCGGTCCAACTGGAGTCCTGCCCATTAAACCAGGCTTCTCTCTGTTGGGAAGGAATCCTTATCCTGGATGAACCCACCTCTGGGCTCGACAGCTTCACGGCCCACAACCTGGTGAAAACACTGTCCAGGCTGGCCAAAGGCAACAGGCTGGTGCTCATCTCCATCCACCAGCCGCGCTCTGATATCTTCGGGCTGTTTGATTTGGTCCTCCTGATGACGTCTGGAACCACCATCTACCTGGGGGCAGCCCAGCACATGGTTCAGTATTTCACTGCAGTCGGCCACCCCTGTCCGAGGTACAGCAACCCCGCCGACTACTATGGTGAGTCAGCCAGGCCAGAGGCATGGAACAGGGCTCCCCTCGACCCCAGCCCTGCCAGGAGAGAAACTCTCAGGGGCTTCAGCGGAATAGGACCAAGGATGGAGACAGGGAGGAGATGGGGTGTATTACAGGCTTCAGTTTACCCAGCATCAAATGCTAGGAATGGCACACCATTATGCGCATGACTATTAACCTCATGAGAGCTCCAAACCAGAGGAGATATAATCCAAGAGAGTTTGGATCAGTTTCTGGTTTGGATCAGGTCTTTATTCAGGTTCCGTAGGAAGAACAGGAAATTTGGAGTTGGAAGCCACTAGGAAATCTTACGGAGAAGGCAATGGCACCCCACTCCAGTACTCTTGCCTGGAAAATCCCATGGACGGAGGAGCCTGGTAGGCTGCAGTCCATGTGGTCGCTGAGAGTTGGACACGACTCAGTGACTTTCACTTTCACTTTTCACTTTCATGCGTTGGAGAAGGAAATGGCAACCCACTCCAGTGTTCTTGCCTGGAGAATCCCAGGGACGGGGGAGCCTGGTGGGCTGCCATCTATGGGGTCGCACAGAGTCGGACCCGACTGAAGTGACTTAGCAGCTGCAGCAGCAGCAGGAAATCTTAAAGCCGTGCCCTGGTTCCCCCACAAAGGCAGGGAACCCAGAGGCTGTGGATGGGAGGCCCAAGGCACAGACCAGTTCAGTGCCTTTTGGGGGGTCTTGACCCATGAATCTCTAGATACGAAAATTGCTGTCAGCACCAGAGATGCCTTCCTGCTTGGGGTCCTGAGACCTCAGCGTATGGCCCTCAATTCTTGCGGGGACAGTTGCCTTTCCGGGTGCCCACCTTGAAAGCAGGCCCTGGGTCCTGAGTGCTGAGCAGCACCATGGTTGCTGGACAGGCTGCATGGCTGTCCCAGGGCCAGGAGAGCAGCAACTGTGGTTTGTCCCAAACATAGATCACCTGGAGCCCAGCCTTCCTCCCAGGATGGCCTGGTGTAGCAAGGGCCTTCGCAATACACATGTGGGTAAGGACCAATTCCTTGAGGGCAGACACTGCAGAGGGTGTCCCTTTGACCCTTGCAGCCCTGCCAGGCCACGGTCATCTTCGTCCTTACAGATGAGAAGACTGGAGTCCTTGCAGTCAGGTGCAGAAATGGGCCTCTCACCTCCCGTGCCCAGGAGGGAACACCCTTCTCCCAGTATCCACCCTCCAACCCTCTAAGAGGCCACTCTTTCTGGCCCACCAGCTCTCGCCCTCTGCACTCACTCACACTGTGAACTCACCCGGAGGTCATCCGTCTCCCTGTGCTCAGATATCCGCTTGGCTTCCTGCCAGTGTGTCATCCTCTGATTGGTCATCCCCAGATAAGGGGGCAGAGGGCATCTGCCAGCCTGGCCACTGAAAGCAACATACTGTAGTCCTAGAGAGAAGTTGCCAGAAATCAGGTGCCCACATCTGGAAAAACAAATCTTTTTCTTAACTTTATATTATTCATGCCTCGCAAATCCGAGGGCATGGCCTGGCAGTGCCCAGAGAATCTGACACTTGAAGTTATGGCCCCACACAGTGAGGGCACCCTTCATGATTTACAAGGCCCCTCTGAGATGTTTTCCTGCCTTGAGATGTGTCATGAAAATGCGGAAAGGAAAGAGGCAGAGAGGTGAAGAGTGATTCCCTCTGGGCATCTCTCTGCCTCTGTCTGTTCTGATCACTTTGTGGTCCACTCTCAGAGGGTGGGGAGCGTGTCCCAGGGTCCCCTCTGACAGCATCGTGGGCCATGAGCACCTGTGGGACCCAGGTCACCCATGGCCCCGCTCCTGCTGCTTACAGTGGACTTGACCAGCATTGACAGACGAAGCAAAGAACAGGAAGTGGCCACCAGGGAGAAGGCTCGGTCCCTTGCGGCCTTATTTAAAGAAAAAGTGCATGGCTTTGATGACTTTCTATGGACAGCGGAGTCAAGGAAGCAGGGTGTGGGCATTTGTGTGCAGAGGTAAGGCAGTGGGTGGCCCTGGGGGGAGAGCACCCTGCAGAAAGTGCCCGTCCCTGCATGACACTCTCTATCTCCTGACAGCTCGGCTCCTGACACCAACGTATTCCAGGCTCCCACTAAGCTGCCCGGCCCCCTACAGCAGTTTGCCATACTGATCCGGTAATTATTTGCCATTTCATCACCCCCTTGGCCCCCAAAAGTCTTAGTTGTATCAAATTAAGCCCTTTAGAGCTAAAGTGAATTTGAAGGAGGAATTTAATTTGAAGAGGTAGGGTCGTTTGAAAAAACAGCACCAGCCCTCCATGTGATACAGAGAACTCCTGCTCCTTTGATTCTTTAAACAAAATCAACATTTCCTTGCTAGCCAGATGCTCATAGAAGTTACCCAGAATCATTGTAAAAAATTAAATCGATACAGGAGACCCTCAAGTGGACAAGGGAAGTTTCCCTGCTATGTGAGCCCTCACAAAAAACCAGATCTGAGTGTTTGGTGTGAGTCCAAAATGTTTCCATGCACATAAATATTTTAATATATAAATGAGATCATGCTAAGTCATGTTGGTCGTGTCTGACTCTTTGTGACCCTGTGGACTGTAGCCTGCCAGGCTCCTCTGTCCATGGGATTTTCTAGGCAAGAATACTAGAGTGGGTTGCCACTTCCTCTAAGATATCTTCCTGACCCAGGGATAGAAGTCTTACGTCTTATGTCTCCTTGTACATACACTGTTATACTTCTGATTGGCTATTTCCTCGGGATGACTGCTTTAAATAAAATTGCAAGGTGATACAGCGTTGGTAAAAGTCACAATCATTTCCTGAGTACCGACTGTGAGACAGATGGGCTCATCAGTCACCTCACTTGAACCTCACAGTAACTGTGAGGTGGGCACCACTCTTCCCATTTTACAGAGGAGAAAAATGAGGTTTACAGAGATTACAGGACATTGCCAGGGTCACAGTGCTGGGGTCTGGTGTTCGCTTGGCACCTCTTTCTTCTGTTTTTTAAGTCGTCAGATTTCCAATGACTTCCGAGACCTGCCAACCCTCCTCATCCACGGGGCGGAGGCCTGCCTGATGTCCCTGATCATCGGGTTCCTCTACTACGGCCACGGGGCAGTCCAGCTCTCCTTGACGGACACGGCAGCCCTCTTGTTCATGATCGGAGCTCTTGTCCCTTTCAACGTGATCCTGGATGTCATCTCCAAATGTGAGTGTGGCCTGCCCTCTGTGACCCACATGCAGAGCCGTGTCAGCCATGCTGTGAACTGGACCAGGGCTGGCCTGAGTTCCGTGTAGCTCCTGGAGGAGACAGGTCTGCTGAACAGTTTCACCCTGACTGCTAAATAAAAGCTGAGGGTTGTTTTTAAACTTCGTGTATTAATATCAGTATGCAAATGAGAACAAATTACCTAAGAGTCTGAGGCTTTTCTCTCCTAGCAGGAGTTATATTGACAGCAATGCATAAGTCAGAGAATTATGAACATCTGAATTAGGATCAAAAATTGCCTTTTTTTAAAAATATATGACATTGAGGCAATAAAACTAGTTTTAATTATACAAAGAGAGACTCAAACAGCAACACTGTAATTTCATTTTTTCATTCTCCTTTTCTCCCCTTTTTAGGTCACTCAGAGAGGGCACTGCTTTACTATGAACTCGAAGATGGGCTGTACACGGCGGGGCCGTATTTCTTTGCCAAGGTGACTGGTCAGGCTTCAGAGTGAATGCCACATGGAAGAGTGGGCAGAAGAATCTTCTCCACATTGTACAGAAGTTACAGGGAAGCATTTTGCTCAGCGGTGGGGCTGAGCATCATCTGTGGTTGCAGATACCACAATCCTTAGGAGAGTTTCAGAGACTTGATGAGTCTCTGATAAATTTTTCAAACATTTATCAGAAGGCCAGGACCGTGGACCAGGAATGACATTTTTCTGGCCACCAGAAACCTAGCAGAGAAGAGGTGGGAAACACCTACACCTAGCGTCCTTCACCTCTCCAGTCTCTCCACGTCCCTGGAAAGCAGGTTGGAAGGTTTAATGGCCCTCATTTCAAAGAAGTGGAGGCTCAGAGAAGTTAAGTGGCTGCCTCCAGGCCACACAGCTACCATGTCTGGGTAGGCAGAGTAGGGATTTGAAACCAGGTCTCCAGAGCTCTGCACTGCCCCAGAGGGAGCATACAGCACCTGCAGGGGGAAGTCAGCAGTGAGTTCATGCTTGTGGGTCCCACACACCTGTGCCCACTAACCCTCCGGTGGCAACTGCAGTCACCACCAGGAGGGAAGGCTGGGGACACTGGGGGCTGCTGCCTTTGAAAGATCAGCAGCAAATAAAGGTGCTGGCTCACATCCTTTGCAGATCCTGGGGGAGTTTCCTGAGCACTGTGTCTACATCATCATCTATGGAATGCCCATCTACTGGCTGGCCAGCCTGCGCCCAGGCCTCGAGCCCTTCCTGCTGCACTTCCTGCTGGTGTGGCTGGTGGTCTTCTGCTGCCGGGTCATGGCCCTGGCCGCCGCTGCCCTGCTCCCTACCTTTCACATGTCCTCCTTCTTCGGCAACGCTCTCTACAACTCCTTCTACCTCACTGGGGGCTTCATGATAAGCTTGGACAATCTGTGGACAGGTGAGGTCGGCTCTCCTCACCTGCTCAAGCTTTTCGAGGCCTCCTGTGGCTGGATCAGTCTGCTTTCCTCTGGCGTTGTGAGCTCATCCCTTCGGTCCAACTCAGAGTTGGGAGCAGATTTGAAAGAAGGGGTCCATGGTGGGGTGGGGCAGAGGGTACCTTCTCATACAGCCCGGCTGACACCCAGGGGCCACCCTTGACTCTCCCTCCCTACATCACCAGTGAGCCAGATCGCTTCTTCCGCCCATGTCTTTCTGAAATGTCCTCTTGCCTTATCCCCTGCCCTGGCTCCTATCAGCTGATCTTGGGCCAACTGTGATAGTCTGGTGTCTATGACCCTGGTTCCTCCACGTCTGAACCCTCACCCTGCAGCGCTAGCTCCCTGAGGTACAGAGCCAGTCACTGCTCTGTCCCAGTGGGCCCGGGGCTGCTCATTCCTGGCTGCCTCCACCCGACTCTTCTGAAGCCCCCCGTACGCTCCATGCCCTCACGACTGAGCCTGTGGATCACTGCCCATGGATTCACCTTCCACGGGCCTTTCCTGATGAGCCGGGCAGGGTTCACTGCTTCCTCCTCCTCCCTGAGCCAGGATCCCTCCGTGGGGTCAGGGTACAGACTCAGTCATCTCTGTAATCTCTGGTGTAGGGCTGCTGAGACTCCAGAGTCCAGAGGTTCTGTGAAGCTGAGCACATGCTGGACCTAATCAGTTACTCTCTGGAGTTACTATAGGTCAAGCATGTGCTGGACACCTAATGAAATTACTCCATGGAGTTACTATAGGTCAAGCCCGTGCTGGACACCTAATGAAATTGCTCTGTGGCGTAGTTACTGTAGGCCAAGCACGTGCTGGACACCTAATGAAATTACTCTGTGGAGTTACTATAGGCCAAGCATGTGCTGGACACCTGATGAAACTGCTCTGTGGAGTAGTTACTGTAGGTCAAGTGCACAGTGATCCTGCAGCCACTCAGGCCCTCTGTCCCAGCAGTCCATGTCTCCAGCTTCCCCTCTGCTCTTTCACCCTTTTGTTCTCTCCCTCACTCTCAGCTCCCTCAGGGGACTTGCTGCCCCTGGGTCAGAGCCACCAGGGCATCTCTGCAGACTCACTTCCTAGGAGGCAGGTGGTTGGACCCTGTGAATAACATGACTCTCACTTTCTCCAGTCCCCGCATTGATTTCCAAGGTGTCCTTCCTCCGATGGTGTTTTGAAGGGCTGATGAAGATCCAGTTTGGTGGGCACGCTTATTACATGGAAGCTGGCAACATCACCATCCGTATCCCGGGAGACATGGTAAGTAGCCCAGGCCTTGGCTGTACGTCGACAGCAGCCCTCTGAGCGTGTTCTTAATGAGCTCACCGATGTCTCTGTCCCCAGATCCTCAGTTCCATGGGCCTGAACTCTTATCCACTCTACGCCATCTACTTCTTTGTCATTGGCATCAGTTGTGGCTTCGTGATCCTGTACTATCTGTCCTTAAGGTTCATCAAACAGAAATCAAGTCAGGACTGGTGATTCACGCCCAGACTCCTGCCTGCTGGTGGGGGACTCGAGAAGGCCATTCAGCTGCACTCCCTTCCTCCCAAGGAGCCCCTTCCCAGGCACAGGGAGGACCAGGACAGAGCTCCGCTACATCCGGTCCACACTGCTGCAGTGGCACAGGCTGGCCACAGGAGGGCAGTAGAATAAAGACAGTCAAAAGGGATTTCTGATCACCAGCTGGAGGTTGAGTTTACTGGGAACCTGAAAACCATACCTGGGGGACATCTACAATGTCATTAATTTATTTCCTTTTGATGTATATATTTGTATAGGCAACTAATACAAGATGGGAACAAATTAGGTATGAATCGAGGCGTTAGGCCATGTGGAAAAAGTAACATAATAGCTGGTGGAGTATTTGGCCTTATCTTCCAGGGTCCCCAAACTCTGAGCCATTCTCAATACAGAAAATGACCTAAAACATACCAGCAAGATGCCATCTCTTCTTTTTGTGTGAGGTCATGTGCTCCAAAAGCTAAACTGAACAATTAAATATTTATTGAGCAATTGCTCTGCGCCAGATTCAGGGCAGAACACTTTTATGTGGATCACGTTATTCAGTTCTCTGTTAAAACAACCCTTTGTGGTAGGCGGTATCCCATTTTATAGATGAAGAAACAGAGGCACAGACTAACTGTTTACCTAATATATGGTGGAGTCACGTGACATCAGAAAGGCCTATAGGAGTTAGCGGGCAGAAGGCAAGTCCTGGGCCACTGTAAGGCTTGGAAGCCCAGGAAGGCTCCAGAAGATGAAGAGGTCTATGGACACTGTGTCAGGCCTCTCTCGTGGTACATCTCACCTCTCTGGCTGAGTCTCAGACCAGCCTGGAACCTTTTGCAGTGACTAGTATGGCCCTGGTCATGTTTCCTGTCTGAGCTTTGAGGACCAGCTGACCCAAAACAGGTACACAGAAAGTACGGAGGAAGTTATCCTCAAAGGAAAACCAGAGTCTGAAACAACAAGAAGGGGCAAGGTAGATGGTTAGGAGGCAAACAGTGAATGTTCTCCTCGGGTTTCCTAGACCATCACTACTTGAAGTGTGAGCCCTGGGCCAGCAGCATGGGTCCTGCCTGGGAGCTGGTTAGACCGTCAGTATCTCAGGCACCAGCCAGACCCACTGAATCAGAATCTGTATTTTGGAAAGATCCCCCGGGCTGCCCTGGTAGTCCAGTGGCTAAGAATCCTGCCAATGCAGGGGATTCGGGTTCGGTTCCTGGTTCAGGAAGCTCCCACGTGCTGAGGGGCAGCTAAGCCCATGTGCCACAACTACTGGGTCCACATGCCGCAACTACGGAAGACCACGCACCCAGAGCCCGTGCTCTGCAACTGCAGAGAGAAAGCCTGCGCACTCCCAACAAAAAGCAGCGCCTGCTTGCTGCAACTGGAGAAAGCCCGCATGCAGAAGTGAAGATCCAGCACAGTCACAAGTAGCTTAAAAATATATACATCCCCGGCCAAAAAGTAAATAAGTAGATCCCCAGGTGGTCTGTACGTACATCCAGGCTTGAAGAGCAGTGCCTAGCACACTTCCCTTATATAAGACATCCATCCGACTTGGGATATTCATCTTACACTGTAACACTTCACATGCATCACTGTAACACCACACATGTGTCATTGTTACATTGCCAGCCTCCAAAGGGCAGACCCCACTCAAGACTCATTTACTGTTCTGACAATGTCCTGCATAGCAAAAGGAGCCAGGTCAGGATCAAGCATTGGATCTAGGCGTCAATTCACTTTGGTCTCTTTTAGTTTAAAATAATCCTCAACTTTCCTTAATTCCCATGACCTTGACACATGAGCGTTTTGTAGAATATCTCTAGATGTGGTTTGTCTGATACGTTTTTATGATTGAATTCAGGTCATGCCCCTTTGGCAGGAGTATCACAGAGGACTGTGCCCTTCTCGTTGCATCCTCTCAGTGGCACACGATTTCAGTTTGACCTGAACTGATGTTAACTTTGATCACCTGATCAAAGGAGTATTGCCAGGATTCACATAGTCAACAGTTTTCCCTCCTTTTGTAATTATTAATAAGCATTTGTAGGTAGGTATTTTGAAACTGCTCCTCAAAGTTTGCATTAATTCATTTTTAAATTTGTATCAGTATAAACTTGTGGTTTTCTATTTTATTCAGTGGGCTATCTTTTACTATCATTTTACTATCTTTTACTATCATTCTTAATTTAGATGTTCAAACTGTCCCTGATGTGGCCCTGAGAGCCTCTTCAAGCTGGCTTCTGCCTCCTTGTGATAAGTCCCCCTCATTCTCTGAACACTTTTGCAACTGTTTCAGACTCACCTTGTACTTTCCCACCTCCCACCCCCTAATCATGGAAGTAAATATTTCCTTAAAGAATCTTGGTTCCTTTCAGTGGAAAATGGCATTTAGAAGCCATTAGAAGCCAAGATATGAGTGGTAAGTATGCTCATTGCCATTGGGGCGTCACTGTTTCCAGGCCCTCTCAGTGGGAATATATACATGGATATATATGTGCACATGTATATGTGTGTACACACATGCACACACCAGTGAACCAGTGAAGTTACTCAGTCGTGTCAAGCTCTTTGCGACCCTATGAACTTTAGCCTACCAGGCTCCTCCATCCATGGAATTTTCCAGGCAAGGGTACTGGGAATGGGTTGCCATTTCTTTCTCTAGGGGATTTTCCTGACCCAGGGATCGAACCCAGGTCTCCTGCATTACAGGCAGACGCTTTACCGTCTGAGCCACCAGGGAAGCCTCTGTCCAAATTTTTATATATATTAATATTTTCCTCCCACACCGATACATCTAATTCCAATCTACCACCACAGAGTGGATTCTTCTTCTCTTTTCACAATTGTAACTCCCTCCTCCCATTGTAAGAAACCTGGCTTTCACTAACCTTAATATTTTCGCTCATTTCATTCATCTCCTATATATAACCAATCTCCCAACTACACTGCACTCCTTCGCCTGTGTGGATACCCTGCTAAGACTCTAAATCCCAAATCAAGCTGTCTCCAAGTCAGCAGAGATGCCCTTCTCACCCTACTCTGGCCCATCACACATCTCTCCCACCCCCCTTCACAGCCCACACCCGCTAACACCCAGGCTGTGGTCACCCAGTGGCTTTAGGCCTGACTGGAGAAGGGGGAAGACCACTGGGTTTTTTCTTTAACTCCCCGATGATTCCAGCATGTAGGGAGAGTTGACAGTCACTAAGGTACATCGTGTGATTTCATTCTGCAAAAGGTTTTAATAACTCAGTGGGCTATGGAGTGCAGGACTGCAGGGTCACAGAACAGGGGGCAAGGTGCCAAGGCGGGAGAGATGCAGAAACTCCAGAAGAACCTTTTTTTTTCTTTCTGTATCCTGGAGCTTTACTAAATACCAGTGTGGATGCACCCCCTCAGAGATCCGTTCCACTGGTCTGTTTTAAAAAATGCTCCTCAGGGGATGGGAGGCCAGGGAGAAGAACCACTGTTCCAGAGGCATGCACACAGTTCAGTGAGGCTTCCCTGCTCTAAAAGGGTAGAGATCTGCTTCTGTGTAATTATTAAAAGCAGAGGTTGTGACGAGAACATAGAAAACCTTCCTGAACATAAACAGAAGCAATATTTTCTTAGGTCAGCCTCCCAAGGCAAAAGAAATAAAAATAAAAACAAACAAATGGGACCCAGTCAAACTTAAAACCTTTTGGACAACAAAGGAAACCATCAACAGAAGGAAAAAACAACTTACAGGAGGAAATATTTGCAAATGATGCTATCGACAGGGTGTTAATATCCAAAATATACAAACAGTTTATACAACTCACCAGAAAAAACCCAAGCAAAAAAATAGGCTGAAGATATGCAGATGGTCAACAGGCACATGAAAATATGCTCAATGTCACTAGTTTTTAGGGAAATGCAAATAAAAAATAAAATGAGGTAGCACCTCACATCAGTCAAAATGGCTATTATCAAAAAGCCTACAAATTATAAATGCTGGAGAGGATGCAGAGAAAAGGGAGCCCTCCTACACTTGTTCATGGGAATGTAAATCGGTGCAGCCACTATGGAAAAGTGTGGTGCAGTGTGGAGGTGTCTCAAAAAACTAAAAATAGAGCTACAGGACGATCCACCAGTCCCACTCCTGGGCATGTATCTAGAAAAGATAAAACTCTAATCTGAAAAGATAGATCCACTCCAGTGTTCACAGCAGCACTATTTACAACACTGAAGACATGAAAATAACTGAAGTGCCCATCAACAGACGATTGGTTTAAGAATATGTGGGGTATATACACATATATGCATACATACACTAAACAGAATATTCAGTTCAGCTCAGCTCAGTCGCTCAGTCGTGTCCCACTCTTTGCGACCCCATGAATCGCAGCACGCCAGGCCTCCCTGTCCATCACCAACTCCCGGAGTTCACTCAGACTCATGTCCATCGAGTCGGTGATGCCATCCAGCCATCTCATCCTCTGTTGGCCCCTTCTCCTCCTGCCCCCAGTCCCTCCAAGCATCAGGGTCTTTTCCAATGAGTCAGCTCTTCGCATGAGGTGGCCAAAGTATTTTACTCAGCCATAAAAAAGAATGAAATACACGTGTGCTAGGAAACTGTCGAGTGAAACCGCCTGGCTTGGCCAGGCATGATAATAACCACTTTCATGAGTTGTCTCACAACAGGAGGTCCTGATAAAAAACATTAGTGCTACCACGAAAAACTGAGGAGAATTCAGGAGGGGCCAAAAGGAGGGAGGCGATGCCAGCCCATAATATGTCCTGCCAGCCTCCCAGAAACCCTCACTCTGGAATCCATCCTGGCTGACAGATGCACACACTGCCAGAAAGGCCCCCAAGGCACAAGACCAAATATAGGCACAGGAATGATGATTGGCCAAGACAGCTTGGAAGGCTCACCCCACCACTGTCAAACCTGACACTGAGTCACACGGCAGAGCTGTCCCCTCACCCTGCTTCTCTTCACGTAGGTGCTGCTTTCCCATGAAGTCTTTTGCGTGGTCAGTCCGTGTGTCTCCTCAGTTTACTTCCTAGTGTTAAATAAGAATCCACTCTCTGGCCTTGGACAGAGTCCCACTGCAGTACCATCCGCAGCAAGATGGATGGACTTAGAGAATATCATACTAAGTCAAGTCAGGCAGACAGAAAAAGATAAACATTATGTGATATCACACACGTGGAATCTAAAGTATGGGCCTGTAAAGAAAGCTGAGCGCCGAAGAATTGCTGCTTTTGAACTGTGGTGTTGGAGAAGACTCTTGAGAGTCCCTTGGACTGCAAGGAGATCCAACCAGTCCATTCTGAAGGAAATCAGTCCTGAATATTCATTGGAAGCACTGATGCTGAAGCTGAAACTCCAATACTTTGGCCACCTGATGTGAAGAACTGACTCATTGGAAAAGACCCTGATGCTGGGAAAGATTGAAGGCGGGAGGAGAAGGGGACAACAGAGGATGAGATGGTTGGATGGCATCACTGACTCAACGGACATGAGTTTGAATAAACTCCCAGAGTTGGTGATGGACAGGGAGGCCCGGTGTGTTGCAGTCCATGGGGTCTCAAAGAGTTGGATGTGACTGAGTGACTGAACTGATGGGATTAGCAGATACAAACTAATACACATAAAATAGAGATGCAACAAGAATTTACTATACAGCCCAGGGAACTATATTTGTTATCTTGTAATAACTTACAATCCAGGTTCGATCCCTGGGTCGGGAAGATCCCCTGGAGAAGGAAATGGCAACCCACTCCAGCTCTCTTGCCTGAAAAACTCCATGGACAGTCGCCTGAGGACCCTGGTAGGGGACAGTCCATGGAGTCGCAAAGAGTTGGACACGACTGAGCAACTTCACGACAACGAATAACTTACAATGGAAAATAAACTTAAAATGTGTACATGTAACTGAATCACTTTGCTCTACACCTGAAACTAACATAATATTGTAAATCAGCTATGAGGTGAGGTGAGGTGAAGTCACTCAGTCGTGTCCGACTCTTTGTGACCCCGTGGACTGTAACCTACTAGGCTTCTCTGCCCATGGGATTCTCCAGGCAAGAATACTGGAGTGGATTGCCATTTCCTTCTCCAGGGGATCTTCCTGACCCAGGGATCGAACCCGGGTCTCCCGCATCAGAGGCAGACGCTTTAACCTCTGAGCCACCAGGGAAGCCCTCTGAAACTCCAATACTTTGGCCACCTGATGTGAAGAACTGACTCATTGGAAAAGACCCTGATGCTGGGAAAGATTGAAGGCGGGAGGAGAAGGGGACAACAGAGGATGAGATGGTTGGATGGCATCACTGACTCAACGGACATGAGTTTGAATAAACTCCCAGAGTTGGTGATGGACAGGGAGGCCCGGTGTGTTGCAGTCCATGGGGTCTCAAAGAGTTGGATGTGACTGAGTGACTGAACTGATGGGATTAGCAGATACAAACTAATACACATAAAATAGAGATGCAACAAGAATTTACTATACAGCCCAGGGAACTATATTTGTTATCTTGTAATAACTTACAATCCAGGTTCGATCCCTGGGTCGGGAAGATCCCCTGGAGAAGGAAATGGCAACCCACTCCAGTTCTCTTGCCTGAAAAACTCCATGGACAGTCGCCTGAGGACCCTGGTAGGGGGCAGTCCATGGAGTCGCAAAGAGTTGGACACGACTGAGCAACTTCACGACAACGAATAACTTACAATGGAAAATAAACTTAAAATGTGTACATGTAACTGAATCACTTTGCTCTACACCTGAAACTAACATAATATTGTAAATCAGCTATGAGGTGAGGTGAGGTGAAGTCACTCAGTCGTGTCCGACTCTTTGTGACCCCGTGGACTGTAACCTACTAGGCTTCTCTGCCCATGGGATTCTCCAGGCAAGAATACTGGAGTGGATTGCCATTTCCTTCTCCAGGGGATCTTCCTGACCCAGGGATCGAACCCAGGTCTCCCGCATCAGAGGCAGACGCTTTAACCTCTGAGCCAAAAGCAGGGGTTGCAATCTTTCCCCTTTAAGGGTCAGATAGCAAATAGTTGTCTTTGTGGGCCATACAGTCTGTCGCAACTACTTAAATTGGCTGTCACAGTGCAAAGGCGCCACAGACGTCTCTGAAGTCTGGGTGGCGTGGCTGTGTTCCAGTGAAACATTATTTAGGAAAACAGGCAGCGTGCAGATTTGACCTGAGGCTGTAGTTTGCAGACCTTTGATCAAAAGGTAAAGGGTTTGAAATTTGCATTTTTAAGCCCTCTGATTTCAACTTGTGCTATTGACAGGGAAATTTTAATTAAGCAGAAAATAATTACCTTTATATTGACTGAAATGTTTCCTGATGAGATTTTTAAAAACTGCTTTCGTTCCTATAAAGAAAGATTATTTAAGACGCAATCATTCCCTCGGTCAAGCTGATCTCCTCGGTCAGGCTCACAGATCTTGCATTTGTTTCTTTCCTTCCACTTTCTTCTTGTTTTGATCCCAGATTAAACAGCTAGCAGCAGTGATATTTAAATCTGTACCAAATCCAAGTGTGAACTACAAACCTGGGGCTAGGGGGTTCTACTGAGATGTAAATTAGTCACTGGGCAGAGTTTAGCACAGCTGCCCTGGGCCCCTCTCCTTTAGGCCCAGTCAGGGAGCTGGAGCGAAGGAGAGAGCAAGGGCCTGGGATGCTGGTATGTAGGAGTAAGGAAGCATCTTGCTGGCTGATCTCTGCTTATTTACATCCAATTCTCATGCCTGAAAGCATCCTGATTTGCAAATAGTCTAAACTAGGTAATTCAAATCTCAAATCATCTGTCATCTGTGTTGATAAAATGACTGGTTCTTCTAAAGTGGCCAGGGTATGGAGCCTGTCTTTATCCCATAGTCCGCCTGGGTAGGGCAGGAGGCAGGGAGATGGAGCACAGCCCATTTTCCAGTGGCAGCCTGGAAACAGACGTGCATGTGGTGTTAGCGGCTAATAATTAAAACAATCGTGTCTTAAGCTCTGGGTTGAGATTTTTAAATACTCACCATCTCAAAGACTGGATACTTCTCAGCTTTCCAGGTGATAGTGCTCAGTTATCGTGTCGTGTTTCCCCAGACTGCTAAAAAGCCCCACGGTCCCACGTTAAAGACGAAGCTCTGTGTTTGAGTCCACTCCTCACTGTGCTTGTGCTCAGCTGGAGGTTGTCTGATTTCATTACACATTTGAGTGCTGTCTTCCTCCTGGCAGCAAACCTCGAAATTCTTACCTGCGGGCACACAAGGTCTGAGAAAATTCCTTGGGCGTCAACCCTAAGATCCTAGTTCTGAACTAAAAGATGGTTCCTCGATCTCCTATGAAAAGGTGTGTGAGGAAGAACGCCCACCCCCCAGCACACAGAAACCATAAACCTCAAAAGCAACATGCCTTGGAAAGGGGGACAAGTGAGGTACCCGTTGATTTCATTCAATGATGCTTACTGGGCACCTAGCACTGCCAGAATGGTGGGGCCCCAGAGCTCAAGTTCTTGGGAGAAAAAAACCGCAAGTAAATGATTAAGAGAATCTCAGCAAGTGCAGGGCAGTGGCAGGGTTGGTGAGATCTGTTATTGATCTCTTGAAGATCCAGAGTCCAAGCGGATGTGCAGGGTGGTAGATCTGAAGCCGGTTAAGTGTTTTTGCTCTACTTGGACCTGATGACGTTGCTTTTTTTCATGCAAAAAAACCCTGATAAGTGCCCATTTTCAATTTGCTAATACAACCATTTTCCTTATTAATACTAAAGCTGCATAATGTGGGCTATGTAAAAGTCTGCAGGCTGAAAACAGGGTGTGTTTCAATGGAAACACTCACATGTATGATTGCATAATAGCAAAGAGATAAATGACCATGATTTTGTAACCCCCTGCTGCTGTTAGTTTGACCATACTTCAGGAATATTGCTTTCATTTATAGAAACTCTACAAGGTTGGTTTGTCAAAAAGACAAATATTAAATGAAAATTGTTTGCTTGAAGACATGAGAAAAAGTGTGCAAAGCACACACACTGCAGACTGAAGAAATAAAATATTCCAGGAAGAATAATTTGCAATATAAAGCTTAGTAATTTATTGCAACTTGAAAATCTGCTGATTATGCCAGACACTGGGGATTAGATTAAATGGAAGAAAATACCTTTATATTGCAAGCTGTCCAGTCTGGGAACACTTGTATGGATGTGAAAGGTTTTAAAAATATATTCTTAGAGATTCTGATTTGATTTTTAACTGAGTCTAAGCTGGATTCTCATAGTAATAAGTACACGTCTGTCCAGGGTCCTGGCTATATATCGCTGATTCCAGGCAAATTAACTTCTGTAAGCACCTCACTGTAGTATCAGGCAGGAGGGGTGTGTGACACATGGTAGAACACACAAAACTGACCACTGACAACTGGGGAATGTGCTAGGCTGGGGATATACAGACAGGAGACAAAGCCCTGACCCTCAGGGAGTTCACAACCTGTGTGACTGGCATCCGCGCTGCTTTCAAGCAGCTGTGGGGACCCTGGAGAGCAGGGAGCGCGGCAGGGACACTGAAGCATCCTCAGAGCACACTCACAAACAAGGCACAGGACAGGGAAGGTAGGAAGACAGGAGCGTGCACAGCCCTGGTGGAGGGGAGCCCACTCCGCTGTACAGCTTTAAAATGCTTCGTCTGACACTTAAAAGTCCCCCTTGTTGTGTCATTTACCACACATCCAACTCTAATTCTCACCAACCATGGACCTCGGAGATCTCAAGTATCTGCTCACCCTTAAAACAGATAAGCAATGACTTCATACGCACAACCTGTGCACCATTTGACAAGGAAATTGTGGCCACAACAGAGGCCACCACACAATTTTTAATAAAAAAATTTAAGACTCAAGTCCTTGAAATGGCTTAAAGTGGTTATATAAAAATTCGATAAGATAAAAATGAACAAGCACACAGTTTGCTGGAACAGTTTATTCAAAGCAATTCACATTAAAATATTAGGTTTAAGTACACATACAATTGTATTATAAAACACTATACTTTTCCAAGGTTTATGACATTTACTTTTTAGAATCACCTGTATGCTTCTGAGTCTAAAAGATACCACTGAGTGTTGCTGTAATTGTATTTATATTCCCATTTATTTCAAGTTTCCTATTAGATATTTAGGAAGTATTCATAACCTCATCTAGAATATACATGGTTCTATGTTAAATGTTTACATTTAAAAGGGGAAGCCAATACTGTGCTACAGATACATGACTTGATAGTTCTTTAATATATGAAATATATTTAATGGTTCAGCTTGCTAGAAATGTTATTAAGCAGGAAAAGCTCCTCAAGCGGTTTATATCTATCTCCTCTGCACTAGACCCACATTCTACCAGAGTCCATATACAAGGCTGGCTTGGAGTCATTTCATGTAAATGAGATTGTACTCTGAGTTTCTGTAAAAATGACTGGGAAGTTCAGATTTTGCCCCAAGGTTGTTCTTAGAGATCTGTGTCAATGACTATTAATAAAATTTAGCTCAACTAACCTATGATTGGCGTAACTACAAAATACAGAGCCTGTTTCAGTGGAATCCCAAATGGAGTGAGGCTCATGGCAAATCAGGTATCATCAAAGGTCCTGTACCTGAAAAGTACACAAAGGGAAGCTTAGGACTAAGTTCTGGAGGCTGGGACTCAGCACTGAGCGAGCCCCACTCCTTAGGTCTAATTCTGCAGAGCAGAGATGAAGAAAAGCATGGCTGGCGCCACCATAACATTATTCCTTGGCTTCCCTCCGTCAACCCTCCCTTCTCGTGACATCTGCAGGCCCTAGATGCAGGGCGGTTGGTCCCAACGACACAGAAGTTAGCAGCATAAACAGCGTGGGGCTGGCTTATTTCCCAAGGCAAGGTCCCCCTTCTTGTACATGGTGGGAACCAAGCAACCTCATGGAAACCAAAACAGTAGCTAATCACTGATTTCAAATGAATAAGGAATACACCAAATGGGGATGTCTCAATTAAAGCATTTTCAGCTTTTAAATAATACCATAATCCCCAAGTAGGCCGACATTACATAGTAAGATGACAGACTATCTTGACTACCCCGCCTTAAATTCTTTTATAGTAAAGACTTACAGTGTAGCTATTAACAGGCATTAAGGCCTATTTGCTTGCCTGGAGAATCCCATGGACGGAGGAGCCTGATGGGCTACAGTCCACAGGGTCGCAGAGAGTCGGACACGACTGAGCGACTTCACTTTCACAAGGCCTATTTGAGGACAACTTTAGTAACACTGAATACAAACCAAGATTTCACTCCTTCATATACTTATTTACATATTCATTGGGTGTGCGTATGAAGTAACAAGTCCAGTGTAGGGTAGAGCTTAAACTGATGAAGACTTGAAACCATGATGAACGGAAATGTATCGCTCTACTTCAAGATCAGACTCATGACTCAGATGCAGATCTGGAGACTTCAGTGAACAGAGGTCCGTGGGAGCCGCCGAGGTAGAAGGGAAGGCTTGGAGGGAGCACCCTGAACCAGCAAGTCTCTGAGTCTTAGCGTCTCACTGGAAATGACAAGCGATGGATTTGATGACATGTCAGATGCCTCTGGCGCCAACATTTTACAAACTGGAAAGTATGTGGGGTGTGTAAGTAAAGAATTTCATAGTATATTAAGCATCAGAGGGCCCACTGAGCATCATTTTGTCTGGCTCCAAAAGTTTTCAGATAAACAGTATTGACAACCAAGTCCACTAAAGGAACAAAATAGCAGAGGATCTGAAAAGTCAATGGGGAGAAGAACCCCGAAAACCTATGGCCTCATACACCAGGAGCTTCAAAGAAAATGCCATAGATTTACAGTGTCGGCAAAACCCAAAAATGTCCAGTGACTTAATATACACAGTTATGGTCAGTAAGACGGTGAACATTATCAACATTATGAATAAATAAAAGTACATAAACAAAGTCACTTTTTATTTGTTTATTTTATCCTCTAAAACACGTTTAAAAAATAATATTTAGACACAGAATCACAAATACACAGAAAATAAAACAGTGCTGGCTTGCTTCACAAATGGGTTTCCTTTGACTCCTTTAGCTGCTTTGCATAAAACTCAAAGCTCTCCTGTAGACAAGAAAAGAGGGAGGGAGGTTACAGATAAGAGTTACCAGCAAGAGATGACGGCACAAAACTTGGAAATCATGAAGTACTGCCAACTGGCAGGACAGACTGCTGGGCCCATGATAGCTGCCGTCCCCTCAAGGCTTCAGCACTCTGCTTTGTTTCATGAAATCACCTATCCAATAGCCCCCAAGTCAGAGTCAAAGCACCAAGAGCCCCTGCTCTGTGTGTGCAGGGGTTAACGCTTGGGAGACTCTGCAGTCTCCCTTGGGAAGGTTAAGAGGTTTGAAATAAACATGTTTTAGCCACTTCCAGTTCAGTGAAACAGTAAAAAGGAATTCTGCACATATGATTTCTCTTATTAAACAAAGCCAAGTAAAACAAAATTTCCCAGGCAACCTACTGAATGGGAGAAAATATTTGCAAAGGTATTTATCTGATGAGGGTTAACTGTCATACAAAAAATTTATATAACTCAACAGCAACAATGGAACTGAACAGACATGTTTCCAAAAATGAACTACAGATGGCCAAGAGGTACGTGAAAAGCTGCTCAACATCACCAATCAGGGAAATGCAAACAAAAAACACCCTGAGATGGATCTCCCTTCATATCTGTTAGAATGGCTACTGTAAAAATATGACTAGAAATAACAAGTGTTGGTGAAGATAGGGAGAAAAAGGAGCCCGTGTGCACTGTTGGTGGGAACATACATGGTGTAGCCACAAAGTAAAACTATGGCGGTTCCTCAAGAAATCCAAAATAAAACTAACATACGATCTAGCAATTCCACTTCTGAGTATTTATCCAAAAAAATGAAAACATTAATTTAAAAAGATATATGCTCCCCGCATATTCACTGCAGAGTTAACAGGAGCCAAGACAAGGAAACAACCTAAGCACCCATCGATGGATCAATGAATAAAGAAAATGTCGCACATACAGACACAGGAATGTTATTCTGCCATAAAAAGAACGCAATCTTGCCACTTGCAACAACAAGCAAGGATGGACCTCGAGAGTATCGTGCTAAGTGAAATAAGCCAGACAGAAAAAGATAAACACTGTGTGATCTCACTTATATCTAGAATCTGAAAAACACAAAGATCATGGATACAGAGACTAGATTAGTGGTTGCCTAAAGGTTGCCTGCGGAGAAGGCAATGGCACCCCACTCCAGTACTCTTGCCTGGAAAATCCCATGGATGGAGGAGCCTGGTGGGCTGCAGTCCATGGGGTCGCTAAGAGTCAGACACGACTGAGCGACATCACTCTCACTTTTCTCTTTCATGCATTGGAGAAGGAAATGGCGCTCCACCCCAGTGTTCTTGCCTGGAGAATCCCAGGGATGGGGGAGCCTGATGGGCTGCCGTCTATAGGGTCGCACAGTCAGACACGACTGAAGCAACTTAGCGGCAGCAGCAGAGGTTGCCTGAGGCAGGCAGGGGTGTGGGTTGGGGAGGATGAAGATGGGTAAGCCATGGGGAGATAATATACATATATATATATAGTTAATAATACTGTACTGCACTGCACATTCGACAGCAGCTAAGGGAGCAGATCTTGAAAGCTTTCACACGAAAAAAAAATATTTGACTATGTATGGTGGCCACTGTTAACTGGACTTACTGTGGTTATCATTCTGCAATATCTACAAATATCAAATTATTTTGTACACTTGAAATTAATATAATGCTATGTCAATTATACTTCAATTAAAAACCTTAAAGAAATAAAAACTAACTTATTTAAAAATGGAAATGAACAAGTAATTAACAGTGACATAATATGCCTAGCTATTGAAATACAGGCCATTAAATCCTATTTCAAGTTGAAATGAAGAGAGAACTGCCCCAAGGACATTTGATAAATTCATACCTACAGCTGAAGGTCTGAGAGTGAGCTTGCATTTTAAACCTCGGTATCAGAGGTCTATGTTCTGCGGCAGCCAGACCTGTAGCATAACTTTAGTTCCTGAAGCCCTCCCTGGAGGGTCCTTCACAGAGATCTAATCCTCATGTAATTAAGTATGCACGTTAGTTTTCACACATTATTATGAAACATACACAAATCTGTAGAGGTATTTTTCCCCCCTCTTAATTAAGAAACACTCACAGGAGGTTCAGTGAAAGGGACAGACTCTCCAGCATTCTTCAGCAAAACTGCGTAACGCTTTAGAAACAGATCATTCAATTTTACATTCTTTGCAGTCAAACTTTCATATAGTGCTTTAGCAGATGCGACATCATTGTCGAAGACTAGAAAAAAAAAAGATATTAATCATAGATAAAGTCAACCCATCTTCTTGTTTTTCCCACTTAGCCATTCATCGATACCTGGATCCCTTTATCCTAAACGAAACCAATACTCAACTACCTTCAACAAAAAAATCATTCCCAGGATCTACAATCCAGTCTTCCTTCCCCACACCGCTCATTCAGCATTACCCACTATGAAAGAGAAGGAAAATGACAACACAGCTGTTTAAAAGACCCATGCTAGCTCAAATGACCACAAACAGAAGTCTTCAATCATAGCGTAAACACATACCATTCAATCTTCTTCTGTATAAAACCACACTTTGAAATCAGGCTAATTCAGTGACTTTTGTGATAAGGGGCATGTAAAATAAGTAATGTGGAAGTCTGTATCTACATCAAGATCAGCTGCTAAACAACACCAGAAGGCTTTCAATATATTCTCCTATTCTAAAATATGCAAATGAGGCATATAGTTAGCTAGTGATCCCCCCAAATTTATATACATTATTAATATACATTAAAGAACTACATACATCTGTGTAACAAGCTACACTAATATTTCATGTAACTGGATGATGCAGCAGCCTAGGAGCTAAGTTTAGCAGGCTCTCTACTTGTGGCTGACATGCAAATATTTCTAAGTTCACTGCTGAAATTATACAGGGTCTGCTAAGAATTGTTAGTGATCTGACTCTTTGATCTTGCATTAGATTGTTAACATCTACCCTACACTGATGCTGAATAATTAACCCCAACCCTACCAGCACCAAGGTGAGCCTCCAGGATGATGTGGGATGTTCAGGGATCAATCAAGGATCTCCCTAAAGGGACTGAGGATGACTGTACACCTCTCACTGAAGCTGAACAGATCTTTAGTTTGGGTGAAGCCAGTTTCCTCTGTGTGAATCCTTTGCTCCCGTCCCTAAGAGATCAAAGGCTTCTCCTTCCACTGCCAAGGGCTCAACCCAAGCTCTACCATCTTCTAGGGAGCTGCTCCCAAAACACTCCTATCTTCTCTTCCCTTATTTCCTGATCTCCCTGCTCTTCTCCCTCCCAACTGTCACGCAATTTAGTAGTAACTTTATGCTGTTTTACACTACTTCATCTTACGTATTATTAATACCTGCCAATTCTGCAAATGTAATCTTAAGAAAGTTTACGATTATAGCACTATTTCGAAATATATCATATTCCACTCATAAGGGTATAAAAATGGAAAATTCTGATTGCTAAGTCTGGTGTCCTGCCAACAATCAAATCCACAAAGCAACTATTTACCCTTTGGCTCAAGTGAACAAATCAGCGGGTGTCAGATGGACAGCTGATCCTAACTTACAAATGCTGACATTCATTTTAATTACTGAGGAAACTTTAGACTGGTTCCCTTCCACGTGTGGTCGCCTGGCAACCAGGGAAGAAAACTGCTTAAAAGACTACAATTTCAAAGCTGTGACTTCAGGTAAAACCTTGGGCCCCACTTTTTAATGAAGGTGTTTGCTACTTCCAAGAGGAGGTAGGTAGGCCACTGAAGGAGCAAGCAGGCAAGTGAAGTCTTAAACACATAGCCATTTTACACTCTATTTCAGGCGCCAGGCCCTTGGAGGGGCAGGACTGGTTCCCAGAATGTACACCCAAGTGGACTTCTAAGTCTTGCCAGGAAGCTGGATCGTAACTCAACAAAGCAGGGCCCCTCAGAAGATGCTCAGAGATGGTTTACGTTAACCTAGAAGAATAATTTCAGATTTTTTTTTTTTTAATACAGGGTTTCTTTTTTTTCTTTTTCGGCTGTGCTGGGTCTTTGCTGATGCATGGGCTTTTTTCTAGTTGTGGCGAGCAGCGGCTACTCTCCAGTGGTGGTGCACAAGCTTCTCATTGCAGTGGCTTCTCGTGTTGCAGAGCACGGGCTCTGCGGCACACGGGCTTCAGTAGTTGCAGCTCCTGGGCTCTAGAGCACAGGCTCAATAGTTATGGCACACAGGTTTAATCCCCATGGCATGTGAGGATCTTCCCAGATCTGGGATCAAATCCATGTCTTCTGCATTGGCTGGCAAATCCTTTACCACTGAGCCACCAGGGAACCCCCTTAAATATAGTTTTAAAACATATCCCAAGGATAAATTATTTATACCACAAGCAATTATCTGATATTTAGGATTCCTGCTTTTGAGCTGAAGACTTGTTGACTATACTACAAATATTTAAATCACTTAAATAATGCAGTTACGTGAGACTTATTACCGTAGCTTTTCATGAGGCAAGTGTATGCTTCTTCCTTGTCAATTAATTCAGGAATCAGTTCTAACAAAGACTTCATAACTGGTGCCTACGAAATTAAATATAGGTAACATCACCACAACTCAAAAGAACAGTGATATATGGACATTATATCACAGAAATTTAACAATAATACAGTAGAACTGCCTACTCAATTTAATGGGCTATTTCCCTTTTGTATCTCTCAGTATAGTCAGCCCCTCTGTAACCTGTGGGTTCCAAGTCTGTGGATTTAACCAACCCTGAACCAAAAATATTCAGAAGAAAAAAAAAAATTCTAGAAAGTCCAAAAACGCAAATGTTGAATTTTCTGGGTGCCAGCAAATAGCACTTACATTGTATTAGGTACTGTCAGTAATCTAGGGATGATTTAACATTTACAGGTAATGAGTGGTAGGTTATATGTAAATATACATCATTTTATATAATCTCATAGAAAGGAAAAAAAGGGCAACTCAATGCTTCCTAAATGATGCCTGCTGTAACTAAATACATGAGTCAGAGAGAAAAGTGCAATTAGGTAAGTATTTTTCTTTTAAAAAGTGTGTTTATGTGAAATTTAAGGAAAATTAGTTTCCAGAGTTGGAAATAACCTAAATGTTTCATGTAAAACAAACATTACAATGGGGCTCAGTTTAGAACTTCATAATGTGCCCAAATAACCTAATAACAGGGTTTCTGGGGCCCACTCACAGGTAAAATCGAATCTGAAAGGATAGTTTTGAAATATGCTTTTATTCTTTTTCTTTTTTAAAAATAAACATCAGTAAGACTTGGTTCTGTTTCATACACACACACACACACTTTTAGTATAAATAAGCTAAAGAGCTCCTCCACCTCGCGGTCTCTGCCTGAGTGACCTCAGGAGGCGCCCTGCAGCAGGCAGCTCCCTCAGGCTCTGCGCTCTGAAACTCACCCAGCGACCCAAGCAATGGGATTTGTATCTTACATTCCTAAGGGTCCTTTCTCGGAGCTCAATGCACTGCATGAACCTGTTTTGCATTTCTAACACAACCAAGGAGCCAGAATTGACTTTGCATCAGTATCTTAAAAAAGTAAACAAGTTTAGGCCAGCAAGTGTTCAATCTCTGTACCATTTTTAGAAAAGGTCCTGAATCAAAAAGCTCTTATATGAATACCTTTGAACAAGACTAGCTCATAGCATTATTGCCTTGGCAGCAAGTATAACACCTTACCTTTCCTGATCTCTGAGAATTCCTAATACAGAACACCAAGAGAATCGGGATTTGTTCAGCGATTGCACCACACCTCTAAAAATCGAAACATTATTCAGTAAGTGACGGTTTTGATAAACAAGGGGACCAAGGTGAATATTTCCAATTAAGAAAGTTCACAATAATATAGTAATATATCATTACTAACAGGAAGGCCTAATAGTCAACCAATTTTTTCAAAGCAAAAAAAGAAAACAAGTGCAAGCTCTGCCAAGCTTTTCTGAATGTTGTCCTTGGCACTGCAAGTATAAAGTTTGTTTAAAAAGAAAAGGGAAAAATTAAACTAATGCTTCAACAACCACAGAATAAGGTTTAGGACTGCAAAGAAAGAGGGAAAAAAGAAACACTATGCCTCTCCAATTATACTGCCAAGCATTCACAAGTGAGCTAGGGATCATAAGGTTAATTATACATTTAATAAGGTGTCAGGGAGATAACTGCTCGTTTCTTTATAAAAATTAAAATGTACAAAGCAAGTTCTCTTTAAAGTATAATTACCTACACTTATGCATACAAAAGGACTGATTTCAATCTCTCTATTTTATAAAAGGCTTTCATTGCAACAGACAGACAGTGCTTGAGAAAGAGACAAAAGTTAAACAAAAAAAAAAAAAAAAGTTTATATGACAGACCAGATAAATCAAGTGTCTATTCCAACTTAGATGCCATAGTAAAATCAAATATGGCAAGACAATATTTTAGTTTACATTCATCGCAGATGTCATTCTCTTAAGTTTCTAAAAGCACAGTACTCTTTCAAAGCTTTAAAACACTGTCAATACTAAAACGACTAGCATAAAAAGAACTCTGGGGGACACACAGAACATTCCCTCTATAAACGGATGCTTTCGACATCTGTGAATAAGGTATTCTTCACTACAGTAAGCATAATCCTTAACTGTTTGGCAAGCAGGTAAAGAATGGGTGAAGGGTTTACCATCTGGAACCACAGTCTACTGAAGGAATAAACATGCAAAGACGATGCCGCTGCAGCAGCACTTGGCTGCCATAAAGCACTCTGGACAGGCTGCTGCGGCACCTGCAGCTCTGAGGGCGGCCATCGCATCCCCAGTGCCCCCCACCCTGGGCTACTGAGAAGAGCCTTGATGACCATGGCTCAGAAAAAGCTTGTAAATGAAACACCAAGTGTATCTTTCTAAGGAGCTACTGTAAGAATGTGTCACAGTTGAATGAATACTCAGCTAGACGTGCATATACCTGAGTAGGTACACTTAGGTATGTACCATACAAAGACAAAACATGAGAATTTATTCTTTTCAAGATAAAGCTTTTAACACAGAAGCCAAGAAGATAGAACAATGAAAAGATTCCTGAATCTCCATTATAAATTGCCATTTCTGTTTCAAAAAACATTTTTAAAGGGGAAAAAAAAGTAAACAAGAAAATTCTCAAATAATCAGCATTTCTCTCTCTCCAGGAACAAAAGTAAAAAAAGCTTTAGAGGCAGTGCCAATTTACACTTTTCACAAAACTGTTAACAGAGATTTCTCAGGAACTCCTTTTACAAATGGCTTGGATTCCACTCTCGAACTGGATGACCTTTCAGGATCACAAGCAGGTGAGTTCACTTTCCCCTCTCTATCTGCTACCTAAGACGTGTCACAGCTAGCAAAAACGTAAGTGAATGTAATACTATTTACTATCAGAAATTGGTCCCAGGCCTCAATTTGACACAGGGAGTCTACACAAACACAGCCGCCGGCGGGATCACGGTGACTGTTTGACTGCCACCTGCTGGGAAGGGGCTCCCTGGCGGTGCCTGTTTGTGTACATTACCAGTGGCAGCTCCAATCACCCACCGCTCTGTCGGCACTTGGCGCGGCTTTATATTTAGTGCTGTTAAAATGGCATGAATGCAGTTGTCTCCTTCCCTGAAGATTGCTAATTTAACTGAGAGTGCGGGCCACAAAGACCTGCATTTGTCATTTAATGTGTCTGTGACACACAGGTGAATAGAAAGCAAATTTGACTCTTAATAAATCTTGAATAAGGCACCAAGAGTGTTTGAGTATTCAAGAGAAGCAGTACTTGTAAAGCAAATATTTCCTACTTTTTGTTTGCAAACTGTGTTGCCACGGTGACGCACGGTATTTAGAGCACTAGAGAAATTAAACTAGGAAATCAAAGAAATTGTTTTGCAATACCTATCTGCACGGAAACATTTGTCTTTAAATCATTTTGGCAAAACATGTCTCTTTCCACCTCCATTTAATTCTAAAGACATTTCCAGTTCAATCTGGCATCTTTAAAACCAGCAACCTGTAACATACACTCCAGTCCTTGTCATGTAACCTTGATTCCCACTGAGTTTAAATGTGCTGGCAGTGCTGCACTTCACTTCCGGTCTTCCACCACATACCTAACCCCAGTAATTTCTCAGCTGACTCACACAAGTCACAAAGCCTCACTGCTCCACATGTGGTGGGTCCTTACCTGCAGGAGAGCTCTGGCATCATCCACCTTGCCTGAATCCACAAGCTGAAGGAAAAGATCAGTTACAGGTTTGTAAACTGCAAACTGATTGGCCAATCTCTCCGCCATGATGCTTACTGAAAACAAAAAATGACAAGTAAGAAAAATCTTTCATTTAAACAATGGTATAAATAACTCACCAAAGACAGTCAGTCCACACAGGTTAGAGAAAGTGCTTCTTTGCTCTGAGACCAGAAGAGCTAACTTACTCTTTTCAAGTGCTGGTTCCAACTGTCCCTCTATGACTTTTCGGAATAAGTATGCCAAGCCAAAGTACTGAGGGTCCACAGTTTGGTTCTCTGAAGTAAGCATATTTTCAATGCTTTCTATTGCAACATCTATGTTATTACTGTAAAAGAAAGCAAAATAAATTATAAAGAAATATTTGCTTTTATATTAACATTGCAGGCAGTTTCAGTACAGGTAATTTAGTATTTACACATGCAAGCCACTTTAGGGGAAAAAAAGACAGTATTATTATACAAGTTGAACCAAATTACGTTTATGTGGCAAAGGCAATCACTGGGTGCTTTATGCTGCAACAAACAACTGAAGTAGCTGCTTATTTTAAAACACTGCTCTAGAGAAAAGAACAAACAACTATATAGAGAAGAATTAAAGACGGTAACTTTAAAAAGTATTATATTTCAAAGTTTTGTTTTTGTAGCTGTTTGGATATAAAATGAAATCTTTTATAACTTTGGCATTATAATCTACAACTGGTCACTACTGCATGAAGTAATAAAGATAATGTTAATCTCAGGATTCTCAAAAATGCTGATGATGTCTGCAAAAGGTACATTTTCACGTCTCTCAACCCACAGTCACAACCATTTGTTCTTGTCAGGTGATATACAACATTCGAAAAATATTCAATTTATATCAAAGTTCTCTGAACAAAGTATCTTCATACTTCATTCTTAAAAAATTAATTACATGGCCTTATTAAAAACTTATGATGAAAATTATCTTTATGACTAACTTTTTGGTTAAGGTGCTCTTTAACTGATACTTTACAGTTATGGTATGGTACTCCAAATCCAAATAATCAATTTTA
>SJYT01013249.1:175512-203589 GCA_006410635.1 Cephalophus harveyi | reverse complement strand
GATTTGATAGTTAATAAAAACATCTCCACATCATATAAAACTCTGATTATATGGTAACATTTAAAATCATCCAGATCTTTCTTGAATAATTTTCTAGAATCTTCTAACTTAAAATAATAAAAACCAAACAACTTCTGTCCAAAGAAAGAAGAAAAAACAAAAACCCCATAAAAGCCAGTAAGACATTTTAGTATCACAACCCATTACATGTATATAAGAGTAATTGCTAACAAACATTTTTTTCCCTAAAAGCATGAAGAATGTCAACTTCATAATTACCCACATGAATCTTTAATTTCACCAGTGAGGCTAATAAAAATCAAGTTATTTCTAGAATAGTGATTCTCAATAAGGAATCTAGAAATGGTGGTAAGAGAATCACCTGTAAATACCTCCCTTTGTGTGGGTGTGTGTTGACAGGGGTGGATGAATAGGAGAGTGGACAAAACAGAAAGGCGTATCTTTAACAAGCTTGTTGGGCCCCCCATTTCATGATGTTCTGGCAGAGTTGTCACCTCCAAGTGTTGCTGACATTCAAATGAACTTATTTTTCACTTTTGTAAAGAAGTGTTTCAACAAGGGCCTGTGGAAACAAGTTATCAACTGTGGGGCAAACTTTATGAATTTGTAAACTTTGATCAATGTTGTTTACGATTTAATTTACAGCTAAAACATATTTTGTAACACAAAATTATTCCCTGACAATTATAAAATAGGCAGCAACTGGCATCACTGTTTTCTCTACAGTTGATACGGTTTCTAATAGCCTGCCTAGTTTTTAAAAGGTGGTATCTGAGATAAAAGTTCCTTCCAGTGTGTACAGTGAAAGAAAAGCAAGTTTGAAGATACTCACTTCTTTATTTGTGCTAAAGCAATGTTATTGATGAAAACCATACGGGAAAGTCCAATTGAGTCCTCGAGTCCATTTACCAACTTTTGAATGTCATGTATGCTTTCTGTGTCACCCTTCAAAGCACATGCCTGAACAAGGCGGGTCACTGCTAATCGAGAAGGTATCTGGTCCAGATCTAATGCTGTTTTTAGTGTTGTCAGAGCATCTATAATAGAAAAGCAGGCGACAGTTTTTCTTATATGAAATGTGCTGACAATGCATTTTGAGAACTAGCTTTTAAATATGAGCACCAAATGACTATACACAAAAAGCTATGAATACTTTTATTCTATATTATAGAAAATATTAATATTTTATGTGAAGCCTGAAAAAAGATTATTTATTTGACTATATCAGAGACCAGAGAAATATCTTCTTTAAATCACACAGAAAATGCAAACGTTACTGATAGAAAGCAGGTTCCATACAGGGACAACATTTAGTGACTAATTTCAAGGAAGTTGACAAGTTTAGAGAAATATAAATAAGGAAGAATTTTAAAAATTAAAGACTTTCCAAAACTATGTAACTTTTACCCGCATTCACACTTCCCCAGATTTTAATACACAAAAGATTCATGATTATCAAAACCTTCTAATATCCTGAAGATTCTATCTTAAAAACAGCATCTCTTTCTAATCCAAAAAGGTTTGATTATCCAAGATGAACAGCCAACCTGGAACATTCAGCTCACACAGAGACAAATTTATTTTACATGATTAATGCAGATATTTTCTTGCACTGATTTTTCAGAGAAAAGAAAGCTCATCAGGTTCCCAGAGAGACTCTCCATGGGAGTTTGTTTTTTTAATATCAAACTTACAAGTATTTGATTATGGATAAATATGGAATATCCTTCTGAGTTACTGACTTAAGTGCCAGAGTAGCAAAATCATTAAACTAAATACAGTGGTGGACTGGAGGGAACATGTAACACTTAACATAACAATCATTGCTACCAAAGAAAACTTCATGGCTCTCTAGTAATTAAGGCAATGCAACCTACACAAAACTAAGACTCTCAAAGCAGCTTTCCAAATAAGAACAGTCCATAATTAAACACACTATTAAAAGTGATACGATAAAAGGCATCACGAATTTAGTATTTATTACTGAATAAAAAATTTATTATTACTCCAAATCTATACTTTAAATGAGTGATTCTTAAATAGGGAAAAGGGAAAAAAAGGTTAAAGGGTATATTCAGTAAAATTTTACAGATACATATGAACATACAGAAAATAAAAAATTTTATCTATAGAAAATAGGCTTAATAAAATCTTAACTGGTGGTCATACATAGATAATCAACTTTGGAATATTCATATTAGCCAGCAATACTGTCAGCTAAGAAGGATCTTCCTACAAGCAGATCAAATAACAGTTACGATAATCATATTGATGATAGTAACTAGCATTTATCAAGCTTTTATTACGTGTGTTGAGCACTTTCTACACTCCAGACACAGATTAAGCAGTCACACAACTAACCTGATGAGGTACCAAATTTATATGTGGGAAACTAAGGTACAGATCATTTAAATAATTTCCTTCATTTTTTTAAGGTCATGCTGTTAGACACCAACCCAAGAACTTAACCACACTAGAGCTTGCATCTACAGGTGCACGTGTGTGTCAAAGAGTGAAGGATCGAGAATAGATCACTTTATGTCTACCCAAAGGAAGCAGGGGACCTTGGAACTGAAATGATATTCCCATACAGAATCTGCCTTCTGTACAATTATGACTTATGAGACATCAAAAGTGGTTCCCACCCACACCATCTGCCCTGAGTAATACTCATTATATTGCCAAGTTGTGATGTATCAGCTATTAATACTCCACAACAGCATAAGCTAGTTAAATTAGATTAAGCACTGAATTGGCTTTATTTTTCTTCCTGCTTTAGACGGAATTGAGCAAAAGAAACCTGAAAATTTTTTTTAAATTGGGAGCTCTAGTCAGCCATGGAACACAAATAGGGTAATATGGATAGTGCCAACACCATCTTGCCCTCGACAATGACCACCAGAGGTTATTAGTCGGTGGGAGGCACGGAAAGTGGGCTCATGACTTCTGCTCTCAGTCTCCAACTGAATAGATGAAAACAGATGTGAAATTGTATCAGTTTCTTGTTGTTTTCACAGGATAACCTAACATACAAGTAGGGTAGCAGTCAATTAAACATTGATCAGATTCAGCTCAAAAAGCAACCTCTTGAAATTAAAAAATCATGTAGACATGATCTCCATGTCTACAGAAATATAAGCTTTTTACAAAAATGAGCTTATTGATATGAGGAGCAAATTTAATTTTTTGACGTTTTAAAATTGTTTATCAGGGACTTCCCTGGGGGCCCAGTGGTTAAGACTCCACACTCCCACCGCAGCAGGCATGGGGTTCGATCCCTGGTTGGGAACTTAAGAGTCCACATGCTGTGTGTAATGGCCAAAAAATAAAATAAAAATACAAGAAGTAGAAAAAACTTGTTTATCATTTCTGCATTTAAAAAGCAACTTGCCCAAAAGCCTTTGCTACTGAAAATGAAAGCTTTTAAAGTTTTAATAGCAAACCTTACAACACTCTGTTAAGACTAAAGGCTGGGCTGTTTAATGTGCTGGTCCTGCCTACAGAATACTGAAGCAGCAATTCTGTGAAGGCAGAAATCATCACTTACATACTCAGTCCTCACTAATTAGGAAGACAGCCATAGTCTAATACCACTAGGCATTACAGGTAACATTAAAGCTGCACAATTAGACAGCAACTTTCAGAGATGTGAAATTCTTTTATAAGCATGCAAGTGAGGAATAACACCATTCTCACAGACTGAAGAAAAAACTAGGTAATATACAGATTCAACAGTTAAAAAGCTGTTTCAACCTTCCTTAAAGAGTTCCTAAGTAGGTTTTGTTATATCGGCAAAAACTGTGGTGTTACTGTATTGACTAAAATTCAAATGTAAAATTAAATATGAACAAATGCTTACCTAAATTTAAGAGAATCATCATTCTTCCCCCTTGGGAGCTCATTCATAAGCCCATCCCATCCATATCCCTCCCTCTGCAAACCCATAAACAGCCTCTGCCAAGCAAATGGCCCCATGTCCCAATCCTCCCCAAAGTCATCTCCAATTTCTCTGGTCTTATCATCTTAATATTCATTTAAAAACTCCAAATTCCAAATAAACATGGTATCTTACTGCTGTTGGTATTATGAACTATTAAAAAAGTATTAGATTGTTTTAAAAATCAATATTATAATCATTTGGTGCACAATCCCACACATTTAACACTCAATTTAACTCATTTGCTATCTCACACACAACCAACACAATATGCAAGAAACAACTGCTGGGAATTGTTTCAGATGCTCTAAAGTATGTTAATTTCCAAAGCAAAAAATGACTTGTGCTGTGAATTTTAACGCACTTGAAAGCCTGTACTTTCTCTCGTTCTGGAACACAAATTTTGCATGTCTGAAGAGCTGTGATTCATCTTAAGAAAACCCATCTTGTGTTAAATGGAATGGAAACTGGACTAAGTGGTCAAATGACAAGTACATTCATATTCAAGCTGTATTATAAATGCATGTACAGTAATTTACGTCTCTCAGCTACCACAAAAGGCTCTTGATAAGCAGGTAATTTGCTAAATGGACTCCTTTATCCAAGTATTCGAAGGGCGTTACAAGAAAAATCTGCAGAGGCATTAATGTGACGTAAAGGTCAAGCATTGTGACATACCTTTCAAATAATCCCGCCTAACTTGCGTTATGATGAGGAGGCTGTTGGCAGCATCGTTCAGTGTGAAGCCCTTGATGTGGGTCTCAGCACTAAAAGAAGCAGACATTTAGAAAGGAATTACTGACATGCTTCTGATACGATAATAAATGGTTGAGCACCAAGGTGAAATTATAAAAACTACTGTTCGTATGTTAAAAATATTGCTGCAAAATATCGACCTGGAGACAGCTTTTGTGTTATCCTGTCAATGGTTATAGAAGGATAATTTTTTTTTGCATTCTGACAGATGACAAAGTTGGAAATGAGCAACAAAAGAACCAAAGTACAAGATTTTTTTAAACAATCGGTTCAGATTCTTGAATGCTGACATATTAGATGACTAAAATAACTGCATGCCCTGCATTGTTCTGCTGTATCCTAAGCGGGGTACTTTTTCCTTTTTTTCCTATACTCACTGTAATTTATAAAATGTAAAACTAGTCTTTCAGCAACAAAAATGAGCATTTATTTTCAGCATTTTATATTTTAAATATAAACTAAAGCATATTACTAACACCATCTCATTCAGTTGATTAATTTTCAAATTTCTGTCATCTACACACATAGTTTTTAAAGGTGAACCTACTGCAGAACTAAAACCACGGTTACAGTAAAATGTAAAATTTCACACAATCTTGTCCCAGCCTTAAATTTGTAATCCCCCAACTTTTTAAAACTCAAGAGCAAAAACTTGCTTATGACTAAAACCTACATGATTTATTAAGAGGAAGGAAAAAAAACCCTAGCCAGAGATGATCCGTTTGCTACACTGTGTATCACCTGTATTGCAATTTCAGCATCCTTAATGCCCCTGGGGTTCATCTCCTGATTAGGAAATCTCCAAAGGTCAGAAGGAGCAAAAGCAATTGCTGCCATTTGCCTTCCTCAAGCTCAGTGATGGTCTGGCTGCTAACAACCTTGGCCTGCCGACATGAACATCTAAGCTGGACATCTAAGCAGATTGCGAGGAAAGCAGGGTCACTGCTAAATTATTCTCATCAATCCCAAGAAAATCCTCCAAAACACCGTGATGTGCCCATCCTCTCAGTCACTTCCAGCCTCTGGGGATCCCCCCTGCAGTTCCTGGGTGCAGGATTTTCTTATTCCCCCGACGATCCTCTTAATCCCACCAAAGCACCCGCTGCTCAGTTCGACTTGTTTCCTTTGTCCCATCTGTCAAAGCTCTTAAGTCAACAACTGGTGCATGAGACTATAAACTGCAGAAAATAAAGGATTTACGTTCTCAATCTCTAGCATGATTAAATAAACAGGAGACACTATTAAAATTAACCTCACTTCTTATGCCAACATTATTACATGTATTATATGATACTTGAAATATTAACTAAAATTCATTAAAACCACAAGGTAACAAAACTTCTGACACCACACTTGATGTCAAATCTTTTGAAAATCTCAAAACACAGAATATTTTTCTTTTAATAATTTCTTCCTATCTCAAGAAGGTATGTATTCAATACAAATTTGAAATTGGGGATAAACAGGAAGAAAACTCTCCCCAGGTCTATTATATGCTGAATGCATACATGTTTTACTTATAGAAACTGACCAATCACAACCAAAATGTTTCAAACTGACAAAGGGAGAAAAACTACAAAGGGTACTGGTAATTTTGCGATGCATTCACTAATACAATAAAATAAGAGAAGCTTACTTCTGATTCTTAATTTTGATCTTTCCTTTTGGAAAAAAATCTAGTACAGAGATGTCAGATCAAACTTATTGTGATGATGAGAATATTTTTTATTCATGTTGCCCAATAGGGTAGCCACAAGCTACATGGTGGCTACCTGGCTACTGTGGTGGAGAAATGGAAACTTTAATTATATTTAATTTTAGTAATTTATATTTAAGTGGGCAGTTATAGCTAGTGGCTACTGGATTGGACAGCACAGAATTCTAGATATTTTCATTTTTAGAGCTGCCAAAATAAAGGAAAAAAAAAAATCACAGAGAGAAAGGGGTATCAATCTTTTAACTTACAATCAACTGCAAAAGTTAATCTGTCTTAACCAAAGAAGATAATATGACAGGGAAAGTTTCATCTTAGAGATTTCAAAGCAATGACTTGTCTATGGATTGTACTTACATAACATGCACATGGGGCATTAGGCAGTGATCAGAATTTATCTTACTTTGGATAACAAAAACTGGCCAATCCAGTAAAAAGCATCAGCAATTGATTTAACATTATTTTTAGACAGAATAAATAAGCTAGTAGGAACAAAAGAAAATAAAGTGCTAGTCTCCAAAGATAAAGCAGAGTTATCACCACATGATTCTCAAATTTCATAACTATACAGTTCAGTGTTAATAAAGATTTAAAATAACAATTTATATAACCCTTACTGTTTTATGAATAACTAGTTCTCCTCCTCTGAAAAAATTCACTATACCTAAATTTTTTTTTTGAAAGATGAAGAAATGTATTTCTAACTAAAAATGAAAGAACTTCATTCTTTCAAAAATTTTAGAGGCATTTGTTACTTTTGAGGTTTCATTACTTGTTGGGAAGGTTAAATAACCTTAATAAAACTGAAGAAATCTCATTAGTAAGTAGTCAAGTGAATCTGTAACACATTAGAGACAGCAAAGGTATAGCAAAAACAATGACTGCATTAGTTCAAAGGCGAAATGGCTGCTTTTAAGAATGAACAAGCGGCATCATGTAGGTAACTATAACAGACTGCTATTCACGGAGTAACGTGAGAGTAACAGTGCCAGAAAAACACGAGAGGTACAGCCACTTGCTACAGTGGCTCATTTGGTCATACTGTATTAAAATATGATGGCTCTAAAAAAAAAAAAAAAAAAAAGGCAACAATTCTTTTTCATTCTCATCACTGATGCAGAGCTGGAAGTGGAAAGGATGACCTAGTGGAATGTTGGTAATAAACCAGGAAACCAATCGAGGGAAGTTACAGGACATTCCCTTGGTAACAGAACTGGAACTCTAACTTCCACTTCTGAATTCCCAGTCCAGTGGTATTTTCAAAATTACCCAATGCAGGTCTAACCCAAGATACAATTCTTACAATCATTCATAGTTAGATACAACATTTTATTGGTTCAAGGAAAAGGATGTGCGCAGATTCCTAGATTAAGTGCCTCTGGGCATTTGAAAGCTTTGCACCCAGGATTCTCTTTGGCTCACACAACTACATGGGGACGCCATCTACAAAACACTCCCAAATGGTAACACGGCGAAGATGAAAGTGACCTCAGGAGTACAGCAAGGCTTCGTGAGGATCTAGAGAGGGACAGGGGGTAAGAAGATAAACCTACATTTTACAGGCTGTGGACATAAGTGGAAATAGATGGGTTGTGCTTATAACCACCTTCTAGGTAAACAGCTTTCACACTTGTTTGATGGAGATTCTCAGTCAGACATGGTAAACAATGATGTGTTAACACTACAAACCAGCACACTAATATACATACACACACATAACAGAGAGCAAACGTTCACAAAGTATCTTTACTACATGGAGTGCTTTGATGTTTTCTACTGGAGTGGGTTGCCGTTGCCTTCTCCATTCACTAAAAAAGATGCTGATTCTGCCCCATTGAATAAAATTCATCATTTACTAACTGGTTACAAATACAATTTGAAAAACGATTCTAGACCAGGGGACTTCAACAAGAGGTATACACACTGTGAGAATGCTCTAGGGTGAGGCAAGAAAACGCTTGCTTCTGTTTTTAAATCTTATCCTCTGAAAAATTTCTAATTTTAGAATACGTTTTATAACATACTTACGTATCATACAGTAGTGGAGCTCACTGAGAATGGTATGTGATCAAAATGTTTAGGACACAAGATTCTTGAATCAGCTGGGAATGTCTAGCAAAATGCAGATTCTTGGGCCCTACCCTAGATCAGGTGAGTCAGAACTTCTGGGGTTCTTCTGGGGTGGAGAGGAACCTGTGCTACCAGAATGTGAGGTTCGCCATTCAAGAAGAAGCCAAATTAAAATGAAGGAATTATAATGTGTGCTTTGGGGAAGTATTGGTCCTTGTGGCCAACCTCACGATTAAAAGACTTTTGAAAAAGTTTTCTTTCTTTGTTTCTATCCCCTCAGATAATCTCAAGACAAAATTCTCAATATCCAATTCTCAACACAAAATGTCCCCCTTTTTTTCCTGCTGTCCCTTCTTCCCAAATCCCTGTTGCCTTTGATAATTGAGCATAGTGTTTAGTCAATACTTTTTCGAGAAAAGTAGGGAAAAAATCTGCACCTCCTGGATGACTTCAATGGTTGTAGATGACAAGATGCTGTTCAATGTCAAATTTTTCAAGTCACTAATTGAGGATATACTGAGTATTCCTGAGATAGATAATTATTAACAGCAACTGAGTAAACACACAAATGAGACATAATTCATTCAGAATCTAAACTTAAGTCTTAGTGTGACTGTTCAATATCAAGATATACAAATGATTCAAGATCACAGATATATATGATGTATGGATATATCCATATACGTAGCACTTATATGTACATATTATGAATATATATATATATATATATACATGGCATGTGTGTATATACAGATATAGACATATTTCCATAGACAAGTAAAATTCACACACAATGTATTTTTCAAAATGCATCAAAACATAAACAGTAAATATGGCCCTATAGTGCATAACTTTAACATAACACTAATGTTAACATCAGGTTTTCCAGTGAACTCCAAGAATGGCAAACATCCGTCTTCTATTCAGGATTCTGATATTCCAAAAGTGCTGCAACTTAAAATTTTTGAAGGGCCAAAAATTAGCCAGGAAACATCATTTCAAAATTTACAATATACTAGGAAAACATTGACTTTTGCCATTGAAAAATAAAGCTATTGACTCATTAACAGGACAGGTCTACATTCCAGAGCAGGTAACCTTGATCCACTCCTTTCTAGGCCCTTTCTGATTATTTACTTAACTTCTGAAGTTAATTCCTTGGGAATAAGACAACTGAGTCAGTTAACTAAACACATCAGGGAAGAAAGCTTTACTTCTGTTCTGATTTTAAAAGTATTTTACTCTAGGGAACTAGTCAGAGAGACAAAACCATTACCACTTACAACACCACAAAACAGGTTACAAAACAAGAAAGGACAGAAAAAAGGTATTTAAAATGTGCTGAGTACCATACATTTTTTTCTTACTTTACCCTGTCTTTCAATGCCTAGAAGAAACAATTAATGTAAGATTTATTATCATTTCATTACAGAGAAGAAAAACTGAAGTTTAGAGATAGGAACAAATTTTCCAAAGGGCTTTCAAGTACGATTCAAAGCCTTGCCTAAGTTCAAAACCCTTGATGCCTTCACATATCAGGCTGCTTCCACCATAAAAGGTACACAGATCAAGCTGCTAAACAAGAAATAAAACAGACACCTATAAGACAAAACAGAACCCTCCCCCTAAAAAACCAAACTACTTTTCTGTATATGAATAACATACATGAGTTGTGAGGTTCTACAAGGTAAAATAAAATATACTGCAGTGTGCAGGACAAATAGAAGTTCTATCTTTTGTAGTTTAAAAACCCCCTTAAAATTAGAAAACCATTTCATATAATTTCTATGGGTAGTTGGAAGACAATTTAGCAACTGTTACTATAATACATCATTAGAAAAATCCTAATGATAGGTTTTTCTTTTTTGAGTGTGAAGTTTAATAAATGAACTGATACTTACAAATCTTTCACTTGCATTGCTTGCGTAGAATTATCCTTCACCAAAAGTAAGTTTATAAGCCTGGCATAAGCTTCATTGTCAAACACAATGTTTTGCTTTTTTGCTGTCAGGAAAATATTAAATGCATCTATGAAGGAAAACAAAAAATGAGATGACATTATTCTGAAATGGCAAAAAGGAGGGGGAAAAGCCCTGAAGCAAAGCCCCAACCCCTCATATTTCTGCTTCTTTTAATACTCACCCAGTATACCACTCTACAGAGATACATACTGACCAAGTAAGCAGATGGTATCACTGTTCTAATCTTTAAAAAAGTAAGGGACAGTTTTGGAGACTACTACTTAATTCCAGCAGACGGTAATAGAAAGGACTTCCTTTCACAATGATTTTTTCATACTGGCTCTCTGAAGTCAATAAATTATTTTCATGCCAATAAAAACAGAACACAGCTCTTCTGAATTTGTTTGTCGAAAGATCCCAGTTTCAAAATAAACTGTAAAATGTGTGTTAAAGTCCAAATAAACCAGGGGTATAATTTAGATTGAGGGGAGCAAAAGATTCATTTTAAAGCAATCTTTAATCTATAAGTGGGTGGTTACTATGGTTAACATTTCAACACAATAGCATTAAAGTGAATATAGCCTATAATTCAAAAATTAGGAGATCAAATTATTTGGCTACGACAGGACTTATACAAAAACATACAATTTTCAAATATACAGATATCTAACAAGTAAACTAAGCAACATTTGTTTGACTGATTAACAGTTTTATTTCACTTGTTCACAATAACTGTCAGTGAATGAAAAGATGTTACCAAAAGAGAAGTAACTACACTTTTCAGTCATTTACTTTTCTGAAATAAAACTGCCTGGCTATAAACATCCAACTGAAACTATAATCCACACTCTGTTGTGTATAAACAAGTCACAAAAAAGGTGGGGCATAACTGAACTATCACTCAAGACCTTTTATGGATATAAAGCTCCATGTAAAGAAATACAGAACACATAACTAGGAAGGAACATGATATTAAAGCTCAGAAGAATATTCTGCGCTACTTTAGACGTTTCTAAACAAGCAGGAAAAAAAAGAAAACCCAAGCAGAAATTATGCTTGTGTTTACAAGTCATGGGAGCATGAACTAGCCCTTCAATTAAACTGAAGAGACAATACCAATAACTTAACCTTTCAAGTTAAATTCTGAGAAAACAAGAAAAAAAGATATGACACTAATATTTGCATCTTAACTAAAAGACAGACTCTATCATTCAGTATATAATGCATATATTTTTCTTTAAAGGAAGCTTAGAAATTATGATGTATTGTAATTACTGGCTACATCCCAACAAGCATATACAATAGGTTCACTACTTTGATAAGTGAATATTTACAGTAAGTACAGTCTGAGTATTTAAGATCAACAACGTAATATAGAAAAGCTTACTAGTTGTTTTCTATAATTGTAGTCTTGAATTCAGTTTTCAAAGTACTCACATTTTGCCAAGCATTTCTACACAGAAGTAACTAAGACCTCTTGAATTAACAGAATGAAACCAACTAGCTAAATGCATATGGTATATTAAAACTACAGCAGGGGTATATCTTTATATTTATAATGCATTATATGTAGTTAACTGGTTAGATGTTTTTACTTAAATAAAAACAACAACTATAAAAAAGGCAATATATGGAGTTTGGGAATCTTAAAATAGGAAGTATACACTAACTATACATTCATTTCAGTTAAATCAAAATTCTATTAGAATATTTAAACAGTATCAATAATAATGAACTTTAGGTTTAAGAGATTCATGGCGAAAAGACTCAAAGATGTATTAGACTGAATACGCAGCAAAAGAAAGTAACTCAGAAAGAATAAAGTTATTCTGCAGGATTGAGAAAGCTTAAAAGTTTAGCTTAATTCCTACTTCAGACACTGTCTATCTGTGTCACAAAATCTGTCACAAAATTTCTAGTTAAGAAATTAAGAGGGAGATATGTTCATTAGGTTTCTCCTTTCTGCCCGTGGACGCCGCCCAGAAAGCATCACTGAAGTCTCCCCATCTCCACTGCCGTCCTGTCTAAGTCAGAGTTTCCCAAAGAGCCGGAACAGCTGCGGAAGCTTTTCATCGGAGGACTGAGCTTTGAGGCATTCTGAGCAATGGGGAATGCTCACAGATTGTGGTAATGAGGGATCCAAACACCAAGTGCTCCAGAGGTTTCGGGTTTATCATACACCACAGTGAGGGAGGTGGATGTGGCCATGAATGCAAGGCCACACAAGGTGGATGAAGAGTTGTGGAACCAGAGGGCCATCTCAAGAGAAGATTCTCAAAGACCTGGTGCCCACTAAACTGTGAAAAAGATTTTTGTTGGTGGCATTAGAGAGGACACTAAAGAACATCACCTGAGGGGTTATTTTGAACAGTATGGGAAAACTGAAATGATTGAAATCATGACTGACTGAAGCAGTGGCAAAAAGAGAGGCTTTGCTTTTGTAACCTTTGATGACCATGACTCCGTAGGTAAGATTGGTCATTCAGAAATACCACACAGTGAATGGCCACTACTGTGAAGTGAGAAAAGCCCTCTCTAACCAAGAGATGGCTAGTGCTTCATCCAGCCTGAGAGGTCAAAGTGGTTCTGGAAACTTTGGTGGCAGTCATGGAGGAAACTTCAGTGGCCAAGGTGACTTTGGTGCAGCCAATCGTGGTGGCAGATATGGTGGCAGTGGGGATGGTTACAATGGATTTGGTAATGATGGAAGCAATTTTGGAGGTGGCAGAAACTACAGTGATTTTGGCAATTACAACAATCAATCTTTAAATTTTGGACCCATGAAAGGAGGAAACTTTGGGGGCAGAAGCTCTGGCCCATATGGTGGTGGAGGTCAATACTTTGCCAAACCACAAAATCAAGGTGGCTATGGTGGTTCTAGCAGCAGCAGTAGCTATGGCAGTGGCAGAAGGTTCTAATTACTGCCAGGAAACAAAGCTTAGCAGGAGAGGAGAGCCAGGGAAGTGACAGGGAAGCTACAGGTTACAACAGATTTGTGAAATCAGCCAAGCACAGTGGTGGCAAGGCCTAGCTGCTACAAAGAAGACATGTTTTAGACAATACTCATGTATGGGCAAAAACTTGAGAACTGTACTTGTGACTAATTGTGTAACAGGTTATTTTAGTTTCTGTTCCGTGGAAAGTGTAAAGCATTCCAACAAAGGGTTGTTTTTTTTTTTCAACAAAGGGTTTTTAATGTAGATTTTTTGTTTTTGCACCCATGCTGTTGATTGCTAAATGCAATAGTCTGCTCATGCTGCTGAATAAATGTCTTTTTATTTTTTTAAGGTGCTGTGTAAAGTTAGTCTACTCTGAAGCCATTTTGGTAAACTACTCCAACAGTGTGAAGTTAGAATTCCTTCAGGGTGATGTCAGGTTCCATTTGAAATTTATTTACAACCTGCTTTGGTGGAGAAGCTACTGTCTTCAGAACCTTGGAGTAGTTGAACTGACAGTTACCTTGTTGCGACCTGGAGTTCACTGTTAAATGGGTCACACGTGCAAAGTCATGGAGTTCTTTTTTGGTTATTAATGATTGTTGGCATATCCTATGCAATATATTTAAATTGAATTATGGTACCAATAAAGTTATAGATGGGAATGAAGCTTGTGTATCATCTATTATCACGTGTAATCAATAAAAAGTTTAATACCCTCTTGGAAAAAAAAAGTTAAGAGGTTCTATAAATTTCTAAACTGATGGCTTTCTACGGAAGAGAACTCAAAACTGTCAATACTAGAATGAAAACAAATCTGCTGCATAATGGTTAAATTATCATAAAGCATACTTGGAAATCTACATAAAAACTGGAGAAATTAGAGATAACAGAAGCATTCTACGCAGAAAACTTAAGTGAAGAAAATGGAAGCAGTGTATGATCTGGGAAGAGTACAATGAGGTCTAAATGAAAACATCTAGAATGTGAGAGGCAAGCTTGTATCAGAGGGTTCAAGATAGTCATAGAAATTTTAAAGTAGTCTTAATAGAGGTAGGCACACCTTCTGGAAATATTACCACTGAAAAAAGGGAAGAAAAGCAAGAAATGGGTCTCATATCCAGCCTACAACCTTGAGATGTTAAGCAGAGATACCGTATGAAGCCTAAAGTCCTAATCGTTTTTTGCTTTCACATAAAATCAAAACATGTAACAAATACATTTGTCAAAAAATTCATGATCATGTTATATTCAAAGTACAATTTTTGATAAAATGACATCTACTTTAGTTTTCATTATGAAAAATTTCAAGTGTATAGAAAAATATAAGGAATAGTATAATGACCCCCACCATATACCCACTGCCTACATGGCTCCTGACTTAAATATTTTACGGCTTAAGGCTTAAGTATTTTAAAATGAATTACAGAAATCTTCAGTTTTTTCCTTTCTCAATACTTCATTACAGATCTCAAAATTCAAGGACATCTATAAATCATAAGCTGTTATTCTATCTAATATAAACATGAGTGATTCCTTAATTACCTACTACTGAGTTGACAATTAAATTTTCCCAATTGTACCAAAATGTCTTTGTTAACTTAAATGAAAGAAAATAATGAATATATACAATTTAAGTTCCATCTCTTCCTAAATCACTACTAATTTGCTGGGCTCAGATCCCACGTTGCTGTCAAAAGGAGACCCTAGGGTACACGTTTACCTTTGTTTCTCCTCCTGCGGCAGGCATTCAATAGCTCTTGCTGAAGATTAACTTCTACAGGTGAGGGTAATGAAGTTGGGCAATCTTTTTCTTCCTCATACCACAACTTAAAAATAAAATTATTCAGTTAAAGAAAAAGTGGTAAATACAACAACCTTTTCAATGTAAAGCTGGGTTAATCTATAACCTAAATTTATACCGACAACAAAATCTGTTTAGTTAAAAACAAATTACCTCAGGTACATCAAATGGAACCTCTTGATTATTGTTCCTAAGGATTTCTGCTAATAACCTTAATGTCTTCTCACGAGGAATAATATTTTCTTCTTGCATTTTATTCCAGACAGCATCAGCTTTTTGCCAGTCACCATTTACTTCTGTAAAAATAAACAGAAACTAATGAACATACTGAACAGAATCCATGAAAATAGTTAAAACTTTTTATTTGCTGCTAAAGCAAGTATTCCAAACACTGCCTCCAGGGAAAGGACCAGGGTAATTGTGGATCAAAAGTGAGAAGACTTCTTTTTGTATTCCCTTTTGTACCTTTTGAAGTTTAAACCATAGAAAGTCCTTACCTATTAAAACACAAGAAAAGAAAAACCACACTTCATTAAAAACTTCTCAACTATGAGCAGTAGACTCTGGAAAGATGAAAGGATGCACATATACAGTCCAGTACACAGCTACAATGACTGAAGAGGTACAAATGTATGATCTTTGTCAAAAGTGACAAATCAACAAATTTCTTTGCTTAGTTAAATAGGGAGAATTCTGTCTCTTCTGTCCACCTTAAGAACTTCTATGTCAGTGTGTAATATGTTTCTCATAATGTCAAAAGACTTAAGTAAGATTACAGGGGGAGAGGAAGGTTATTGGAAAGAAACCAGCAGATTTCCTTCATAATAAAGTATCTAGTTTCTTCTGAGTGATAACCTGGTCTTCACAAATAGCAAAAACTTAAGAATCAAGACTTCATTTTTAAACATTCTATGAATTTTGAAAAAAGAGCAAGTCATCTAAGTTTCTACCTGTGAAAAGTTGGAGCAAAATATGAAAAAACTTATGACACTAAGTTCAATACGCCTGTTACACACAAAGAAATACTGTTTTACAAGTGGCCTTTTGAAAATATGAGTAAGAAATATCTCAATGGTGTATGGCCAGTTCCAGGAAGAGGGTTTGTTTCAGGACACAAATGTTCCAGAAAACATAAGAATGTTTGTTTCTCAAAAATATCAAAATACCAAAACACATGAAATTTTCCTAGATTTCCTCCCACCCTAAAATTGAAAAGCTAATAACCTTTTTGATAATGGACTCTTCAAAGTAAAAAAACTCAAAGAACAAAAACGAAACACATTCACACTCCATCAGAAATGTGCAATAAAGAAAAAGAAAACAAGTAGAAAATTTCCTAGGAGTCATACATAGATGGCAGCCCAATTTTCATACGGAATATACTAAGAGGCGAACCAAACAGTAGAAATTAACCTAAAGTTCAGAGTGATTTTATATATTCTTCGATAATAAAATCAGCCTATCTAACATAAAATCCTTACTAAATTTACAATCAATTTTCAAAGCAAGATTCTCATAAGCTAATTATGCTTTTCCTTCATTAAAATGTTTTCATGTAATGTAAAATTCAACAGTAATTTTTCAAGTATGTTAATATATGAAACTTTATATACATAAAGGTTATCAAATACACTTTATTTAATTAAATAAAAACAAAAACCCAAGTCCCCAAATCTTTAATTCTGTAGAAAGGGAAAGGTGGACCACTTCTGTTTCATGCCAAAGGGTACTACGGACTGTGGACGACACAGGCAGTTTCCACACATTGGGAACAGAACCGTAAGGCACTTTTTTTAAGCTAATAATATTTCAGATAGTGAAGAGATGGATGAGGTACCATGCTTTCAGACTGGAAGGAATATTGGGAGATAATTCACTTCGGTAGAACAGGATACAACAGAGAGGCACCTGTTCAAATGGACTAACAGCTTACAACAAGAAAATATTTCAAAACACAGGTGAGAACTATACAGCATGAAACTGAGATATATGCACTTTCTATCTTGGAAATGTACCTGGATCACAGAATACAGAACAAAAATTTGAGGCAATCAAACTGGTCAGTGCCAAAATCTGTAGCCATGTTCTCACCAAGACACAGAAAGGCTAAGCCTTTCATAATATACCCCGGGGGCTTTAAATGCCTTTAACCAAAACAACAACAATCATACTTATTATCCGAAAAATCAAACAGCCCGCAGACTTTGCTGTAACCAGGGAATGGACACTGCCTCAGTAATTCCTTCACTTTCCTGGAACTCATGTTCCTTCTTTAAAGAACAAGAGCACTGATGTACCAAATGATCTGAGAAGTCTTAAACTATAAAAACCAAGGAATTTTTGACACTATCAGCGAATTTTACAGGAACAGAGCTGTGGGGTTTCACTGTGGGGCCATCTGACTAGCATGTAACAACAGCTGGCACTTCCCACACGGTTCCGATAGCATTAAACTACGAGACAAAGATTTCTAGAGTTCAGAGTTTTAATTATAAAGTTGTCAAGTTTTTATGTATTACTGACAGGATGGGGTAATTTCTAAACTTCCCATGTGTCAGTCACCTGATTATGGTCTCTAAATATCATTCCTCTCTAAAATAAGGTTTGGACAGGAATTACGCCACATAAGCCGGGATGGTCTTGTTTGGCCTAAATATAACAACCTATCAAAGACTAATGCAGTATGTCAAATGACACAGGGAGCTGATGTAAAGAGGTTCCCAGTGGCCAAATGGGACAATTTGGGCACCAAAAAGAATAATGACTGCAAGGAAATGAAACACAAATATACCAAAAAGTTCATAAACTCATTAAAAAAATGTTTAATGATCAACTTAGGAGGTTCCAGGGATACCAACACTTAAAACTAGTTAACTAAAGGGAGAAAAAGCAAGCATGTATCTTTTCCTATGAATTTATTTCATATTAATAAAATAAGCCACAAAACACAGCACACAAAACATGCAGAGCACTAAACAATCAAAATAATAATAGGTGTATATGCAAAAAAATACATGGATACAAACGTAGAGAGAGTGATTTGGAAGGATGGCCATGGACACGTTAATTCAGGTATTGTGTGGACACAACATTTGACATTTTACTTTGTATAATACTATACCGGCTTGACCCTTCAGTAATTTAGAATACATTCCTGTTGTATGTGTGTGTAATAATGGAGGAGGGAAGACCATACAGCATGAAAAAGAAATGTCAATGGTTGTAAGTAAAGAAAATAGCACGTAAATAACATCTTAGGATAAATACTCAGGGTGGTTTTCCTGTTTTCTTTTCCCCTCCCAGTTGTGCCATGCAGCACACAGGATCTTAGTTCCCTGAACAGGGATCGAACCCAGGTCCCCTGCAGTGGAAGCATGGAGTCACAGCCACTGGACCACTAGGGAAGTCCCATAAATGTTCATGTTTTAAATGTCGGGGTTTAAAAAATAGATTCAAAGAACTTTTATTGCAAAATTATGAATGTAAGGCAGCTCAAGTTTTGGCAAGAGTACTTTACATATACAAAGAATAAATTCTCTTCTTTGTATATGTAAAGAAACTGAAGTGTTTTGAATATAATAAAACTGTAAGAAGGAGAAAAAACTGTCCTTTAGAAATAACAGAATATTCCGTATTAGTAATATGAAAATAATAATATATATGTAGGTGAGGGAGCTATTTCATTCATGTAAAGTTTGTTGCAGGGTTTAGGAGCTAATTTCACAAGACTATCACAGTGGAAAGTCAAAATATACTAGAAAGGAGAGAACTAAAGTTTGAATTATGGCAGATTCCTGTAACAGATCACCTATGAACATCATATTATTAAGTAGAAAAGGAAAGCTGGTTTAGTAGAGCTAGTATTTAAAGGAATGAAAAGAGTTACATTAGGCAAAACTGCCCTTTAACAAATACCCCGAAATAATTAAATGAACTCCTTTCAAGGGCTAAAATTGTATTATGAAAAAGAATGAGTTCATAAAAAATTCCAATACACCGAACAAATTGTTTTCTCAGAAATCCAGTCTGGACTTTTCATGTGTTACACGGGCACATTCCGTGTATCATTCCATACTACATGTTCCTTTTCAAATAAATTGTGCTTTATAAATTACTCAACATATTTAAGTAGTGGTCCAAGTTAGAGGGCAAAAAGGAGGGTGGGGCACACGCAGGAGGAGACAGCTTGCTTTTTCTTCAGAAAGGGAAGGTTTAGGGTTACCACAACCACATTATTGATTCATAACATGACAGAAGCTGGGTTAAAAAGTATATACTTCCCTATGATGATTCCTCTGGCTTCCAGTCCCATGAGAGGCTGCTGTCATGCTATCTCACCCTCAGAGGCTCCTCAGCTGAGCAGAGGAGAGCTTCTCAGACTACTGGCTCAAATACAGAGCTGGGAGGGGGTATCCATCAGAATAGACAGAGGGGATTAAAGAAAACGGTAATAAACCTCAGAGTTTATTTGTAAGAGTTCCTGCTTATCCCTAAAGGAAAGTTTAAGATGACCTTAAAACTTGTTTTTCCTTTTCTGCCTTTTTAGAAAAACAATAGCAAAAGGTCAGCTCCAGAGGGAAAAAGTCTGTAAAGCTGGCTGCCTCTCATCCTTCCCTGGATGTACCTCATGTATCCTTGCAGCTTTTCTTTCACCCCAAGGGATTGTCAGTCCTGGTTCAGGTCTAACTCTTCTGAAGAACACCAGTTTTCTATCTGCAGTGACAACCTCAATGCTAGCACTGTGGACTTCAGAGATATTTCTGAACGCAAGTCTTCTACAGGGATGACTTTAAAGGTTGAAGACTCATTTAGATGTATCACTTCAGTATTTTTAGTTTGCAAAAAATTAGAACTTAAGAAAGAAAGAATTCTCTCAAAGTAAGAATAAGCAGGGGGAGTGGGGAGAATTAGCACTTTAATACAGGTTATAATCCACTAATGAAGGATTAAATGCCTAAAACCCATTTTAAAATTCTATATATTCAACAACAACCTCAGCATTGGGTGCCAGAATTTGATCATCATTCAAGTGAAAAGTTTTAAGAATTACATGTGAACCGTGTGTCAATGTAACCAACAAATGAAATGTAAAATTTACAGCATATTTAATATACACCATCAAGATGTAAGACAAAGCCTCCAATGATAATAAATACAAATTCAAAAAGACAAGTGAATCAACTTATTCACTGCTGTCTATGTTTGGTAAAGGAAAAAGAAGAATAAACCGAGATCAAATATCTTATGTAGGAAAGGAAGGAAAAAAGGTCACCGACTGTTCGGGTTCCATCGTTCCTCTCTACAAAATACCTTAAGAGACTGCACGGTTCCAGATGTGTAAACTTGCATAAACATACTAGAGAACTGTTTAACAACAGAGACCACAAGTTTCAGAAATGACCATCACTTTTAACCCTTAGCGCAGATACAAATTCAGCTTAGGGAACAATTAAGGTTGTGAACAAAGATTAAGGTATAAAGACGACAATGTAGTGCTTTATAGGATGGAAAACTAAAACCTATTCACACGTTTAGCAGTAGGAGACTAGTTGAGTAAACTCTAATATATCTGTTCAATATAGTCATTGGTGGGTGATAAAGTGCAGAAAAAGGTTGGTAATATAGAACTGAGTCAAAACTATCTTACTATACAATCACATTTTGAAAAGTAATTGTTTGTATATAAATATGCATTTTTTTGGGAAAAATATCTAGACACATGAATATGTCAATGATTACTTATAGAAGTGACTGATAAATTTACTAAAGAATTTACATTAAAAGAAAAAAAGAATAGTTTCTCCTCAAAATCTCCCATTAAATTCTGTGGCTCTGATGAAGAGTTTTCTCACTTTCTCATTATTGCAGTAAGAATGTCAGGGAAGACTGTAGGATGTCTAGTGAAACATCACAACATTCTGTGATATAAATTCAATTTGGCCTCTCCTCGAGCCTCTGTGGAAGACTCCACAAGTGACAATCCCCAGGAGCTTCCTCAGGGCCTGATGTTCCTTTCCAGGCACTGCCTTCCACAGAATAAATGTCTCAAAAACATGAGGAAGAATCATATTACTTACTATATAGTTTTAGCAGACTGTAGTATAGCTGGTCTCTATCACATTCAAATAGCTTCTGTGTCAGCTCCACTAATTTTTCTAGAGTTTCAACCTTAAAAATAAGATTAACAGAGGGATCTAGAATGTATAAAGGATATATTTTTATAGTCGACAAGTCACAGTTGAAAAACCCTTCAAATCAGCTTTACCCCAAGGGCAGGCTAACTTTACTTCAAAGGTTAAAGGACTGAACACAAGAACGCAACTGTACTTAATGCCACTAACTGTACATGCTGAGAATGATTAAAATGGTAACTGTGATGCCATACGCATTTTATCACAATTAAAAACAATTTTAAACGAAAGAGCTAAAGGATTCTTTGGAGACAAGAATACATATGAATGATTCTCTAGCTGAGAAAACCTCCACGGAGGAGCATTTTGGAAAATTCAAAGATACTGAGTGTGGAGGACTCAGTGAGTACATCTATATCTGTTAACAGGAATATCCTTCCACCCCAACTTTATACTCCTCTTTCCCTGTGGCTTTTTCTTGGCAAGATGTGAGAGGCATCTGGGCTGGAGTAAAGTAGAAACTCCACCAGGCTCCTATCAAGCATCTCCTCTGGTCACTTAACGACTGAAGCAGATTTCAACTGCCAAGGAAACGTCAGCCCTGCTCAAACCAACGAGTAGAATGAAGCCAGCTGAAATCTCCAGAGCCCATGTTATTATTTTTAGGGATTCTGTAGACCTCAGGAACCAGAATTAAGTGATTGCTTATTTGGAAAACAACCAAGGTAACCAAAGCTGCATTTCATGAAATCCCCAAATGCTCACAGGACATGGAGGACACTTGCTTTCTACTCACAGTTTTGGGTGAGGGAGACCAGAAATTAAACACAAACCTGATTATTTGCAATACATCTATCACAAAACCACTGAAGTCTTGTAGGCCGAGCTCTAATGCCTGGAGTCTGTAAAATAAAATAATCATACAGCACACGAGGTAAGGCTTTAGCCAAACGTTAATTTCCCCTCAATGATAGTTTTCCTTCTAAGACCCTGGCTGCCTCCTTCCCAAATGTATGTACTAAAAGAAATCTATAACCTAATCCCACAGTTATCAAGGACCTTTAGGATTAGAACAACCTATACTTAACCAATGTCTAGAAGATTCGGGTTATTTCAAAATGCTACTCTGTAGGTCAATTTGAATTCCATAAATCTATAATTATTAAAAACAGCTAAGCATTCTATAGCTGAAAGAGAAAGAAACCTTGAAATGATGGACTAAATCAACTCCAAAATATATCAAATTAGACACACACACACACACACTCTTTATAGAGATCCCAATAGACTCTGAAAGCAAAAATTATTAATACATTACATAGACTTAATAATTATCACAATGATAAACCAATGGCTTTTAAAGAGACATGCCTTGTAAAACTCAGTGATGAAAGTATTCTGATTACCACACATGCTTGCCTAGTAGCGCAAACTAAATGTTTCAAGAGCTAGGTACTAAAAACAATCCAAGCACTCAGTTAGTTCATAGTCTTAGCTTATTTCAATAATTGAGATGTATGTTATAGCCTCAAATTAGGAATAACTAATAAATGGCAACCCACTCCAGTATTCTTGCCTGGAAAATCTCATGGACAGAGGAGCCCAGTAGACTACAATCCATGGGGTCGCAAAGAGTCGGACACGACTGAGTAACTTTAATTCAATTCAATAATTAGTCAATAATTCTGGTTTCAAAACAATTACTTTACAATTTTGGATACTGAATAAAAGACAAACCACTTCACATTTAATCTCAAGGATCTGTCACTCTACCTACAGCATCTTCCTCATCTATGAAGGCTTCCCTATGAAAACACTACATTATTTAATACATGATCACAGTATTATGACAAGAAAACAACGTACCCTGGCAGCTCCAGTCCAGAGGACATACCTCTACTGCTTTCTTCACTCAGTCTTGTGGACTACACCAAGCAACCCTCAAATCTGATCTCTTATTTCTAAGTCCTCATTATGTATTATTTCTTAAAATAATATCGTACAATGCTAAATTAAAAGCTGATGCAAGAACCAACATCTCAGGGCTTTGGTAGAACAACAAAAAAATTGGTATGGAAGTTCGTAAATTAAGTGTTCTCATTCTAACCGTGCAAGTACCCAGATTTTGGGATACAAGAAATAAATGTGGAATAAATTAACTGTTGAGAGAGATAGATATATATTCTCAAACAGCACTAATATTTACTTTCGCATCCAATTTCTACTCAAGGATGTTCTCACATTATCTGTTCTGTTTCACGTGCACTACACTGAAAATGAAGCCAACATCAAATGTACACAAAAAGCCCTTGAAAAAAACACCAGATAATCCTCTTTAGAACATGGCAAAATGTAAGGGCTACATCCACTTACAACTTTCAATATTATTGCTCACCCAAATGGCAATGATCTAAATAGCACAACTTTCAAGGCAAACTCTTCCTTTTTGTGGCCGATTAATCTGCCTGTCACTGGCAGGACAACGGACTTATATGGCAGATATTCCTATGTTTCATTATGAAATTAAGGACTGTTTTCCCAAATGAATCTCAATCATCAAAAGAACATCTAGGTCAGATTAACTAAATCTCCTAGGCTTCTGTAACAGTCTACATTTCTGGCTTATCTCTTAACATCTTATTGAATTTTAAACACTGTAAGTTGAAAGTAAAAAAACAAAAAGAAAAGAAAATTTAATAAAAACATGGAGAAAAGAATTCTAATTGGGATGCTAAATATAACTTATCCAAAATCAGTTAATGCTTAATTAAAACAATAAACTCATCTCTAATTTTTCCTGTTTTTCCTATGTACGATCTATTTAATAGACAGTGAGGATAAAGTAATTATTGTAATTAAAACAAACAAACAGCATGTTTGTTTCCCCCTGGTTACTGTGCTTCAAAACACACTTTGTGCAGCTGCAATTCAGAACTAGGTTCACTTGTATTAGAAAAAAGTAATCCCAATTTAAAAAATAATTTTCATTAACTTCATTACATCACTGATATAAATTTGCTATTATCATAACAGTCTTCTATGTATATTAGTAGAAACAGATATCAAGTATAATATTGATAATTATCATTTTGAAGTGAAAACAGATGAAGATTCTTCTACTTCAAACTGCACCTCAAAGGATATCATTTTAAATTTAACTAAAATAGTGATTTTTTTACCTGTTCTGAGTTTTGTTACCATTACTGCCAGAAATGGAAACCGGAAAACCGCCACTCTGGCTTCACGTCCTCTAGCTGAAGTAGTAGGAGGAAAATCAAATGCACAAGGAGGATGGGACAAACAAGAACAGTAAGAATCCAACTATCTATCCCCAGAGCCAAAACAGCAAGGAGTAAAAGAGCATCACGGTAATTATTAAACCTTCCAACAACTGTCCTTTCTCTACACTCTCCAGAGACAGACTTAAAGACCATGTCTAGTAAGGAGGAAAATATGGCTGAGCAAGTGAAACCAACAGTCTAACTATCATTAACTAATATGATCCCGCTGTTACAGAAGATGCTAAGTAACTCGTGGTAGAGAGGGAGTATGAACCAGCAGGAGAACTGACATCTCCTGAAATTTGGGGGACAGAAGCGGAGGAACTGGAGAAGGAAATGGCAACCCACTCGAGGATTCTTGCCTGGGAAATCCCATGGACAGAGGAGCCTGGCGGGCTGCAATCCATGGGGTCGAAAAGTCGAACGCGACTGAGCACACATACGCACAGTGGGGGAGCTGGCTCTAAAATCCCTTCTTTATACATGAGATCCATTGTGGCTTATTAAGGAAGGCAAATTAGAATAAAGCCTTGAATCTGATCTGTTAAAGAACAAAGAGGAGCAACAAAGGCTGGGAGATTGCTATAATCCAAAATTTTGGTCCTAAAGGCAAAGTCATAAAAAGAAGCGATATGCCCCCTGAGAAGACAGCAAATTTACTCTGGCTGAAATGTTATGGAAGAGTAATAGTAGAGAAAGAGAGAGGGAAAATTCAAGAAAGAGAAATTCTGGAGAAATTAAGTTTTGGTGGTTCAGATACTAAAGGTTGAGAGATCAAGGAAGCTGAACTGAATACATGAAAAAGAAAGTGAAAGTGAAGTGTCAGTTGCTCACTTGTGTCTGATTCTTTGAGATCCCATGGACTATAGCCCACTAGGCTTCTCTGTCCAAAGAATTCCCCAGGAAAGGATACTGGAGTGGGTTGCCCGCCCATTCCCTAGTCCAAGGGATTTTCCTGACCCATACCCAAGTCTCCTGCATAGAAGGCAGATTCTGTACCATCTGAGCCATCAGGGAAGCCCCATATTGAATATATAAATATATCAAATCAACAGGTCCAATAGCTTAAACTTAATGAAACATTATATCTCATCTCAATTTTTTTAAAGAGAGAGATGATGGAAGCAGAGGCAGAAATGGTGTAAGGGAACCAACAGAAAATCTGACATCAGGACGCAATTTCCAAGTCCATGACAACTACTAACTAGATAACCTCCATACTCACACCCTGAACTGAAGCTTCACCACCCTAATCACTCCTCAGAGTTGTTCTGTAAGGCTCACAAGAAGATGTACATGAAAATCATTTCAGAAGTATTAAAATGTTACTAATATCGGTTATACTGCTCAGCTTGTAATCTAGGTTTGAACCTCAAGAGACAAGGTTAGAAAAAGAAATGCTAAGTAAGTTTAAAGTAGACTCTTACTCATCTTTGTGTAAGAGAACTTAGCTGTAATTACTGAGCTGCTCAAAGGGTTAAGAATAAAACTGACATAATTCTCTACAGAAACTTTTAATATGGTTATTTAACATTTCATGTCATTATTTAACTTGTTTGTACCATCTCTCGCTGGACTTGAGCTGCAATCTTAAAAACATAAAATGAATTATCTAAACAATGTTAATTTATTTAAATGACCCACAACACTTCTTTCCTGGGAGGTGAATGAACTTGACTAAAATGAAGTCATTTTCTCTAAACAAAGAAATACTACCCTATTTTATCATAATATGTAGCAAAAGAAGTATGGGACTAAAATACTAGCACTCAGGAGGCCTGGGTTTTAGTCCAATCTTTGCTACCATGAACCATAAAAGAGGTATCATCTATAAACACACAACAAAGTTTTTGTCTTTTTGCATCAGGGGCCTCAAAAATGGTAATAATAACATATGAACCACTTCTGAGAAATGATCCTAAGTAAATAATCTGAAAAACAAATATGCTAGGAGGTAAAGATGTGAATTATGATGACGACTAACAATAGTGAAAAGTGTTCTCAAAAGAGGAATGGGCAAATAATCTTATACAAAAGAATGATGTAGTCATTAAAAATGCTTTAGAACAGTTCTTACTGACGTTCAGAGAATGCAGACAGTGATGTAGGGTGAAGAAAGTATTATGTAAGCTATATGATTCATTTTCAAGTATATACAGAAGAAATATGCATTGAATAAAGGACAGAAAACCTATAAAGATGACTAGATGAGTAGTGGCACTGATAGTGAGTCTTAATAAACTTGGTGTATTTTAAACAGTAACACATGTTAAGCTTTACCTGAATCTATGCACAGGTAGAGGGCTTCCCTGGTAGCCAGCTGGTAAAGAATCCGCCTGCAATGCAGGAGACCCCAGTTTGATTCCTGGGTCAGGAAGATCCCCTAGAGAAGGGATAGGCTACCCACTCCAGTATTCATGGGCTTCCCTGGTAGTTCAAGATGGTAAAGAATCCACGTGCAATGTGGGAGACCTGCAATCCCTGGGTCGAGAGGATCCCGTGGAGAAGGGAATGGCAACCCACTCCAGTATTATTGCCTGGAGAATCCCCATGGACAGAGGAACCTCGTGGGCTACAGTCCATGGAGGCTGCAAAGGATTGGACACGACTGAAATGACTACTGGAGATCAGTGGAGAAATAACTCCAGAAAGAATGAAGGGATGGAACCAAAGCAAAAACAATACCCAGCTGTGGATGTGACTGATGATAGAAACAAGGTCCGATGCTGTAAAGAGCAATACTGCATAGGAACCTGGAATGTCAGATCCGTGAATCAAGGCAAATTGGAAGTGGTCAAACAAGAGATGACAAGGGTGAACGTCAACATTCTAGGAATCAGCAAACTAAAATGGACTGGAATGGGTGAATTTAACTCAGATGACCATTATATCTACTACTGTGGGCAGGAATCCTTCAGAAGAAATGGAGTAGCCATCATGGTCAACAAAAGAGTCCGAAATGCAGTACTTGGATGCAATCTCAAAAACGACAGAATGATCTCTGTTTGTTTCCAAGGCAAACCATTCAATATCACTGTAATCCAAGCCTATGCCCCAACCAGTAATGCTGAACAAGCTGAAGTTGAATGGTTCTATGAAGACCTACAAAACCTTTTAGAACTAACACCCAAAAAAGATGTCATTATCATTATAGGGGACTGGAATGCAAAAGTAGGAAGTCAAGAAACAAGCAAATTTGGCCTTGAAATGCAGAATGAAGCAGGGCAAAGACTAATAGAGTTTTGCCAAGAAAATGCACTGGTCATAGCAAACAACTTCCAACAACACAAGAGAGGACTCTACACATGGACATCACTAGATGGTCAACACCGAAATCAAATTGATTATATTCTATGCAGCCAAAGATGGAGAAGCTCTATACAGTCAACAAAAACAAGACCAAGAGCTGTCTGTGGCTCAGATCATGAACTCCTTATTACCAAATTCAGACTCAAATTGAAGAAAG
>SJYT01013249.1:143168-168412 GCA_006410635.1 Cephalophus harveyi | reverse complement strand
AAAAAAAAAAAAAACTAAGAATGTGCCTCACATATTTCCATATATTGCATACCTTGCCGTCCTACCCTAGGGTACTGCAGAAGGATTCTGTAAAGCTATTCTTTATCCTTTAAGGAGTTCTGTACACTTTCACTATAAAAATTCTGCCACCAGTATACAGCCATTCCTAAATGATTACACTCAATTAACTGTTGTACACTGGCAGAACCTTAATTAATTAAAAGGCAGCCTCCTTCTCTTGCCTATTCACTTGACAAGAATGTACCTTAGGCTAAGCATAATTTTGTGAATTACGTGGGGTGAGGAAGACAACAGAGTCTCTACCTTTTAGCGGCAAAGAGAATTAATATTATTGATTACTACCATAATCCAAGAAACATGCAAGCTGCTTTACATACTAAATTATGTGATTGAATCTTAAAGAAAGATACTATATTCCATTTTATAGATGAGGAAGCTTAACAAGGTTTAGTAACTTATTCTTTATCAAACAGGAAGTAGATGACAAAAGGAGAACCCTCTCTTGAGCCTTTTGCTCTTCCTATTATGTCTTGCCTATTACACAAAGAGAGGCACCTGCTTTCCTGCTGGAGAACCTCTAATCGCGGTTGTCTGAATACCTGAGTTTTATTTCTGCTCTGATCAGTGCCTTACTATATTGATAACATGCATATGGAGTAGCAGAACTCAACAGGCAGACAGCTCCCCTCATTTTCAGATACCTACGCTGTGCGCTTTCAAGTGAGAGAATTTATACCATTTTCCAGAAAATACAAATGAACTACTTGAGCTACAAAGGCACCTGTCCAAGACAGTACACCCTACTTCCCTCTGCTAGAAGGACAGACTGGATTAAAGAGGAAAAAGGAAGAAAGTTCTGAATTAATTTCACAGTGCTTTTTCATGCTAGACGTTTCTCTTCTTTGAAAAATGTCAAGAGAAACTACTAATTTCCTGGGTTGTGTGCCTGTATTTTCAAATCCACTATACGCAGTCATCAACATAAAAGCAAGGAGGCCAAATACTACCTCTATGCCTCATCCATCATGGACCATCCATCATGGGCACTTTTGGGAAAAGACATGGGTAGCAAGCAGTAAGGTATATCTGAGAGAAACATGATGACTGATATATTTACAAGTTTATTTTACACACATTAAGCAATATCTAAGGTGATGTGTCCATCTTCTATGAAATGATTTTTTAGGGGACACAGGACTGTTTTAATAGTGAAGTTAATCACAATTTGGACAGACTTCATAGTTGCCCTTTGACTTATCAATTTCAGTAAGCAAAATTTCAATCAAGCCTAGATAAAATATACTAATCCTAAATAGCCCAGGTTTGTCACCTACCATTTCCCATAAGCTGCTTACCATAGTGAAAAAAAAAAAAAAGAAGAAATTTTAAATTAAATGCCAAACAGTTGCAGACAGCACTTGTTTGGCTGATTAACTTGTAGACAAGCATTACAAATAAATCTGAGCATGGTCTGCAGCAAATTAAATTCCACTGCTTTTAAGAACAAAGAATTCCTTGGCAAAGAGGATTAGCAACTTTACACCCAGGAATGCCAGTTTAATTTAATTGTTCCACAATCCAAGATTTAATATGCAAATGTCATTTTGATATATAACAGTGAATTTAACAAAGTGAAGAAACAAATTCAATATACAACCAGGCTGCCTTTTCTGAACTGTAATTACATACAATAAAGAAGCTGGCCGAGTCTCCCCCCAAACCCCACATTATTGGGACTGAATTATATTAACATGAATCAAAAAAAGTGTAATTAAAGGTTAAAATTTTAAAACATATTCTAATTAAGAGTCTAAAAAGCTGTACAATTAGAATACTGTAGTTAACATCATACCTCAATGATCTTCTTGGCCTCTTTGTAATTTCCTGTTTGTAGGAAGGCAAAGAAGAGATCATAGAGCATAGTCATTTCACCCTGTTCTTGGCTCACAAAGTCCATTGCTAGAGAGGAAAGAAAAAAATATATTAGAAGAAAAAATAGAGAGTAACACAGTATCACTTGAAGAATTCTGAATATCAGAAACCTTTAAAATAAATATGTAGAATAACTTAAAGCTTATAGCTATATGAAACAATTTTCTGTCACATTCTTTACCTAACAGCATATATTTATGACATTAAGCACTTATGACTAGTTTCAAAGAGAACTGGTGAGATTAAGGATGAAAACCCCCACAAAGGCAGATCATCAAGTGGAGCAAAAAAAAAAATAACAAAGGGCAACTTTTCAAAATGAACAGTTACTAAAAACAAGGACATCTGTAATATTAAAAAAAATTTTCTGTTATTTTCCTCTTCAACTCAGAAGCGCAACAAAAGTTTCTCTGGATGTGCTGTCTTCCTGTTAAATTTTCTCCTCATAGCAACACATTAAGATTACACAAGCAAGAGAGAGGAGGGAAAAAAAAGACTAACAACCCTAAGATATTAGAAGGTGACTAACCTTTCTGAATTAGCTCAGTCTCGCCTTTCTCTATCAGCTTACACAAGACATCATGAATCCTTGGCAGGATTTTATACTTTTCATAGCAGTCAATGGTGCTTTCAAGAGCAGCAGGTAAGTCATCCCTTGGAAACAACAAAATATTAACAATGAAAAAATATATCTAATTAATCTGAGAGATACACAATGACCAGTCAAAAAGTACACAGGCAGCTTTTACTTAAGTAGACTACCACAAAGCCAAAATGGAAAAACAAACAAACGAACAAGAAATAATCCTTATATAAAAATCAATGTTCAGAGTACAGACATCATTAGTGGCTCCTTGCTTTCTCTGCTTCACCTTTTATTATTTCACTTGCTAAATGGCACTTTTTAAAGAGTCCAAAAGACAAAGGCATTTCCTCATATTATATAGAAGTTGCTATAAGAATGCATTATTTCTAAAAAACAAGGGCTACTGTCAAATATTTTTTCCAACCACTTCAGTTTATCGTTCTCAATAATTTCAGATTTGGGAAACTTTACTAAATGTGCATCAACGGTCATCAAGAACTTTTCAGGCACGTTCACCTTTCTCATCATAATTTTCAAACTGTTGCCTCTCCAGATAAGGAGGAAATAACTTCAGGACTCATAGTAGGTGTGTAATTAATTAAAGTAAAAAGATATTTTCATTAAGTAATAAGAGTATGGAAATATATTCTGTGGGTCCTCAAAACCTATTTTATCCTTTGGGAAACAACAAACAGTATAAGAAGTTACTAAGACCTTGGGAAAGCTGTTTAGACAATGTAACCCACGTCTACCTGCCACTTTCCTTTATTTTTGAATAGATGAGGAAATTAAGGCCTCTAGAGACCGACTGATTAGCCTAAGGCCACTAGGAAGGCAGTGCCGTCAGGTCATTGGACCCCCCCTTTCAGAGTACATCTAATTATACATTGTGCCCTGTTAAAAAGCAATGTTGTTCCTTTAACCTAATATGGTGACATAATTTGGAGTAATAAATTTAAAAGATTTTTTAAAAGAAAATATGAAAGGTACTTAGAAAACAAACAAACAAACAAACATGGTTACAGGTATGGACCAAAAAGTATAGCTAGTGATAATCTTTGTGGAGAAAACATATTTCTCTCACACGTGCAACAGTTTTTGAAAGGAAGAAAAGCCTTTTAAAATTTTCCGCCGGAGCCCTAACATTTTGGTTCATTATACAAATGTTATGTTGCCCTAGATTGAATTACTATTTTATCCAGATTAAGATTTTAAACTGTACTAAGAAGTACAACGCTTTATGAAGAAGCGTTAATTTTACTGCAATAATACTGACACAGTGAAAATGAGCCGATCAGAATGGAACTCCACCTCATCCCCTTACTGAGCCCTGTTTACAGTGCATCTTCTGGTACCCCACAGAGTCATTTGAATTTTTGTCATTTGGGGTGAAGACTAAATTACAGGTTAATTTCAAAACTGCAAGTAGATGTTGCAGGCTAGATTACTGTCATACAAGGGAAATGCTACAGAAGCTACCACATATGATATAAAGCTTTATATAATCAGTATTTTCCTTTGCTTCAGATACAAGTTCAGTCATTACCTTTCCACAATTCCATTTAAGGGAAAAACTACCAAAATATTTTCAAAAGAAAAACTAACACTTAACAGATTTTTAAAAGGCAGGATGATTTGCTTTTTCAGATCAATTCCCAAACTAGAATAGTATTGTATCTCAATTGTATTTTCCCTACATTAGGTCAAAGCTATCAATAAATGAATGAATAACTGTTCGGTCAATCAAACAGAAATGCTAACAGTCTTTGGTCTCCAAATATATGCTTCTGAAGATTACACATGCTCAGAACAACAACAGAAAAGACAAGGATAGCAAAATGGAAATAATTCATATATATTTGTTAGTAATTTTAAATAACAATGTCACTGATCCCAGGTTGCCAACAAAATGAATTAAAAATCTGTAATGAAACATTACATAGACAGAAATAACTTATGACTAGTCATTTCTTTTCATTTCCTATTTACATTCTGACTTGCATTTGGCTGAATCATGTAACTTTAAGAAAGAGACAAAAATGTCCATTCCTCATATAATTTGATGTCATCATTAATCTTTCCTATTTAAGCCTGAAAGTATCTAAAACTGACACTGCTAAAATAGTTGTATACTCATAGGACTTTTGAATTTCAATCCTAATTGATAAGTACTACACACAGCTTGGCTATAACAATGTGACACATTTCAAGAAGTGGTGATAAAAAGTAGATTATCACAACAGTTGAACTCAAGGATCTTTGGGTCTCCTCTCAGTTCGAATACTCTAATGTGAGGTTCTATGAACTTGAGCTTAGTAGGTTCATCATCTCAAATGTTTCACACCAGCAGAGAAAACCATCACATGACTACTACTTGTATTAGGCAGGATTACATCAGTAAGTGCAGCAAAATATCAAATGGAAAAAGGTTGAAACTGCTTTACACCCAAAACGTGGGAGAAGATTTAAGTAATCAGTGTAATTCTATACCCGAAAGCAACTTTGCTTTCCTTTGTATGCTTTAAAACACCAAAACTGATTTAAAACTCTACTCTAAATAGAAATAAAAATTTAGCCACTGCTTTCAGAAACCTCAAATAATATTAAGTGAAAACCAACTCTAACATACTATTATCTCTAAGAAAATCCACTATGATATTTATTTTCAATGACTAGACACCCCTCAAAGTATTTCAATGATATACACAAAGTAATCTTCATAAATAAAATATATGCTACTAAAAGTAAGCAATCATTTAAAAGTATTTGTGACTGATGCAAATTAACTCAATATGACTTTAATCAAAATTCTACAAGCCGGTGAAATAAAAGCAGAATGGAAGAAAGATTTTATAACGATACCAGAAAAGAAAGCCCTCCTAACTCAAATTTCTTTATAAATAAACTAAAAATCACAAATGCGTCTCATACAAACTTCAACTGTTAGAAAAAGAACAATCAGTGATAACTATCTATTTACCTATCAATAGCTTTAAACTTAGTCTGCTTACCCATAACTTCCAATTCAGAGAGTATACTTAATTTAATCAAAATTTTAAATGACAAATATTGATTTTTTTAAATTGGAATAAAGTGCTTCAACATTATGCATAAAGTGCTGGTGAAGTGGCAATTTACCTTAAGAGCTTACTGACTGAACAGCTCTCAGAATCTGAAATCACTAGAGAAAAGAAGGTCATTGGGGGAGAAAAAAGTTCAAAACAAGGGAGAGGGGGAAAAAACACCTTAACACTCCTAAACACCAACTATTCTATAAATCTTAAGCAGATGTTCAGTGTGGAAAGAAATCATTCCAGGAGAAACCACAGACTTTGCAAAAATTATTCTGTTAAGAGAACCAGTCCCTGAAAGAGCTAAATGTTTTTTTTTTTTTTCTGTTCATCATCTATAAATGAGGAATCTTCAAGGAGACTGGTGTTGCAATTACAACTAATCCTCCCCAAAAAATTAACTGTGTTGAAGGCTTTGTAATTTCCCTAGGTACAATTTAGCTGTCACTTACTTTAAAATTTACTCAAACATGCGTTCGGAACAGCACTAACTTCACATGTCAAGTGCTTTCCAGCCAATTGAGTCTAAACTGGAAGTCGGTGTTAAACAACTGAATGATTAGACAAGATAGCTCATTTCCCTGCTCTTTTGTTCAGAATAAAATGCCACATTTACATTATCAGGCTCAACAGGATTTTCTGACAGAGGGAGAAAAAACCCTACTGAACACTGTCCGTACTAAGCACATGAAGCCTGTCATTTACCAATCATCCTTCAAAAAGCAATAGCCATGAATGTAACTTAATTACGACCCAATGATCCTTGACGAAAAATCATCTTATCACTGTCCTGTTCCCCTAGGGCAAATGAACCACTTTTGTCCTTTGGCACGGATGATGCTAAATTCTTAATTGCAATAATGGAGTAAAAGAGCCAAACCTCCTTAATTTCCTTTCAGCACATAAAGAGTTTTACTCTAGAAGGCAAGCATTCCCATAAATAATAAAAGTATCCAGTACAAATGAAGATGCCAAAATTAAAGGGGAGTGTATATGACAGAATAACCACCATCCTAAAAAAGTATATCTCCACTTCTGCAACACACTGAAGTGTTACAATGTGTGTGTTTTAAAATGTACTGGCATAGGTTCATCTTACAGAAACTGTGACCTTTATGAAGAACTCAAGATTAACATAGCAAGAATTCTGGGAGGATTATATGCACAAAGTCCATGATTCACTTAAATGAAATGCATGTGGGTTTATACAGCTTATAGCACAAATCAACACAGAAAAATCCTTAATGGAAAGCAGAAATTAAAGTTTCTTTGATCATTTGCACTAAATAATCCAGTTAAACAGCTTCAAATATTTTTCATATGCAATGAAACCAAAATGGATCAGCTATACAAGAAGTGAATCTGAAACTGCATCATACAAATTCTTAGGCTTTTAAAACTAATGGCCAGATTTCATTAATTTTATTTCCTTTACCATAGCATAAAGACTAATCAAAAGCTCTTTTAACCTACTTGGAACATTTTTCTTTCTTTCTTAATATGGAGTATCCAGGTCATCTTTCTGAATCCAGCATGATTTCAATTAAAAAAATATTTTTAAGTAGTACAAAGGAAAATGTTTAATGTTCATGTGGACTACATGTAGACATGTGGCTTATAGAACCCCAATGTAAACGAAACACATGAAAATTTTGTTCAATTTAGCATGTTTCTTTTCTGTTCGGTACAAGCATTATTTTGATAATACAAATCAGATAAAACAATTTCTTCAAAATTTTGCAAACCCATCATTATTTTGGATTTCCCTGAGCAAACGAATAAAACAAAATGTATTATTTTTCATAACAATAAGGATTTTATACACTACCCAGTAACAAACAGATACAATTAAATTTCTCCTGTGTTTTATCCAATGCTGGAAAACTCAGTTCAAAATTAAGATCTACTGAATCTTAAAGATCACCTTTCTAAGGAATTCAACCTCACAGATTTGTTCCAGAATTACAGTATGTAAGTGACAGCCTTCTTCACAGTCTGGCAATGAGTTTCCAAAAAGGAAAGGATGAAGATTTTGTACCATGCTTTGAAATGTTTCTCTTAATTTTACCTCAAGTTTGAATAAAAGGCTCATATCCAGATGAGCTTATACCTGCTGAGGCCAGTTACATGATATTATTGAAGACCAAACATATTTAATCAAGTCAAATATATGTAGACTTTTGGGGAGGCCAGTGTAGTTAATCCTTAGTACTGCACTTGTCATGATTCTGAATAATTAGCTATCTTCCATCATTTGGGAAAACACAATTGAAAACAAGTTTCAAAATCAATGTTTTCCTCCAACTTAGCCCCAACTAGGAGTGCTACTACTGTTCTCTGCAAAACATGAAATTTCCTTTATCTCCTTTATTTCTTCTTTCTGACTCTTAAAAAAGAGTCGACAGAAAGTTTTTATCATGACAGATGAAACTGAAAGATCTTGTCAGGGAAAAAGCCTCTGCAAAGCACAGACAGCAAAAAAAAAAAAAAAGTTAGGCAAATAAAAATAGAAGGTAACAATTTCTCTTTATATTTGAAAGCAGTAAAAAAAAAAATCATAAAAGGTACTAATTTACATTTCTCTAGCCCAATTAACAGGGACAGTCAAATTTAACTGAGACAAACAAATCTCTGTACTATTAAATCAGAAGCACAAAGTATGCTCCATGTTAACATCTGAATCCCATGCTTTTTCCATTTTCCTTTGGGGAAGTTCTCCTTGGTTCATGAGCCCCATCTGCAGACCTTTCTGGGAAAACTTTTCATCTTCTGTCTCACAGTATTTCTGTTTGTAAGATACTTCTCTACCATGGCCTCATTTTCATTGTTAATTATTTTATTTTTGCCCACTGATGGAGGAGGGTCTAACTCTTCTGGGCACTGGGCCCATTTCTTTCAAACCCCTATGCAAAGTTCCACATGCAATCTGCAGAGATGGGTCTTTTGAGATCATCAAAAAAATTCTTGGAGGAAGCATATTAATTACAGGATTTCTATATAAAGTTGACTGTGAACACAAGAACTCAATAACACAGTAATTGTTTGAATCACTATTCTTTAAAAAGAAGTAATGCTGAGATTGTGGAGGTTAAAGACTTAGCCAAATCAGCTAGTTGATAAACTGTTTTTTGATTGGATGTCAAAGAAATTATTTCACAAAACATTTGTGTGTATGAACGTGTGTGCACATATATACATATGTATAAACATAACATAGTTAGATGTTTTTTATTCCACACCTTCAATTCAATATTAAATCATTCATTATATTCAATTAATTGTGCTCTTAGCAAATAAAGAAAAACTACCATAAATTTGGGAAGAATATGAGTACACTAAGATTTATCATTCACTTTTCTCCTGGCATTGATACAGCAACATCCAAACTAAATGAGAAGACCTCAATCACAAAATAAGCAGATTAGAAAACTGCGCTAAGTCATGGAAGGGAATGGCAAAAGGGTAAGACCTGAGAAATTTTTAAAGACAGAAAAGAAAAACGAATGCTAGAGGAAAAGAAGGTAATTAAAGGACGCTTTATTATCTTACTAAAATGTTTCACTCTGTACTAGAACGTAGGTTGACTTTATGATTTACACTTGAAAAAAATACCTTAAATTGGGCACTAACATGAACATTCCAAATACAGACATTTTCAAACTCAGTAAACCTTACCCTAGTAACAAAATTCATCTTCTTGCCACAAGACACAGAGACATCTTCTACAATAACTTAGCAAAGCTACAGTGACTCCTGTGTTGGTATACGCAGTCAAAACACTACATGGAAAAAAGGATCCCTCAAGAGACACTGCCACATCACAACATGAACAACAGTGATGAAGTATAACCAAAAGCCCCAGAGAATCCTTTCTTGTATTTATTATAATTAACACTTATAAGGCTCAAAACTGGGGAAAACTAGATTTGGTTTCATGTAGTTATCGTCACATACCCCACCAAAAAAAAACCTCCCAAAAAACCAACATAGGTCATTCCACTGAGAAGTAATCCATAGGACCACAGGGTGGTTGGCAATTTTAAAGGTCACCTACACCATAGACATTCTCTTATTCTGTGGCAAATAAGGGTTCCGCAGCATCACAGAAAATTTACAAAATATAATCCCTGTATGATTAGATTCATTATTTCAATGCCAACATTCAAAACTGAAAATTCAATTAACTTACTTTTCCAGATATAGGGTGACCAACGGGGAACTTAAGGTGGTAGATGGTTTCGCTAACCCTAGGGTCACGATGGCTTCATGCAACTGTTTTACTGTTTCAGTTTCACCTCTTAAAGCTGCGCCATTTAGGATGTGGAAAAAGGACAAGACTGTTGCATCTTTGATAAGAACATCCTTCTCTTTCATCTCCTTTAGAATGTTAATAGCATCTACAATGAAGTAGCACAAAAGACCCTTAGGTAATTTCATGTAGGGAAAACAAACTGCTATTAAAACAGCATTTCAGGCCCAGCAGGAATGTAAATTCTAGTGTATAATGCCGATTTCAAGTTAATTACTACTTGCATTTCTAAACGAGACTACAATTATAAATCCACAATAGCATGGTTTTATCATTTCCCTGCAACTTTGACTACAAATTATAGATAGGGACTGTGTGCCCACTCTGCACCACATAACCCTGTACGGTCTGCCCTATAGCTGTAAGATCCTCCTAAATGGATGCTTTTATCGTTCAGAGCTAACATCTGCTAAATCACACCATTGTTTCTTCAGCAGATGGCTTGTCAGGAGGCCAGATAATAAAGATGTGTTTACACTGTATATACAGCCAGACTAATGGTCTGATACCGATAGGGCCTGTTTGCTATGTCGATACTAATTAGCCAAGCAGAGCCAATGAAAGCTTTCCAAAAGACTGCATGTTAATACATTAGATTCATTAGGCTTCATTAGGAAGGCAGAAACAAACATTTTAGGATATGGAATAAGTGCATTTTTATAATGTTGTTATTAATTATTGCACAGACAAAATGTTTTGACCGCTTTATAGAAAGTGATTTTAAAAAGCAGGCTAATCTTCATAAAGGATTGTCTGTGTTAGAAAAATTTCCTAGGGAAAAATTCTACGATCAAGTCAAATACTTTCTCCATACATTTTTCACTATAATGATTTAAAAACAAAAAATCTTCTCTAGGAATAAAAGGAAGACAGGGAGGTTTTTTTTTTTAAGTTTCAAAATAAAGCCTAATGAGAAAGTTAAGAAATAAATAGTTAAGAATAAATTATTAAGTATAATTATATTAGGCTTAGCATTATCCCAACTGTGAGAAAGAGGATACACATCAACTATATAATCAGTTAGGCTCTCCCTGCAAACTTTTATGTAAAACCTTATTGAAGTACACATTTTGTTAATGTTATTAGAAGTGAAGACAAAGACACCTGCAAAATTCATATTCTTAAATAAAGGTTATATTTACAGGATTTATGTTCAGCCTTCCAATGTTCTTAAGCAAAAACAAAGCCATTAGTGCAGGCATATAGGCAAATTGTGCCATAAGTCATGATCTTCAAACTCAACCCAAACAGCAATGCTAATAAAAACTAGCTGCAGAAATGCAAAAAGCACTGAGCTGTGCAAATGTAAATGACAAGCTTGCCAATCCATTAAAACTAATGGCCTACACTGTCCATGCAGCTCTGGTTGGATTCACATGCAAATTTGTATGCAAAGTGTTCAAGCACTTTGCAGGATGGACATGATATACCATTAATATCAATTCACATGTTATTCCAGTGGCAAGATACTTGCATCACACATTTCCTTTATGTGCTGATGCTTACCTTGGAGCTTGCCATGTTTTCCCAATACTTTAACGAGTCTTACATACTTGCCGGTGTCAAGGACAGCAGAAGAATCTAAACGGTCACTAAAAATTAAAGCCATATTTATATAATGTTAGAAGTTGTTTAACTGTTAATAGCAGTGCAGTTATCTACTTGATCACTTCTCCAAAAATCTCAGAATCTGAATTGTTATTAACACTGGCTTCTACCTTTTAGTTCAGGTTTATTTTGGGGGCCATATACAAATCTACATGCAATTATATTCAAAGAAGTAAAAATGTAATACTACATGTATACTACATCTTTCCATCTGCAAATGATACGAATAAGGAACGCTTCTGTTTCATGGCACTTAAGGTGATTCTCACTTTGTTGCAAATACTGAAATACTCCCAAGAGACATTTTTATTTGGTAAATCTATCAGTGGGAAGCCAAGGATACCTGAGAAATGGACAGAATTCTGTTTACACTACAGTACAGAAAGGGGAATATTTAACGAGCCTTATATAATAGTTACATCACTGTTGTGATATGCAGTTGTATAATCAAGAGGAAAAAATCTTGGCTTCAAGGAATAGAATGTCTTATCACACTTAAACAAAGACTCCTTGCTGAAAACAAGCCATAATTAATCAAAGAGTATTACAGTATGAAATTTCAAAAGCACTCACAAAATAGAATTTTTAAAATTTACATTATATCAGAGTGGTATTCACTCTACATGAGCCATCAAGGACTGTACAGCAGCATAAATGCGGATGATTTGTTTCAGTGCCAGGGTACTCACAATTCTCGTTTCAGGTTCAACGCATCTTCTGCATTATCATGTCGACAGCACAAATTTATTAAAGCTGCATAGCCACCGACAACCATATCTGATTCATATTTTGCCTTCAATTCAACAGCTTTTTGCATGTTCTAAAATAAAGGAAGGAAATGAAAAAGAAGTAAGAAATTAATATAAAAGTGTAAAATTTCTAGTTTCCATGTTCAGAGTGTAAAAAAAGTTAACACTACTTTTAAAATAAATGGATACACATTATTAACTTCATCTTGCTCTCTGATATTTTTAATCCACCTTCTAAAAAGCAGGAAAGATATACATGAAGGATTCAAAAGATTTGTTATCTGTGCTGCAAAACTGATCACTATGCTAAATTTGATGTTTTAGGTTTGGGTACTGTATTATGAAAAAAGACTTCCAGATTAAATATGCACCAAGTGAGTCCAATTTCCATGCACAGAAATATATATCACTGCCAAGTTCTTCACAGTCTGTAATGTGCAGGAAATATTTTAGAGTTTAATAGTGCCATATTATAACCTTAAAGTCAGCTGTATTTTTTCCCCCTAAAAACACAAGCATATGACCAAATGACACTGAACTAGAAACTGAAAAAGTCTAGTGATATACCCCAATTGCAGACACATACTAAAATGAACACAAAGTACAGCTGGACGCCTGCTGAAAAAAGGCAAGAGACCCTTTATCTCAGAAAGAGCTTTTTTCCAGCAGGAAAATGGAATTTCAATCCCTGCATTAACAACCTAGTAATATTTGACTTGCAAATGACTACTGCATGTATCAGTTGCTTGACAATCTAGATATGAGAGACCGGAGCCATGGCTTGAAAGGACATTTGGCATGTATGATAAACCTATCACGGCTGTTACTATCATTCACTTTGCAGATTATCGTAAACAAACTACAGCAACCCGAAAACATGCCATTCAAGGTGTAGCTGAAGTTAGTTAACCTCTCATTTAATTGCATTCTTCACAGAAACGATGTATAATAATCAATTTTTAAAATAACAAATTTCATATTGGGCTTTGCTTACTTTTATCTGTAAAGAATTTTTTACCTTAATAGCACATTTAAAGTATTTAAACAAACGTTACCTCTTCTGAACATAGCATTAATATGAGCTGCTTTAGGATATCACCTATAGGTTGATTTTCAGCTTTTAGCTTTTCAAGTTTAGACTCCAAATCAGATGATGAAGGCTGCGAAGTAGAAATGGGAAGAAAAAAAAAAAAGAAAGAAATTTACTACAAAGAAAATGCACCCTTTGTCACTCTTCTCTTTAAACTGCCCTTTCCTAAATGTCATAAATGCTATCAAGGATATTAATGTGGGGATCTGGGATAGACTCGAGGGGTTTATAAAGCTCCTGATATTATATGCAGATTTCTTAGATATAATTTCTGGTTAATGGCTTTTACCAACCTTAGAAGTATGCTAGAGGCAAAAATGTTAGGAACCACCAGTTTTAAAAGGACATAATCTAGAACTCTCATTAAATGAGGTTGTTACAGCATGTAGAATCTACTAAAAAAAATACTTACTTTTCTAGAGTCTGTCTTCTCTCTTTCAACCAATATATTAACATCCTAAAATCAGGATTTAAATTAGGATTAGAAAACATATGGAAAATATACTAGCAAATGTCAAAAGTAAATTTTGGAAGTCTCATTTCTTTTTATTTTTCCATTTCCCAAAATATTCCTGAAATTCTCTTCAGACTTTATAACCACTGTAAAAAACACTTTTAAATACATTCTTCAATATATAAATAGCATTCACCAATAATTAATAAAAAGCCTTGTTTTAAAGGCTATCATTTAAATAAACTTTGGCCAAAAGCAATATATTTAAATAAAACTTTGACATGCCTCTATATATAAATTAAGCATTTTAAGAAGTTGATTATTATTTCACACACACCTTAATCAATTCAGGAACATGGTAGCTATCCAGCAGATTACGAATGCCTCTGTAGATATTTTCAGGAATTTTTACATTCTGTGCAAAGGGGAGGGAGGAGAAGAAAAAAAAAGAAAACAAGTTTTAGACAACCAAACTGAAATTTGTCTAACAGAAATTATCTCGGACATAATTTAAGTCTCCAACTCATGTATGTCATTGAGAAGTGGTCTGGTTGTACTTAAAAGCAGCAATTTCAAATCTAATAGATACATGTCAGACAGGACAGGCATTATATAGCAAAAAATGAAATGGTACCATCTCCTTCAGCTGATGGAAGTATTGTCTCAAACGCTCCTCCTTGGCCTGTACCTCTGAGTCACTCATGCTGTCAATCAAGTTATAAAGAAAATAGCCAACAGCTTCTGTGGAAAAAAACAAGAGAAAGCATTCCACTAAAATTACTGAGACTGTCATGTTATCAAGATTAATTTATAAGAAATCATTTTGGTGTGAGATGTCACCCTGATGAGAGGCTCTGAAATGGCAACAATGATCACTGAGGCATAGAGATTATGTGGTTTGGGAGCACACATCTAACTGGTGAGTGAAAGGAATATTAATTATTTTCAGACCAAGTGACAGCTTTTCGGTACTGAATCTTACTTCAATCTATTTTTTTCTACCACTCTGTGACAGAAGTGGTCCTGCCCAAGGCCTTACCCCTTTCCTGTTCAAATCACAAATAGTGAGAATAAATAAATGCCTCGTATATATTTCTATATTAATTTTTTGTGGGCAATATTTAGGGAAACATAAAATTAGAGGATTGGTAAATGTTGAGTATAGAAAGTTAGATAATTTTAATAAGATGTAATATTCCTGTGGAGAGCTGCCTATTAGCCAATGAAAAACCAAGATTAACAAAGATGTTTCGTAACAACAGTAATTTTCCTATGCATCCAAGCATAAAATGTATAGGGCCATGTGTTAATACACAGGATAGAAAAATACGAACTTTCAAGAAAGATACCATATGGTTGTGTGTGTGTGTGTGTGTTTTAACAGAAAACCACATATGCTAGGCTTTATTACATGAAAACAAAAATTATTAAATGTCAAAATAATGTATTTTTGGTAATAAATAGTGGAAAAATCTACAAGACCTCTTTACTATTTTATATGTCTAAATTATACCTGCAAAACATTAAAATCACATAAACACTACGGATTACTGATTTTTAAGGCTATTTTGATGGATGCTATCAGAATCATTTCCTCAATATCTGAAAAGAAAAACCCTCCCAACCCTGTCTTTAGAAAAACAATTATGGTAATACCAAACACCTCACAGATCTCAAAATGATGCAGTTATCAATGTAAAGATTTATAAACAAATGTTTTCAAATTTCACTTTCAAAAACAAAATGTTTACTGCTGTAATCCTTCTAGCCCATCATTACACAGAAGAATGGATTTGTGGATAAGTTACAATCATCGAAATTGAAACGCTACCCGTTGGTCCTGGAGGCTCCTGGCAATAACGTCCATCCTTGTACAACAGTTCTGTTATCTGGTAAGACAGAAAATGCGTGCATTGCAGCAACAGTAGCAAACTAGAACAAACACAATCTGAAATTGAATTCTTGAAATAATAAAGCCTCTCCCCAGTAAGGTATTACTCTATGTCACAGTAATTCAACACCACCCCAACTTGCCAAGGAGATTGTTTCGTTTTTAAATAACAGGTTAGTCTTTTAAAAACAAAACAAACCCATGTTGAAGGAAAACTGCAGTATTTCACGATACATCACTAAGAAAACCTCTAACCTGTTCTGGTTATATATTGTTTTAAATAAATTGTTACTGTAGAAAACAGCTTACAGGAAGCATCAACCAATGTTATTTGCCATTGTATTGTTTTTGGTCTTGCTGAAGTTCAACCAGTTTCCTCCTTTTAAATGAAGTTTTACAGCAGTAAGAAAGTAAAATATTCTGAAACACTAAATAATCTTTTTTTAAGTTTTTCAACATTTTGCCAGTCATTTTAAAGGCATTAAAACAAAATGGGGGCTATCCTGGTGACTCAGATGACAGGGCTGAGCAACTAACGCTTACTTACTTACTTAAAACAAAAGGGGGTCAAAAGTTGTAATATGTTTGTTCTCACTGATTCTTATCAACTGAATACACAGAAATTAAAAGACTTACTCAACATTAACTCTACCCACAAATTTTCAATTAAAAAAATCCAAACATATTTGATGACAAAAACCTATGATACTGACATGTAACTTTTGAACACAGTATTTAGACTATATATCAACAGGCTGGAGATAGTAAGAAAGGAAGCATAGGTTTCTGAAGTGATATGAGCTACAAATTCTCAATTACTTCATGTGTATACTACGACTGAACTTATTTGCTCTTTAGATAATGTCTGCTCGGTTGCTAAGTCATGTCCGACTCTTTGTGACCCCATGGACTGTAGCCACCAAGCTCCTCTGTCCAGGGGATTTTCTAGGCAAGAATACTGGAGTGGGTTGCCATTTCTTTCTTCAAGATAGTGTCTGGCCATAGCATAAGTATTAACACCTCAAACTACAGTTACTTCTTTAACTATGTATTTTCTAATATGAAAATTAGGTAAACCTGATCATATCCCACTTCATTCAACAATGAAAGCATGATGTGGTAATAACAATCCAAAGGATAGTTAAGTTAGAAACTATTAAAAAGCAAAGCAAAACAATCCTATCTACAATTTTATTTTTAACCAACCCAGATGTGTAGAAGATAGACATTAAATTCTACCAGAAGTTGTAGCCATACATTAAACATATGACAGCCACATTTAAACCTAATTTTGAACAAAGACACATTTAATAGCGAATGAAAAAGTCTTTATAGCAAAAAAAATTTACTTTAAATATTTAACCACCTATTATAACTGACTTACATAGCATGAATGGCAGTTTAATACTAAAAACAGAACTGAATGAAAATAAGATTTTAAAAAATATTTAAAATGGGAATTCCCATCAATAATGTGCATTCTGATAGTGTTGTTTATTCGCCAAGTCATGTCTGACTCTTTTGCGACCCCATGGACCTTAGCCCAACCAGAATCCTCTGTCCGTGAGATTTTCCAGGGAAGAAAACTGGAGTGGGTAGCCATTTCCTTCTCCAGGGGATCTTCCCAACCCAGGGATCAAACTTATTCCTCCTGCATTACAGGCAGATATCTTGTAATTCAACATAAGGACTGTTGTACTTCCTGCATAAAAGCAGTTAATTTCTTAAAAAGACAGCAGTTTAAAAACTGATCTGCTTATCATTCATATATAGATATACATATAGATACACTTGATGCTTCCTATGTGGCGCTAGTGGTAAAGAACACACCTGCCAATGTAGGAGACGTAAGTGACATGGGTTTGATCCCTGGGCCAGGAAGATCCCTTGGAGGGCATGGCAACCCACTCCAGTATTCCTGCCTGGAGAATCTCTTGGACAGAGAAGCCTAGCAGGCTACAGTCCATAGGTCGCAAAGAGTCGGATACGACTGAACCAACTTAGCACATATATATAGATACACTTACACAAATATGTATAACATATATAACATGCATATATTTTTAAAAATAATTATTAAATACATATGATCACTGCCATAATGTTAACAGTTGTTTTTTAGAAAAGTTGAAAACTTAAGAATTTAGGACTAACTCAAGGTCACTTCAACAATAAATTTCATGATCCAGGAAGGTAGTTTTAAAACTAAAAGTACCAATTCAAGATTCTAAATTCATTAACTTATAGTGATGCATGATAAATGTATGAAGCTATTATAACTTGCTTTTAATCTATCACACTATGATTTGCAATATTAGGAATACTTACCTTGCTCCAAAGATTTATATCCATAGACCTGCAGGGGGCAGCAAAGGATTAAAAATAAACCCAGAGGTTTAAAAAACATTAAAATACACTAGCAATCATTATATGCAATACATACAGATCAAAGCCTTTAAAAAAAAAAAAAAAAAGTTTCCAAAATCAAAGTTAATTTTCAGGGCAAGATAATTTAGAAAGATTGATTCACTTATTTTGAATCCTCAAAATAAAGAGTGCTTTGGACATGACTCACTAAGAACCATCTCTAAACCTTGGGGTCCCAGTTTGATGGGGCAGGATATCTGCATCTCAAAGGATCTGCCTGAGACTGCTTATTACTTTTAATGGCAAAGACAGTAACTACACAGTGGAGAAACTGAACCAATATCTTCACTGAGTGATCAAACTTAACATCACTAATGAGGTGCTGACAGACACATTTTCGATTTAATTCCCTGAGAAAAACAGAACAGCATTCCTGTGGTATTCCAGTCAGAAACGTAACATGAAGTTACACATGAGGAACCATCATGAGGAACATTCTAGAAAATAACTGGCTTGTATTCTCCAAATCTGTTAATGTCATAAATGACAAAGGCTGAAGAACTGTTCCAGATTAGAGAAAATTAAAGAGAAAAGATGACTAACATCTATTCCTTGACTGGATTCTGTATAGTGAGGGAAGTCGCTCAGTCGTATCCGACTCTTTGCAACCCCATGGACTGTAGCTTACCACACTCCTCCATCCATGGAATTTTCCAGGCAAGAGTACTGGAGTGGGTTGCCATTTCCTCCTCCAGAGGGATCTTCCCAACCCAGGGATTGAACCTGGGTCTCCCACATTGCAGGCAAATGCTTTACCATCTGAGCCACCAGGGGTTCTGTATAGGAGGGAAAAAAATATGGGCTCCTCCAAAAAAAGAGTGAAAATACTTGATAGAACTGGTATATGAGCTCTATTAGATAAAAATATTCTATCAACTTTAAACATCCTGAGTTTGTCAACTGTGACGTGGTTGTATAAGGGAATATCCTTGTTCTGTGGAATTGTGTGTATCTCTATGTGCTTATACATGTGCATGACTCTCTGTGACCCCATGAACTGTAGCCTGCAGGGATTCTCTGTCCATGGGATTCTCCAGGCAAGAATACTGTAGTGGGTTGCCATTTCCTTCTCCAGGGGATCTTCCCGACCCAGAGATCAAACCCAGGTCTCTTCCATCTCCTGCACTGGCAGGTGGATTCTTTACCATTGAACCACCTGGTTGTGTAAGGGAATATCCTTGTTCTATGGAATTATAGACTGACATATTTAAAGATAAAGCATCATGACATATGCAACCTAAGCCCAAATAGCTCCAAAAAATTAACATTTAGGTGTGTGTGCATGCGCGCGTGTGTGTAAATAAACGGAAAGTATAATGATAATTTCACAAAATGCTAGAAGTATTGGGGTATGTAAAAGATCTCTGTACTACTCTTATAATTTTCTATAAATCTGAAATTATTTCAGGAAAGCAAATAGAACAGCTCACTCAAATTGTGACTGTTTAAAGGAAAAACTATTTACAAAACTGGGTAACCGATGAACACTAGGTCTTAGGCTATTTGTAAGCTTTGTTTATTTAATTCAAACATGGAAGCTACTTTCAGAAGATTAGTTATGTGTTTTAATGATAATATTACAATGCAAATATAATGTATATATTTACTATAATTATGTATATTATACTTACATTGTAAAAATACCCACAAAACTTACAGACCTCTTAAAATCAGCACCCACAAAAATTCACAGGCCTCTTTAAACTTGAGACTGAGCAGTTTAGAGTGAACTGTTTTGGTACAGTGAGTTAATAAGGCACTTGTTTTTACTTTAAAAACATTCCAAATGAACTACTGACACACGACAACTAGGATGGATCTGGGGGCACTAAACTGACTGGAAAAAGGCTAATCTCAATGTATGATTTATGTAACTTTTTTTCCACTTATGTAACTTTTGCAAACTAAAATTATAAAAACTGAGAACAAATCAGTGGTTGTCACAGATTAAGGATGGTGAATGGAAGCTAAAGAGGTAATGGCAGGGAGGTGGAGAATTTGTAGTGATGGCATAATTCTGTATCTTCACTGCAGTAATGTTTACTCAAGTCTATATATGTGATAAACTGTCAGAACTACACACATACATTGTACGAATGTAAAATTTCCAGTTTTGGTAACGCATTGTAGTTATGTAAGATGCAACCACTGGGGGAAAATGGATACAGTGCATATAGTCCATTTGTGTCTTATCCTTCCAACTTTCTGTGACTCTAAAATTATTTCAAAACAAAAAATAAAACGTGTTCCATGCCCTGCTAGAATCCTCTGCCTTATGATAAAATCATTCCTCCTACTAAAATACATTGAGAAAAAGTTTTTAAAAAGATGAACCTGTATTTGTAAGTGGAGAAAAATGTTTACAAAGCCCTGCATTGTAGACATATTCTTTTTCATTATAGTTTATCACAGGATACTGAATATAGTTCCCTGTGCTATACAGTAGGACCTTACTGTTTATACAGTAGTTACAATCTGCTACTCCCAAACTCCCAATTTATTCCTCCCCCTCTTTTCTCCTTTGGTAAATCTTAACACCCTTATGATAGAAAGCGAAGAACTAAAGAGCCTCTTGATGAAAGTGAAAGAGGAGAGTGAAAAAGTTGCCTTAAAGCTCAACATTCAGAAAACTAAGATCATGGCATCTGGTCCCATCACTTCATGGGAACTAGATGGGGAAACAGTGGGAACAGTGGCAGACTTTATTTTGGGGGGTAAAAAAAAAAAAAAAAGTTTCCAAAATCAAAGTTAATTTTCAGGGCAAGATAATTTAGAAAGATTGATTCACTTATTTTGAATCCTCAAAATAAAGAGTGCTTTGGACATGACTCACTAAGAACCATCTCTAAACCTTGGGGTCCCAGTTTGATGAGGCAGGATATCTGCATCTCAAAGGATCTGCCTGAGACTGCTTATTACTTTTAATGGCAAAGACAGTAACTACACAGTGGAGAAACTGAACCAATATCTTCACTGAGTGATCAAACTTAACATCACTAATGAGGTGCTGACAGACACATTTTCGATTTAATTCCCTGAGAAAAACAGAACAGCATTCCTGTGGTATTCCAGTCAGAAACGTAACATGAAGTTACACATGAGGAACCATCATGAGGAACATTCTAGAAAATAACTGGCTTGTATTCTCCAAATCTGTTAATGTCATAAAAGACAAAGGCTGAAGAACTGTTCCAGATTAGAGAAAATTAAAGAGAAAAGATGACTAACATCTATTCCTTGACTGGATTCTGTATAGTGAGGGAAGTCGCTCAGTCGTATCCGACTCTTTGCAACCCCATGGACTGTAGCTTACCACACTCCTCCATCCATGGAATTTTCCAGGCAAGAGTACTGGAGTGGGTTGCCATTTCCTCCTCCAGAGGGATCTTCCCAACCCAGGGATTGAACCTGGGTCTCCCACATTGCAGGCAAATGCTTTACCATCTGAGCCACCAGGGGTTCTGTATAGGAGGGAAAAAAATATGGGCTCCTCCAAAAAAAGAGTGAAAATACTTGATAGAACTGGTATATGAGCTCTATTAGATAAAAATATTCTATCAACGTTAAACATCCTGAGTTTGTCAACTGTGACGTGGTTGTATAAGGGAATATCCTTGTTCTGTGGAATTGTGTGTATCTCTATGTGCTTATACATGTGCATGACTCTCTGTGACCCCATGAACTGTAGCCTGCAGGGATTCTCTGTCCATGGGATTCTCCAGGCAAGAATACTGTAGTGGGTTGCCATTTCCTTCTCCAGGGGATCTTCCCGACCCAGAGATCAAACCCAGGTCTCTTCCATCTCCTGCACTGGCAGGTGGATTCTTTACCATTGAACCACCTGGTTGTGTAAGGGAATATCCTTGTTCTATGGAATTATAGACTGACATATTTAAAGATAAAGCATCATGACATATGCAACCTAAGCCCAAATAGCTCCAAAAAATTAACATTTAGGTGTGTGTGCATGCGCGCGTGTGTGTAAATAAACGGAAAGTATAATGATAATTTCACAAAATGCTAGAAGTATTGGGGTATGTAAAAGATCTCTGTACTACTCTTATAATTTTCTATAAATCTGAAATTATTTCAGGAAAGCAAATAGAACAGCTCACTCAAATTGTGACTGTTTAAAGGAAAAACTATTTACAAAACTGGGTAACCGATGAACACTAGGTCTTAGGCTATTTGTAAGCTTTGTTTATTTAATTCAAACATGGAAGCTACTTTCAGAAGATTAGTTATGTGTTTTAATGATAATATTACAATGCAAATATAATGTATATATTTACTATAATTATGTATATTATACTTACATTGTAAAAATACCCACAAAACTTACAGACCTCTTAAAATCAGCACCCACAAAAATTCACAGGCCTCTTTAAACTTGAGACTGAGCAGTTTAGAGTGAACTGTTTTGGTACAGTGAGTTAATAAGGCACTTGTTTTTACTTTAAAAACATTCCAAATGAACTACTGACACACGACAACTAGGATGGATCTGGGGGCACTAAACTGACTGGAAAAAGGCTAATCTCAATGTATGATTTATGTAACTTTTTTTCCACTTATGTAACTTTTGCAAACTAAAATTATAAAAACTGAGAACAAATCAGTGGTTGTCACAGATTAAGGATGGTGAATGGAAGCTAAAGAGGTAATGGCAGGGAGGTGGAGAATTTGTAGTGATGGCATAATTCTGTATCTTCACTGCAGTAATGTTTACTCAAGTCTATATATGTGATAAACTGTCAGAACTACACACATACATTGTACGAATGTAAAATTTCCAGTTTTGGTAACGCATTGTAGTTATGTAAGATGCAACCACTGGGGGAAAATGGATACAGTGCATATAGTCCATTTGTGTCTTATCCTTCCAACTTTCTGTGACTCTAAAATTATTTCAAAACAAAAAATAAAACGTGTTCCATGCCCTGCTAGAATCCTCTGCCTTATGATAAAATCATTCCTCCTACTAAAATACATTGAGAAAAAGTTTTTAAAAAGATGAACCTGTATTTGTAAGTGGAGAAAAATGTTTACAAAGCCCTGCATTGTAGACATATTCTTTTTCATTATAGTTTATCACAGGATACTGAATATAGTTCCCTGTGCTATACAGTAGGACCTTACTGTTTATACAGTAGTTACAATCTGCTACTCCCAAACTCCCAATTTATTCCTCCCCCTCTTTTCTCCTTTGGTAAATCTTAACACCCTTATGATAGAAAGCGAAGAACTAAAGAGCCTCTTGATGAAAGTGAAAGAGGAGAGTGAAAAAGTTGCCTTAAAGCTCAACATTCAGAAAACTAAGATCATGGCATCTGGTCCCATCACTTCATGGGAACTAGATGGGGAAACAGTGGGAACAGTGGCAGACTTTATTTTGGGGGGCTCCAAAAATCACTGAAGATGGTGACTGCAGCCATGAAATTAAAAGACGCTTGCTCCTTGGGAGAAAAGTTATGACCAACCTAGACAGCATATTAAAAAGCAGAGACATTACTTTGCCAACAAAGGTCCATCTAGTCAAGGCTATGGTTTTTCCAGGAGTCATATACAGATGTGAGAGTTGGACTATAAAGAAAGCTGAAGGTGAAGGTGAAGTCGCTCAGTCGTGTCCGACTCTTTGCGACCCCGTGGACTGTAACCTACTAGGCTTCTCCGTCCGTGGGATTCTCCAGGCAAGAATACTGGAGTGGATTGCCATTTCCTTCTCCAGGGGATCTTCCCGACCCAGGGACTGAACCTGGGTCTCCCGCATTGGAGGCAGACGCTTTAACCTCTGAGCCACCAGGGAAGCCCCATATAGAAAGCTGAGTGCCGAAAAATTGATGCTTTTGAACTGTGGTGTTGGAGAAGACTCTGGAGAGTCCCTTGGAATGCAAGGAGATCAAACCAGTCCATCCTAAAGGCGATCAGTCCTGGGTGTTCACTGGAAGGACTGATGTTGAAACGGAAACTCCAACACTTTGGTCACCTGATGCGAAGAGCTGACTCATTTGAAAAGACCCTGATGCTGGGAAAGATTGAGGGCAAGAGGAGAAGGGGACAACAGAGGTTGAGATGGTTGGATGGCATCACCAACTCAATGGACATGGGTTTGGGTGGACTCCAGAGTTGGTGATGGACAGGGAGGCCTGGAGTGCTGCGGTTCACGGGGTCGCAAAGAGTCGGACACGACTAAACGACTGAAGCCTGTTTCTGTTTTGTAAATAAGTTCATCTGTAACATATTTTAGATTCCACATATAAGTAATATTGTCTTTCTAACTTACTTCACATACGTAGCATGATAATCTCTAGGTCTATCCATGTTGCTGCAAATGGCACAGTTTCATTCTTTTTTATGGCTGAGTAATATTCATGTGTATGTGTATGTGTGTGTACACACTCACTACATCTTCTTTATCCATTCGGAGATAGCATCTTCTCTACACGTTCATAAGTATCAAGAATAGTTTGCAATTGCTTTCTTACTTTCCGGTCTGTAACTAATTAACAAGTTGAAGGCAAGAAGATTCCTGTTCATCCTTGAATTACCTATTATCTCGCACTCTAGACCTAAGCACACACTAAAGAGTTAGATTTCCTGAGTACTCACAAACTGTAGTTCATGAAGTATTTTCCTTCTCCTTGTAAAAACATCATGAGTGGGAGCCTCACTGGCTGACTGAAAAGAGGAACTTAACATCTGGCATTTAACTTGGTTGAGTTCAGTTGGAGAATCCCAGGGACAGCAGAGCCTGGGGGGCTGCTGTCTACGGGGTCGCACAGAGTCGGACACAACTGGAGTGACTTAGCAGCAGCAGCAGCAGCAGCAGTGTCAGAAACTTGATTTTTTTTAACATGTGAAAGGCCCCACTGTTCAGTGGTGCAGAGTCCCACTTCTCAAGCTCAAACTGTTGCCACCGGGTCAGAAAATCTCTCCTTATATCACAGAACTCTATCTATGGACTACAAAGCCTTAAATGCTTAAAAGGCAATTCTTTAAAAAAAAAATTTTTTATCTTAATTGGAGGATAATTACAATATTCTGGTGGCTTTTGCCATACATCAACATGAACCAGCCATGGGTGCACATGTGCCCCCCCATCCTAA
>SJYT01013249.1:117840-142977 GCA_006410635.1 Cephalophus harveyi | reverse complement strand
ATCCTAACCCCCCCCACCCCATCCCTCTGGGTTGTCCCAGAGCACTGGCTTTGACTGCCTAGCTTCATGCATTGAACTTACACTGGTCATCTATTTTACATATGGTAATATACATGTTTCAATGCTCTGAAACATTTGTTTTTGGTATGTTGCATTGTCAACCGAAGTTTGAACTATCTTCAATGACATTTTATCTCTCAGAAGTAACTCAATATTTTTGGTGGTAGAGTTTTCAGTAATATATAAAATGTATGTGGCCTTGTTTCTCATTTGAACTTTGTTCAGTTAGGGGTATTGTTAGGAGGAAAGAAAGTCTTATACTAAACATCCTCTTGCATTGGATTTGACAGAAGAATTCACTAACTTTATCAGTCAGAAGTAAATATCCTAAAACTCCCTAATAACCTTGAATAATCCCTAACTAATAAGCAATACTGAATTTTAAACATTTTTATATAGGTGACTTCACCTTCATAGGTTAACAGACAATTTAGTTTCTATATTGGGAAACTTTGGGAATGCATTACACTTGACTGGTATTCAATGACCATCTCCTGAGCTTATCAACTTACAGAAATACTAGCTTGCTACTTAAACACCACTCTAAGAATGTATGTACAGAAGTGTTGGTCTTCCCGAAATACTGTGGGATGGCATCAAAAAATCAATCTGTGCCCAAACAGGTGACAGAGCACATGGAAGGAACTACTGCCTCTTGGACCAAGGGTGCTGCCACTATTAGGGCAGGTAATACTAAAGGGAGATGACTGTTCCAAACACTGCATTCCAATATGGAATTGCACGTCCGTGTTTCCCTTCAGTTCAGTTCAGTCGCTCAGTGGTGTCCGACTCTTTCTGACCCCATGAATTGCAGCACGCCAGGCCTCCCTGTCCATCACCAACTCCCAGAGCCTACTCAAACTCATGTCCATCGAGTCAGTGATGCCATCCAGCCACCTCTGTCATCCTCTGTTGCCCCTTCTCCTCCTGCCCCCAATCCCTCCCAGAATCAGGGTCTTTTCCAGTGAGTCAACTCTTAGCATGAGGTGGCCAAAGTATTGGAGTTTCAGCTTGAGCATCAGTCCTTCCAATGAACACCCAGGATTGATCTTTAGGATGGACTGGTTGAATCGCCTTGCAGTCCAAGGGACTCTCAAGAGTCTTCTCCAACACCACGGATCAAAAACATCAATTCTTTGGCGCTCAGCTTTCTTCACAGTCCAACTCTCACATCCATACATGACCACTGGAAAAACCATAGCCTTGACTAGACGGACCTCTGTTGGCAAAGTAGTATCTCTGCTTTTTAATCTGCTGTCTAGGTTGGTCATAACTTTCCTTCCAAGGAGCAAGCGTCTTTTAATTTCATGACTGCAATCACCATCTGCACTGATTTTGGAGCCCCCAAAAATAAAGTCTGCCACTGTTTCCACTGTTTCCCCATCTAGTTCTCATAAAGTGATGGGACCAGATGCCATGATCTTTATTTTCTGAATGTTGCTGACTGTGGCTCAGATCATGAACTCCTTATTGCCAAATTCAGACTTAAATTGAAGAAAGTGGGGAAAACCACTAGACCATTCAAGTATGACCTAAATCAAATCCCTTATGATTATACAGTGGAAGTGAGAAATAGATTTAAGGGACTAGATCTGATAGATAGAGTGCCTGATGAACTATGGACGGAGGTCCGTGACACTGTACAGGAGACAGGGATCAAGACCATCCCCATGGAAAAGAAATGCAAAAAAGCAAAATGGCTGTCTGAGGAGGCCTTACGAATAGCTGTGAAAAGAAGAGAGGTGAAAAGCAAACGAAAAAAAGAAAGAAGCATCTGAATGCAGAGTTCCAAAGAATAGCAAGGAGAGATAAGAAAGCCCTCCTCAGTGATCAATGCAAATAAATAGAGGAAAACAACAGAATGAGAAAGACGAGATCTCTTCAAGAAAATTAGAGATACCAAGGGAACATTTCATGCAAAGATGGGCTCGATAAAAGACAGAAATGGTATGGACCTAAAAGAAGCAGAAGATATTAAGAAGAGGTGGCAAGAATACACAGAGGAACTGTACAAAAAAGAGCTTCATGACCCAGATAATCACGATGGTGTTATCACTCACCTAGAGCCAGACATCTTGGAATGTGAAGTCAAGTGGGCCTTAGAAAGCATCACTACGAACAAAGCTAGTGGAGGTGATGGAATTCCAGTTGAGCTATTTCAAATCCTGAAAGATGATGTCCCTTAGGAAACTAGCTAAAATGACTAGGGTATCTCACTTACTGTTCTGTAATTTACTACATTTCTGTTAAATGTGAGTAACTCTTAAGTAACTCTAAGCCAATCTCTTACGTGCTAATCCTCAAGGAGCTGCAGGGCTCTACTGGTGATATCCATCAGTTCTGTTTTCAGAACGGCTTTCAGTCAGTCAATTCTAAAGTTGCTAGATTCTTAGAACTCACACATGGACTGGAATAGTTCACATTTCCAATAATCTCAAAATACATGGGCTAGCAGGTAAAGTATCAGGATCAGGGAGATACTACCTTAATAGCAAGGCTCAACTAATTCAGTGGGAATAATACTAGTCTAAAAGCTGCTCAAGTCCTACCTACAAAGCATAGAATCCAAGAGACGTGGGTTGGATCCCTGGGTTAGGAAGATCCTCAGGAGGAAGAAACAGCAACCCACACCAGTATTTTTGCCTGGAAAATGCCATGAACAGAGCAGCCTAATGGGCTACAGTCCGTGGGGTCAAAAAGAGTATGACACGACAGAGCGTGCATGCACACATACACAAAGCATAAAAGCATGCACTAAGAAAACTGTTTCAAGTAACTTAATTCAAGATCATCTCAGAACAAAGCTCAAAAACATTTAGAGGGATTAAAAAAAAAAACAGAACACATTCCCCACCATAAAATTCACAATTAGCATCCAGTCAGAAACTGTAAACAAGCACAAATGTATGATGCATAGTAAGAACAAAAATTTAACAAAATTAGTAGGCAAGGACATCAAAATATCTGTCATTAATATCTCCATACAGAGAAGAAGGAAGAAAAAAGCATGAACATATTAAGGAGACATGGCATATATTGAAAAAATAAAAAACCCAAAATGAAAAATATAATGTCTGAGATTCAAATACATTCTAGATGTATCTTTGTCTTAGCCAAAGCTCTGCACAGTACAAGTTAGTCTACTTTCTTCAGAATAAAAGACAAGCTCCTTCATGTTTTTTAAAATATTTTACAATCTGATCCTAATCAATGTCTCCAATCTCAACAATAAATACTTGCTGAATAAAAGGGATTGCTCAAAAACAGAGGCAGAAACATAGAATAAATAAGGCCTCAGTAATTAATTCAACAGTGTTAATTATGTGCCAGGTATTAATATCTATGTGCTGAACATAGGGTAATAAACCAAACATGGAGCTTATGTTCTAATAATCAAAACAGCTATCACAAAATCTTTGTCACAAAATAAGAGCAAAAAATAGAAAATAAAAAGATATGGCATGCCCTTATTTAAAGGCTTTCATTTTTCCAAACTACAATGACTTCGGTTATCTAACTTCCCAGCCCACCACAAACCAGAAGCAACCTACATGTCCATCAACAGATGAATCGATAAAGATGCGGTATGTATCTATACACACACATACATACAATGAAATATTACTTAAGCCACTGAACAGAATGAAATATTGCCATCTGTGGCAACATGGATGGACCTGGAGATCATACTAAGTGAAGTAAGTCAGAGAGAGAAAAACAAGTATCATATGATCTTGCTTGTATGTGAAATGTAAAGAAAAAAATAAACAGATACAAATGAACTTATTTACAAAACAGAAACAGAATCACAGAGAATGAATTTATGGTTGGTTACCAGCAGGGGAGAGGAGAGGGAGAAACAGATTGGGAGTCTGAGAATGATATGTACTATATTTAAAATAGATAACCAACAAAGACCTACAGTTAAAAAAAAAAAAGTCATCTTGTAATTAAATGCTCAAAGCATAAATCAAGTATACATGCAAATCTGTCTATACCTTCTACTCGCCATTTTCAGAATGCTTTCTTTTTTGAAACAAGACCTTTACCAGATCAGTATGCATTTCTTGGAAATGTTTGATATAAAAGGCAGCTTAAACTCAATTCAACTACTTAGTAAGAATAAAACAGATCCAAACAAACAAAAAACAGATAAGGTTATCTGTTTCAGGTAACTAACATATTGCAAGATAAGAGTATCTGCTTCTTTCCCCGAATAGTAGGTCAAAAAGACAGAAGAAATCAGTCCATATTTAGACAAAGATCATATAAGGTGATCATCTTACCTCCTAAAGCCTAGAATGAGGCTGCCTCTCAAAGAAGAAAATGAGAAAGGCAATGTATTTGATTCCACTGCAAAAGAAAATTATCATCATAAAATTCCAGAACAAAACCAAAACTTGCACTATCAAATGTATTTGGAAACACATTTATACCAATATCTTTCAGTTTTCATTTGGGAAGTATTATTTTTAAAATGGAAAAATTCTGATACAAAGTTAATTAGAAATTGCAATAATACATATTGGCAATATAAGCTATCCTTTTAAAACATTTTACCTCATTTACATAAATCTATACAAGTAATGAATTTATATTCTTCTGTATAACTACATTAACTAATCTAACAGCGTACTCAAAGTCAGCCTGGTACATACACCAAGGCTGTATGTTATTGGACAACATGGCACTACGAAGGGAGAGAGTGTAACTACCTTTTAAAAACAGAAGATGCAGGGGGGAGGGGAAGCTCTTTCCTGAGAGTTGTGTAGGATTAGGTTGAACCATTCATATTTCGTCATTCTACTTTTCACTATGATCTATAATCTGCATTCACGCAAGAGTGACAACCTAAAGTCATAATAACCTCTTGATCTCTATTAAATAACTGATTTATATTGATCTTTCACTTTTCTGATGATTTTATTTCCTCTACTATTCATTTTGGCATTTAACAGTCATGTTTCAGTGAAACCTTGCATGTTTCAATGCTGACAGTCTAAGCCTAATTTGCCTTAGTGTAAGAATCAAGCTTTAATGCGTAAGACCTGACGCCCCACACAACCCTTGGCATAACAAGCATGGGACAGAATCATGGTGAGCATCTCCTGAAGTTATTTTATATAAAATAAATATATAAAATGGTGCCATGTTATAAGTAATTGTTTTCATCTTTTCAGTACATATGTAAAGTGGCTACTAACAGATTCAGCAGGGACAGAATTATAATAGGTAGGAACCCATTGTGGAGGCAAATTCTGAAGACAGAATTAATAAATACAGTTTAGATACCTGGTTAAGTTTTTTTAATTCATGGGAAAAGTCATAAGTTTTAATATTATTTGTTCATCTCCCTAAATATGAAAAAAAATTTAACCTATACACATAAGGAGAACTACCTGAGACCAACTGTCAGATCCTTGAACATGAAGCCTAAGTTTCTCAGTGGTTTCATGTGACATTAACTCTAAAATCTGTTTCTGAAATGACCTGAATTTAGTCGCTCCAGTAATTTTAAAGTGGATGCACCACATGCTTTTTGGTCACCTTGAATTTCACTTCATCACATTAATTTCCATGCCTACAAACTCAAATGGAGAAATGGTTCTTACTATTCCACAAACTTGATCAAGATTAGCTATTTCATAAATCAGGGGGTTGGAATATACAGCGTGGTGACTAAAGTTGGTAATAACGTATTTCGTATGTGAAAGTTGCTAAGAGAAGATCTTAAGTCCTCATCACAAGAAAAAAAAATTTCATAACCATGTATGGGGATGGATGTTAACTAGACTCATTTTGGTGATCACTTTCCAATATATACAAATACTGAATTACTCTATTATATGCCTGAAACTACTATTTTATGTCAATTACACCTCAATTAAAAAAAAGACGATCCATTTACTTTTCACTACTACTTGTCATTCCTTGTAGTAACCAAAAGTGCCTCTCTATAAGCAGCCTACAAGCAAATACCAGCAATAACAGAACTAACCGCTCTTCAAAGACCTGTAATTCAAGGGAAAGGGGGACACGGATGGGAGTAAGCTGAAATCTTCTGTAGTCTTTAAGTTCATAGCAATTTTCTTTTTCACATTTAATAAACAACCTCTTGAAAACTTATTTCTAAACTATTCAAATTAGTATTTTACAGAATATTATCAAGCTTTCATTAATTAAAAAGGTCACCAGAAACATTTCAGCCAGCTGGAAGGCTGCTGACAGAAAGCATCTAGTTTCCGTAGCAACAAACAAGTCTGAAAAAAATCAAGAGGTTGACAATGAAGTGGAATGGATGGTATGATAAAGGGAAAGACATCTCTCTTGTATTCACCTTATGTGCCCAGATTCCTATTAATGCTTCTCTGTTTTCAACTTGTCAGTATGAAAAATCTATACATTATACAGAGTGGGAGGCAAAATCAATACACTCGGATAGCAGCCTGCATTAATACCAAACCTTACACTCAAATAACTACACCTCTAACAATCACCATTTTTCATACTGACATTTCACTTTTCCCTTTACAATAATACAATAAAATAAAATAAATCCAATTTGTGCATATTTTGAATTAGAGGCTCTATTTTAAATAATGTAGACACAGGTAATATGTACCAACAATCTGGTTTTCACAAAGCTTCCATTTATACAATTTGAATACATGTTAATCAAAGCTTAGCTTTTAACATTTTAGTGGGCTAGATATTGACGTTTGTATGTTTATTTTTAAATGGTGTCTTTTCACAAGACCTGAAACACTATCAAGTTATGCCATAGATAGTTAAAAATTTTTAATTAAAAAATGTCTAATTTATTAAAATTAAAATGTCTGATAGTATTAAAAATAATAATAATAAGGTTAAAGTTAGATGATCTTAGTCTGACTCAGTCACCAACTTTGGCCAAATCATATAACCTTTCTAAGCCTCTCTTCATCTATCAGTAGATGAATTTATTAATATGTGATGAACACTGTAAAGCACTCTATCATTTTAAGTGTTTAGTAAACATTTGCTGTGTTTCATTAATGAGGACTGAGAGCCAGCTTCACGTAACTTAGGGCCATAATAGGCATTTGTTTAGAAAACACTTTGAGAAACCACATCTCATAGGATTTTCATAACTCCCACAAGGTAGAGAGACAGGCAATACAATCCTATTTCATGAAACTGAAACAAAAGAATGGTAGAGAGATTTGTTTCTGATCCCATAATCAGCAGTTTATCATAAATAAGATCCAAGCCTTTCAGGTTCCCATTCCAACCTTACACCATGTTACTTCCAAGGTCCTTTAAATTTTAAAACTACTTCCCAATAATTTATAAATTTCAATTCATAAACCGTCCTATCAGGATAATTTTTTTAAAAACTTATAAAAACTTCCTCCCTTTCACAGAAATTACTTTGAACTACCCGAGGCAGGGACTGAGGGCATGGACTACACTGTATTCTCTCAAAAGTCACAGAAATTAACACCTGCCAAGTCTACTACTTATGTTGCATACTTACGAAATGATAAAATATAATCTAAGTTTCCATTTACTGCTTTACTTCTCAATTCAGCTTGAGAAAATACATTATCATCATGTGGACATCCATTTTCCTAGGGATAAAGCATATTTCAATGATAATATACTCAGCTAAAAATATTCAAATTTCTTTATATCAGAAACTCCAATAATCTTTCATTAAAAGATCATTTTCTAAAATAGAAACAAACTGAAAAAACAAACTTTAGCAAAAACTATGAGATGGAGTTTCAACATCCTAAATTAAACGTTTATCTTCAAATTCATATAAGCTGTTACTATCAGAGTGCCTTCCTCCTAGGGAGAGTTTACTACTGAAGACATTAGAACTACTCTCTCATTTACAACAATGTACTAATCCAAAACAAAAAATGTATTGATCCAAAATGATATTTTAAGGTATAGACTGAGCGACTGAACTGAACTGAACTGAATGAGGTACAGGTCAAATTTATTTTTATTTAACTCCAAATGGGTAATTACTTGTCTCAACATCATATTTAATAATTTAAGTGAAGGAAGATGAAGGTGAAGTCGCTCAGTCGTGTCCGACTCTTTGCGACCCCGTGGACTGTAACCTACTAGGTTTCTCCATCCATGGGATTCTCCAGGCAAGAATACTGGAGTGGATTGCCATTTCCTTAAATGAGCTAAAATTCAGCTGAACATATTTACTGAACCACTTTATAATAACAGCACAATATTAAAAATCAACTAATCAATAATAAGAAATAAATAAAGACAAATTATGGTACAACATACAATAAGACATTCAATCATAAAAAATAATTTGGTGGAATTACATACTATAATGTAAAGGTGCCAAGTGAGAAGAGTAAGTTTTGGGGAAATAAGAATATGTGAGGAAATTACCTTTTTAAATGCATTTTTTAACAGATAAATATGGATAGCATAGTCTCAAAATACACTGTTAAGGACTCAGGGAAGAAAGCTAAAGACACTCAAGACATAAATTGTATCTTTACGAGGAATGTAATTATGAAATTATTTAAAAGAAAAGACTCTAACAATATAGAAAAATACAGGCATTTTGTGAATAACCACCAAAGAAACAGGTCTTCTGAGCAAAATATTACTTCTTAAAGTATGTGGTATTCTATAGAGTTGTTCCTAATTGCCTAGTGCTTTATTCTGAAAATCAAAGTGCAACCATTTGCTGAGCCAGTGCACTATCCAAGTCAATTTTTCATAGGCCCTTTTATAAATGTCTTACTTATTCTGGTGAGGACAGGAAGTATCTGGTAGGAAAATAAAGCTTTGGAGTCAAACAAAAAATTATTCAAAAAAAACGGAACAGTAAATTTATTAAGAGTTTATTATGAAAATTCAGAAAAGTGAAAAGTACTACTCAAAACATAGGTACAGTTACATTGTAAAGTGGGGTTAGAGTGAAATAGTTTTATTTAAATTTTGTGTTATAATGGCACGTTCTCTCTTCAACACAAGACAAATGTTACTTTCCCTTTTAAATTTTTTTTATAAGTTTAACAACTTTACAGGTGTTACACTCACCAATATTTTTACAAAGCTTTAGAAAGTTATATACCAACATAACCATTTTAGTCCTCAGCTCAGTGACTTTTTTCCTTGGTTACCACAAAACACTAGGGAGGGAAGATGCTCTCTTCAATTATGGAATTAAAGCCACACTGTGCTCACCTGCAAAGCATCACGAACTGACTTTATACTATCAAAGCACGGAAACACGTAATTAACATAGGTCTCCTGATCAGGAGTTACTCCTATTTCATGCATTCCTTTGAGGACTTCCACTATACCTGTAAGATCAAATTTAAGAACACAGAGATGAAGAATACATTAACAAAAGATGAAAAGTTCAGTTCACCTATTTGAATTGTAATGTAGGAAAAGTACTCGGCATTTTGTTTGTCTGAAAGAGAAAGAACAAAACTGGGTGATAAGACACTAAATGAAAAAAATTAAACTACTCCTTCCTTCATCTCTCCCTATTAATTCAGGAGTAAACAGTAAGGAAATACTCCAGAATTTATAAGAAAAATGAAAATAATTAAGCCAGATGCTTAATAATTTCCAGTATCCCACTGAATAGAGATCATAAAACATCACTGCTATCACACAGCATTGATGGATCTACAAAAGAAAACTTGCCAAGAATAAATATCATAGAGACAAGGGATTAGAGGAGTGGGGTGAGAGGAGATCTGCTCAAGACAAAAGTTTTTAAGTTAAGCACGTATGTAAAGAATTCCCTTATTGTATTAATAACTACCCTGTGAATTATTTAATAACACAAGAAAGAATAATTGATTCTAATGAGCTAGTCTCATTGTATTTTACACCGTAAGAGTCTAGTAAATTGTTCATTCTTTCATTTCCCCCGTTCATAAAAACATCTTTTATTAACTTCTCAAAAGGACAGTTCATGTTTTCAAAAGCTATGGTTACCTTCAAATAGTACAAACTGATTTCTTTAAATTAGACCAACTAGTTCTAGAATATTGTCAAACTACTCAGGTGCTAACTACTTTGACAGAAGCAATAGTTTAACAAAGACCTCATTTGTTTTTCTGTTTAGAATTTACTTCTTTAGCTTCATTACTTTCACATTATNAAGGACAGAGGAGCCTATCAGGCTACAGTCCCTGGGGTTACAAAGAGTCAGAAATGACTGAGATTGAGGACACACACCATCTAAAGGTTTAAGACTTCTTTTGTAAAACAAAATATTCTGTTTCACCAATAATTATTACATCAGCAGCAAAGTACTGAACTATAATAAGAATTCTCCTTCAAGACTGTCTATAAGAGATATCATTAAAAACAGATATATACTACACTTTTCCATATCATGCAAAATTGAAGAGTTTATACAAATGATTTAAAAGTATGTTTATTTATGTAAGTCACACCTGTTTAACATGGTCAATATCACCCTTCTCGGCATATGCATTCAACAGTGCTAGGTATGTGTCCGGACCAGGCTCAATTCCAGCCTCTTTCATTACTGTGAGAATATTTTCTGCATTCTCCATATCCTGTCTCTTATACACATCTAGATGTGTATAAGAGACAGGAATACAGAATTGCATATACAGACAAGTCTGACTACATTATGAATATTGCACATTTTTTAGATAAAATTCAGATTATGGATCAAAACCTTTAAATTTAAACAGTTTATTACATTTAAACTTACCCAGTATTTTCAAAACCTTAATTAGATGTATTTTTTAAGATGTAAAAATAACACAGGGAAAAAAACCCAAAAGACAAAGCATGTGCTTACATATAAAGAGAACATGCATGTCGAGTTGGTCCATACAGCACACACAAGCCTAAACAATAACTGCAAGAAAAATCTGAAGCTATTCCTCCAACAACTCCCTGGGAATTTTACTAATAACCTTTATATCTATCATAAAAATGGCAAGTCACACTGGACTCTTCTTCATACGCAAAAATTACTAAGCACTTGGTACAGTACATAGTGGCTTTTCAATTAATAGTAATGGATCTGTGCTAATCTGTGCTAATCTAATGTCCTCAATGAATCTTCTGGCTAGTAATGACAGCTTTCATGACCACGGTTAAAGTAAATTTCTAAATTTCAGGTACAACATTACACTCAAGTGACAAAACAAAAGCAAGGTTTGCAGTTTAAAGAGACTTAGCTTTCAACTCTGGTTCTGGCACTTAATGACAGAGTAAATGTGAGTAACTCCACTTCTAGTTCAGTTCAGTCACTCAGTCGTGTCCAACTCTCTGCAACCCCATGAATTGCAGCACGCCAGGCCTCCCTGTCCATCACCAACTCCCAAAGTTTACCCAAACTCATGTCCATCGAGTCGGTGATGCCATCCAGCCATCTCATCCTCTGTCGTCCCCTTCTCCTCCTGCCCCCAATCCCTCCCAGCATCAGGGTTTTTTCCAATGAGTCAACTCTTCACATGAGGGGGCCAAAGTATTGGAGTTTCAGCTTCAACATCAGTCCTTCCAATGAATACCCAGGACTGATCTCCTTTAGGATGGACTGGCTGGATCTCCTTGCAGTCCAAGGGACTCTCTAGAGTCTTCTCCAACACCACAGTTCAAAAGCATCAATTCTTCAGTGATCAGCTTTCTTCACAGTCCAACTCTCACATCCATACATGACCACTGGAAAAACCATAGCCTTGACTAGATGGACCTTTGTTGGCAAAGTAATGTCTCTGCTTTTGAATATGCTATCTAGGTTGGTCATAACTTTCCTTNTTTTTTTTTGGTAATCAAGAGATGATACAAGTATAAATTGGGAATAGTAAGTTGAAAGTAAGTACCTAAATAAGATAATGGATATAATATGCATGATGCATAGTTAAATGGTAGTTATTCTTATAATATGTATTTAATGACAGTTATCTTCCTGGATGTTATTCTTTGAACTGAGGCATGCTGAGGCAGGACTATTTGGTTCTAGTGCAAATTAGCTCCAAGTGTTATCCTTATTTTGGTTATTTATCTGTTCTTTATATCTTTTGTTTTCTATCTCAACTTCAGGCTATTGGCTGTATCCTTCTTTTGATGTCAGTATACGTATATCAAACAGCATCTCAGTCTTCTTTGCTTTTAATTTTATATGGAGTAATGCTAGGTTTGGGCCTAAAACCTACACTGCTTTTATAATGACTAAGGGATGGAAATTTTGATGCTGCAAATCTTGAACTTATGCCTGGCACACACTAGAGATTTCATAAACAATTTTTAATTGATGAGTTAATCAGTTTATTAACAAATGAATACATGAACATATGAATAAAATTAAGGAATGAGTAAATGCTTACTGTTGGCACTGTTTACTTTTAGATATAACTTGTTTCCTGACTTCCTCCGAATCTATTCGTCCTAGTTGCTGAATGACACTAACATTGTACTTGGTTGAATTCACTTAGTTTTCATATTTTGGTTTGAGTTCTATTTAAAAGTTCCCCCTATTCTCCTTGCAATTTTTGCCTCCCTAAAATCTATTCATATTTGGAATCACATTGACAAGATGCATGATTCCCTCTGTTTTTGTTACTTCAGTGCCCTGTTTCCATAGAATTTCTCCTTACACACCAGATCTTAGTCATTAGTAGTGAATTTTGTGTTTCAGCTTGTCCAAACGATGAAAATAAGATCCTCTCCTGACACTTGGTGAATTCCTGCTTCAGTCAAACTTCTCTTCTCACTAAGACATTCCATCTGGTTCACTTGGCTTCAGGTAGCACAGATTTTGGTGTTCAAGATACTCCCTACTGCCAGCTCAGTCCTCTGCTCTATTGCTCTCTCTTACATGCTACTAAACTTGCTCTACTTACTGTCCCTGCAATTCCTGTTTTTGTAGTATGTAACATAAAGAATGGACAACCCAGCCAGATGGCAATAATGTTCAATATACACTGGTCTTCACATTCTCTTGCTTAATCCATAGGGTAGTATTCTCTGCAAAAAGAACACAATCTTTTTGGATAGTATTTTCAGCTGCACAAAAGTTTTAAAATACTTGTATTTAATGTCAGAATCATATTCTAGGTCAGTATTTTAGAAGTATTTTTCTAAACATACAATAAGAACTTGAACACTAAGACCTGATAATGCATGTATGCATTGTAAGGCATATGCTTAAACCATCACTTAATGCAAAGGTATTGTTTTATATTTTCTAGCCTGTTCTGTTTTTATCACATTCTATTTATTTTTAAATAATGCTTGTTACTACCCACAACTTGGTCATGGCTTCCATGCTGTATTAAACATGTTAGATTCCTGGACTGCACAAAAATTTGTCATTCCTGAAATTTCTTTCAAGAGAAGTTGCTGACTTTATTAACTTTCAGTCACAGTGATCTCCATTTAGGGAAGTAAAACAAATAAAACCCCAAAATGAATGCCAAACAATTTGGTATATCATAGGTTTTTCTTGTTAACTAATTTGGTATGTTGTAGTTTATTAATTATTTCTCTCTGACTCAGTGTTTTGCACCCTTCCAATCTCATGGAGTATAATACTCAATCCCTTTCAGGTATTCATTCATGCCTGTTGTTGTTCAGTCACTCAGTTTTGTCCGACTATCTGTGATGCCATGGACTACAGCATGCCAGGCTTCCCTGTCCTTCACCATCTCCTGGAGCTTGCTGAAACTCATGTTCATTGAGTCGGTGATGCCATCCAACCATCTTGTCTTCTGTTAACCCCTTCTCCTCTTGCCTTCAGTCTCTCCCAGTATCAGGGTCTTTTCCAGTGAATTGGCTCTTCACATCAGGTGGCTAAAGTACTGGAGCTTTAGCTTCAGCACCAGTCCTTCCAATGAATATTCAGGACTGATTTCCTTTAGGATGGACTGGTTGGATCTCCTTGCAGTCCAAGGGACTCTCGAGTCTTCCCCAACACCACAGTTCGAAACCATCAATTCTTTGGCACTCAGTCTTCCTTATGGTCCAACTCTCACATCTATACATGACTACTGGAAAAACCACAGCCTTGACTAGATGGACCTTTGTCGGCAAAGTAATGTCTCTGCTTTTTAATAATACTCTGTCCAGGTTTGTCATAACTTTTCTTCCAAGGAGCAAGTGTCTTTTAATTTCATGATTACAGTCATCATCTGCAGTGATTTTGGAGCCCAAGAAAATCAAATCTCTCACTGTTTCCATTGTTTCTCCATCTATATGCTATGAAGTGATGGGACTGGATGCCATGATCTTATTTTTCTGAATGTTGAGTTTTAAGCCAGCTTTTTCACTCTCCTCTTTCACCTTCATCAAGAGGCTCTTTAGTTACTTTTCGCTTTCTGCCATTAGGGTGGTATCATCTGCATATCTGAGATTATTGATATTTCTTCTGGCAATCTTGATTCCAGCTTGTGAATCATCCAGACTATCATTTCGCATTTCATTCATACTTAAAAATCCCATTTAGCCAATCTGAAGTGTTGTAGGCATTGAAAATGTCAAAGGTATGAGAGATGTTTTGAAAGAGGACAAGGTTGGATATTTCTGTCATAGGAGCAACAATTTTCATTAGCTAGGTCCTTTCCATGATTTTTACAATGGAGGATATATTCTTTCCCCAATGGTGTTCTTCAAAGTTGTAAAAGATAACACTTCAAAAAAAAGAGGTCCCATGCTATCAAAGAATCTTGGAAAATTCAGTTTTAAACAAAGCTGCTTTTTAGACTAAAAGACTTCTCCCAATATTTTTATGCTAACAGGAATTCTGAATTTGTGGTTCAGTCTGTCATGTGATACCACTTTCAAAATACAACTGTCAAAACTATTTAAAAGCATACACTGAGGGAGGGGCTGCGAGACTACAGTTCTCATTCTAGATCGGTATGCCCTTCATGTTTCAATAATCTGAAGAGTTAGGAAACAGACTAAGTAATCACGAAAATCCTTACAGTTTTATTCCTCTAAAATTCAAAGAGTTTGAGAAGTTTCCAAAAGGGATTTGGAAACCAAGTGTTGCTGAGGAGCTGGGGCAGAGGGTTTACTCTCAGTATGGTCTCATTTTCCATGGCTCCTCATCCTCAACCTTCTTATTCAACAAACAGTCATAACTCTGTTCTGTTTGTTATAAAATTTTTGCATTTAATTTCATTTCAAACTTATTGAAACCTCCTACTTATAGTGGTTTGGGGTTGGAGCCACAGACACCTAATTTGCAGGCACCAAGCGTAGTTGCAGGCTTCAACAGGCTAAAAATATACCCACCCAAGTTTTGCAGTCATTTCTTTTCTTAGCCAGAACCTTGAGAGTTCAGTATCTAAAATTCAGACTGGAACTTTCACGTGAAAGATTAGTGATCACTTGTAAGTCTTATATATTCTAAGTTGAAATGAAAAGTATCAAAATAGTAATTGAAGGAGGAAGAGTAATTTCTAGAGAGAATATTTAATTATTTGGGAGTAATTCCTAGAGATTATTCTTGAATAGATCATTTTTGTTAATTAAAATTCATAGCTATTCTGAGTAATAAATAAAGCAAAGTGGACTGCTTGGAATTCAATAGGAAAGTGAGTGAGTGAATGAGTGAAAGTCACTGAGTCATGTCTAACTCTTTGTGACCCTATGGACTGCACAGCCCATGGAATTCTCCAGGCCAGAATTCTGGAGTGGGTAGCCTTTCCCTTTTCCAGGGGATCTTCCCAACCCAGGGATCGAACCAACCCAGGTATCCTGCATTGCATGTGGATTCTTTACCAGCTGAGTCACAAGGGAAGCCCATATAACAAGCTGAACCACAATAGGAAGGTAGAAAATAGTAAACCTTTATTTATTAGATTTGAGAAAAGTATTTTCTGATTTCATAAACATTATAGGACCATAATTTCATAATGGCATTTCAAATGTAAATCTTATGTTAATAAATATTTTAAAAGTCAAACAACCAAATTCTATTAATAGCATAGGTATTATAACTACTTTAGAGAATTTAAGAGAGTGTTTCATTTTTCCAAATCATATTTCCAAATTATCTAACTTGTTTGACTTTATTATTTTTTTTGCTCTTGACATTTGCCTATATTTATTTAAACTTTTTTTTTTCACTTTTATTTTTACTTTATTTTACTTTACAATACTGTATTGGTTTTGCCATACATTGACATGAATCCTCCACGGGTGTATATGAGCTCCCAATCCTGAATCCCCCTCCCACATCCCACCCCATATCCTCTCTCCGGATCATCCCCATGAACCAGCCCCAAGCATCCTGTATCCTGTATCAAACATAGGCTGGTGCTTCGTTCTTACATGATAGTATACGTTTCAATGCCATTCTCCCAAATCATCCCACTCTCTCCCTCTCCCACAGAGTCCAAAAGTCCGTTCTAAAAAAAAAACCAAAAGTCCGTTCTATACATCTGTGTCTCTTTTGCTGTCTCGCATACAGGGTCATCATTGCCATCTTACATTCTTCCTGAGAGGTTTATCTTTGAATAGATTTTTTGAGATAAGAAATTTGTATTGAAGTGTTTTATACCCTACTCCCATTACTAACACCTTACATTAGTATGCTTTGTTTGTCACAATTACTGAATTAGTGTTGAAACATTGTTTTTAACTAAACATCATACTTTAGTACTTTTTTTTAAAACTTCATATCCCCACTCCCTTCTTTTTTTTTTTTTTTTTTTTTTCTTGGGTCCTATCTAAGATACCACAGTGCATTCAGCATTCACGGCTCTGTAGGCTTTTACTGTGGAAATATCTCATTTCCTCATTTTTGATGACCTTGCCACTGTCAAAGAGTACTACTCAAGTATTTTGTAGAAAACCCCTCTTTGGAAATTGTCTGGTATTTTTTCTTATGATTAGACTGAGATTATGGGCTTTTGGAAGAAGACAAAAGAGGTTAAGTGCTATTTTCATTACATTACATCAAGGTTACATAATGTCAACATGACATCACTATTGATGTTAACCTTGATCACCTGGCCGAGGTAGTTTTAGTCAACTTTCTCCACTAAAGAGTTATATCTCTCTCTTCCTTTTCAAAATTGCATTCTTTGAAAGAAGTCACTTTTGTATCACTCATACTTTAGGGTGAATATAATGGCTTTAGAAAATAATATAAAAGTAACATATAATGGTGACATATAGATTTATATAGCACTTTACAACTCATGAAGTAATTTTACTTACTCTGATCTGTCACCAGCTTCTTGTGGAAGGAATCATAGAAGTAAGAATAATTGATAAAGCATTAAGGAGGTGCAGAAAAAGGATATTGATCCTTCTAGGAAAATCCATTGAATGACAACTGGTTGGCTTTAGACTTCTTAGAATATTTCATTATTTTTCCTCTTGTATATTTTCCAACTGTCGCTTAGAATTCATCCTTTGAATGTCTTGCCATCACCCCAAAATCAGTGCTACAAATGAAGACACATCATATTTTCTGTCCTCTCCCTCTGCAACCTTAGCTACATCTCTTGCTGTCTTGCTCTTGCTTTTTCTGTCTCTGTCTCTCTCTTTCTCTCTCTCACACACACCTTTGTTAAAATAACTCTTCATCAAAATGTTCCTGACTCTGCCAAAAGAACTACCCTTTCTTCTGTTATTGAGGCTGGATTCTATGAGATTCTATGGGTTACTTGGAAGTAATTCTCTGATTTCACTTTGAAGTCATCAATTTCCTTCAAAAATGTCATCCATTTCTACCCTTTTCTCTTTGGTTGTGAAACCTAAGCCCTAGTTCCTCAGATCCTTCATACCTAGACCATTACAGTTTTTCCAGTTGTTCTCTGTTTACAATAATTCTACCTTGGAAAACGAAGATCATGACATCTGGTCCCATCACTTCATGGGAAATAGATGGGAAAACAGTGGAAACAGTGTCAGACTTTATTTTGGGGGGCTCCAAAATCACTACATATGGTGATTGCAGCCATGAAATTAAAAGACGCTTACTCCTTGGAAGAAAAGTTATGCCCAACCTAGATAGCATATTCAAAAGCAGAGACATTACTTTGCCGACTAAGGTCCGTCTAGTCAAGGCTATGGTTTTTCCAGTAGTCATGCATGTATGGATGTGAGAGTTGGACTGTGAAGAAAGCTGAGCGCCGAAGAATTGATGCTTTTGAACTGTGGTGTTGGAGAAGACTCTTGAGAGTCCCTTGGGCTGCAAGGAGATCCAACCAGTCCATTCTGAAGGAGATCAGCCCTGGGATTTCTTTGGGTGGAATGATGCTAAAGCTGAAACTCCAGTACTTTGGCCACCTCATGCGAAGAGTTGACTCACTGGAAAAGACTTTGATGCTGGGAGGGATTGGGGGCAGGAGGAGAAGGGGACGGCAGAGGATGAGATGGCTGGATGGCATCACGGACTCGATGGACGTGAGTCTGAGTGAACTCCGGGAGTTTTGATGGACAGGGAGGCCTGGCGTGCTGCGATTCATGGGGTCGCAAAGAGTTGGACACGACTGAGCGACTGAACTGAACTGAACTGATGGTCATAAATACTACTTTTTTTTATTGTTGCATTTCCCTGTTCAAGATACTTAGTAATTCTGAATCTTGGCACATTTCTACCTGTCTTCTGGATTTGACGTAGGAAACGCAACCTAACATCCCACTCCTGTATGATAAGCATACAGGAAGATCTAATCAGATTGAAATGATGGTCCTAAAAGTCTGTGGTTCTCTGCTCCCTAAATGCTCTCCTAATGTACCCACTCATTTATTCAGACTCTAGTGATTCTTTTGGAGAAGGCAATGGCACCCCACTCCAGTACTCTTGCCTGGAAAATCCCATGGATGAAGGAGCCTGGTAGGCTGCAATCCATGGGGTCGCACAGAGTCAGACACGACTGAAGTGACTTAGCAGCAGCGGCAGTGATTCTTCAAGGGTCAGTTTACATTCTATCCTTCATTGAAGTACATCTTAATAAAATCTTAGGTTCAAAGCAAGTTGAGGTTGACAGACAGTGGAGAGAATAAGCTAGCTCTCTTAAATCATTTGATGGCTTACAATGAGGCAAAGGTTCTGTTTTTCATTCCTTTGTATTTCCTATAACACACAGACTAATGATGGACATGTAATAGGTTGCACAGTAAATGCTTCATGTTGATTGATTATGAAGTTTCTATTTCTCTTTAAGGAAGTGGTCATTGAAACATGGCTGCCTTCCCCTTTGCATTTGTCTGCCAGCATTAAACATTAATTAGGCTATGTATTCCAGTTTTTCAAATATAACACTTATTGAAAAGAAAAAAAATCTTCCTAAAGTGTCTTCTCAAATTTTAATTACATTCTGCTGGCTAGTTTCCAAACTTGAGGCATTTTTACCCTCTTTGGAAGCTTTCTATACAAAATGGATTTTTAAATTCTCTTTTAAAATTATATACTTACATAGCAATTATGGCTTTGTTGACAATATAAAAACTCTAACAAGGAGGAGGAGCTGAATAGAGAGCCAGTTTTTCCTTTACCAAAAATGGAAAAAATAATATTTGGAGGATTTATATTTGTTTGCCTCCTGTGGAAAATTTAGAGAATTATTTTTAAGGTCATATTAGAAACAGTTCCAAGTGAATGCAGTAAAGGCCTCCCTAGTGAGTTGGAGTGGTTTCCAAATCAATCCCATCAAAAGGAGATCTTACTTAGAAGCTTCAGAACAAACTCTCAAAATGCCTCTATACTGTGCTTTCCAATAAGAGTGAAACAGAACAAATTAGAGAGCGAAAGTGGGTCTGGAGAGCTGTTTGCTAAACAGTAAAACAACTCAGGATACTGAACTGGAGGAAATTATTATTTTTATTCTCAAAGTTTGTTTCAGTAGTGGCTTTACATGAAAGTATAATTACTTTAGAAAGTGCTTGGGGAGGGGGGTGGTGGTGAGTGAGTATGGGAGGCCTAAAACAGTGAATTAATTCAATCAGCAAGAGGGGAGAGGAACCTAGCCTAGTGACTCTATAGGGATACATCAGTGTCCATTCATTCAACTGTCAATATAACTGCTTCATCACGGCTGTAAACCAGAACATCCACTTAAGTTACCAAAGACTGGGATAAGTTATTAAAGCCATGTGAAGAGAGGGTTTTGATATCTTTTAATGACTATATAAAATGAGTTTTCTTGAAGGTACCTCATATTGTACTATCACATTGAAATCAGTGTTGTTTACAGAAAAAAGTATTTTGCTGAAAAGCTGTAATAAACCTTTCTCTCTCACTAATTATTATTTGCAACAAGTAATAAAGCCATACTTATTATAGGCAGACATGCTGCCTGACTTTACAAAAATAAAGTTCTAAAACAAGCAAAACTAGTAAATGTATAAATGCAACCACATACACATTATAAACTCAGTTTCTCTGGTCTTATTCTCTCCTTGTCCTTTTTTCCTTCCATTATTTATTTCTTTAATGACTGTTGCTTGTTTGAGAGCTGGCCACGTTAAATGAAAGATGCAGCCTTGGTTTGTGAGAGACATTATGTTTACCTGAAGCCTGTTGAGATGTAGCAAGCTTACCTGACAAAGGAAAAGATTCGTGTGATTTATTGGGTTGGCCAAAAAGTTTGTTTGGGTAACATCTTATGGGAAAACCTAAACAAACTTTTGGCCCCAATACTATCTCCTGAGAATTTCCTTAGGTTGTCATCATTTAAGAAGCCAGATTAGACGGTTTTTAAGAACTAAAAAAATTTGAATATTTGCTTTCAATTCAATGGCTCCATTTTTCTTGTTGGAAATATATACTTCACAAGAAAGTGGAAGATGGTTTTAAACTTTTACTCATTTAAATTTTTTTTCTTTTTATCTCTCTCAAGGAAATAAAAATCATGAAATGGCATGGCACATTTTTATAAGTAGTCTTTCAAAGGTCATTTTATAAGTAGTCTTTCAAATGTGAAATATTCATAAATATTCTAGATAAAATACACTAAATGTGCAAGCCAAGAAAAATGTGAAAAAAATTAAGCACTGACTAAACACAATAATCATGGAAAAATCTCAATCCTAAACAATATTAATAGGTAACTTGTTTTCTGTATTAAAAATGTTTTAACATAAGTTATATTAATTGATCTCTGTTAATTCTTTCAACAAAATTAAATTTATCCTATACCACTGAGCTTAGTGAGGTCTAATTCTTGGGGGAATGGGACTAGCCAGGTGAAATAAGAGAAAATTGGAAAAGTGAGATATTGCTCCTGATTCCTGAATCATTGGTAAAATTTTCTTTTCTTTTTTGATATAATTTCTAGAGTCTCATGTCCAGTTCAGTTCAATCGCTCAGTTGTGTCCAACTCTTTGTGACCCCATGTACTGCAGCACACCAGCCTTCCTGGTCCATTACCAACTCCCAGAGGCTGCTCAAACCCATGTCCATTGAGTCAGTGATGCCATCCAACCATCTCATCCTCTGTTGTCCCCTTCTCCTCCTGCCTTCAATCTTTCCCAGCATCGGAGTCTTTTCCAGTGAGTCTGTTCCTTGCATCATGTGGCCAGAGTATTGGAGCTTCAGCTTCAGCATCAGTCCTTCCAATGAACATTCAGGGTTTTATTTTCTTTAGGATTGACTGATTCCTTTAGGAATGGCTCATGTCCAGGGACAAAGGGAATTGCTATTATTCAAGGATGAGATGATTGTAGACAATTCTAACTTACATACAGAAAAACTAGTAGAACTAATAATTGAGTTTTTCAATGGATTACAGTACTAGTTCAATATACAAAAAATCAACTATTTTTATATTTGCATCAAGCAATTGGAAATTGAAATTCAAAAATATTTTTTAAAATATTTTAAAAAGCATCAATAATACTTAAAGATAAGTTATAGGAGAATGCTCTTTCTCTCTCTGTGTGTGTGTATATATATATATACACACATATACACATATGTATACACAATAAACGGAGAAGGCAATGGCACCCCACTCCAGTACTCTTGCCTGGAAAATCCCATGGATGGAGGAGCCTGGTAGGCTGCAGTCCATGGGGTCACTGAGAGTTGGACACGACTCAGTGACTTCACTTTCACTTTTCACTTTCTTGCATTGGAGAAGGAAATGGCAACCCACTCCAGTGTTCTTGCTTGGAGAATCCCAGGGATGGCAGATGGTGGGCTGCCGTCTATGGGGTCGCACAGAGTCGGACACGACTGAAGCGACTTAGCAGCAGCAGCAGCATACACAATAAAATTTATATTATATTCCTGACAGGAATTGCAAAGAGTTAAACTGATGCAGAGATATGCTATGTTTATGCATTGAGGTTATACTTATATATATGTTATGTAAGTTTTATATATGTTACATTATTATAATCATTTGAAATGTAAATAATTAAAACTTTAAAAGCAATTCTTAGTTGATGGATCATCCAAAACCAAAGGTGGGCTAGATTTGACCCATAAGCCATTATTTGCTGACCCCTGTTATACATATCATAATTAGCATATGAACAATAATACAGGGCCATGTGTTACTTATTTAGTATATATTAGTAAAATGAGCAAGTTAAGATATAAGTTTTATGTCTGAACCTACTTTTAAGTGTAAGAAACTTAAGCTGAAAATTATCATATGTTTTTTATACTGAAATTTAATATCAGTTGAAGTGTAAGAGTATGTTTATTATTGCAAAAATAAAATGATTAACTGATGATAAAAGTGATTAATTTTGTGTACAAATCAATTGGGGATTTTACATGGTTAATCTGTAAAAGATTAGCTGGATAGCATTTCAAAGCATACATAGCTTTCCAACCAGAAATATTGATAATATTTTAAAATCTAAAGCAGATTGCTAGAGATTTATATCCTAATTCTAATCTTACATAATTGTGCTTTGTAAGCAAACAAAGCTGGTCCTGAACCCAAGTTTAACTGCTTGATGACCAATAAACAAGATTCAAATGTGGGTGGAAAAGAAAAAGTTGCTTTACTCAGGAGGGCAGAAACCCAGGAAGATGGTGGACAAATGTCCTAACACCATCCCCAAGATGCCAGTTAGGAGAGAAAGGTTTTAAAGACAGTGTGAGGGAGGGGGCTGTGGTGTGCGTGATCGGCTTGTGTAGAATTCTCAGACTGGTTGGCATCAAGGTGAAATTTTGGACCTCATCAACCTTCTGGTTTCAGCTGCCCTGGGATCTATGTGTTTGCAATCAGCAGTTTTCATCTGATGAGGGTCTGCTTCCTGTAAAAACAATTTAAGGATGTGTTTCAGACCTTTATCTGTATCTTTCAGGGAATTGGGAATTTGATGACTGCTATGTAACTGGGCTTCCCTGGTGGCTCAGAGGTTAAAGCGTCTGCCTCCAATGCGGGAGACCCAGGTTCAATCCCTGGGTCGGGAAGATCCTCTGGAGAAGGAAATGGCAATCCACTCCAGTATTCTTGCCTGGAGAATCCCATGGACAGAGAAGCCTAGTAGGTTACAGTTCACGGGGTCGCAAAGAGTCGGACGTGACTGACATGACATGATGTAACTGGTTTACAGTCTAAATTATTACCAGTTTCCAGGGCCAACCTCCATTTTTTCCCTACATCTTTACATTTCCTGATTCATTAACTCTTCAGTCAGCTCTTTGGGACTTGAAAAGCTTGGGAAGCGAAAGCTTTTCAACAAGCAGCAGGCAGATGGAGGACATGGTGGAGGATCTGTTCCTGGAAGACTCCACAGGGTCCTGCTTGGTTACAATGCTTCCTTTCCTTTGATCTTACTCAGTCTTGAAGAGGACAGGCATGGAATAGGAAAGGGAATGCAATTTTGGATAGAGAGGTTAATCATAACTTGGCAACAGAACTCAGTTTGGGGGACTTGGTTTCAGTTTTATAACAAATAATATTAAAAAATAATCTGTATAAATTGTACTTAATTTTTATTATTCTTTTCCAATGATACCATGAGTGTTCCTAGCAGAAAAAATATTCTTTAAGACTTTCCTATCTTTTAAACATAAATGAAAAGCAATATAATTAGCTCAAAATTTCATAAGGGGGAAAAAGTCTTCAAGATAACATTTAATAAAAAATTTTCTATTTAGGCATCTTTGATCTAAGACTGATAAAGAATTTAAAGAGTAAAGAAGATAGTTGTTACAGGTAAATGAATTATTCAAAGCAGTTTTTGTTCTCATCAATCAAATTTCAAGACAATAGACTTTACAAGAATGCTTTCAGAAGTTAATTCCTTATAGTTTTCATGTATAGTGACTAAAATGAAAATTTGAAATAATTTCTATGGCCATTTTTAATAAACAGGAAGGATTTTTGAGATCTGCTCATGGAATCAATTCTAGATACAATGTTCCTTCTAGAATATTATTAATGAAAAAACTTATTCATGAATTATATGCTACTGTGCACCTGAAAATTGGTGATATTAGTAATTTAACAGTTTCATGTACATTGCATACTTGAGCATTTCAAAATGATAAGAAATCATCTTTAACTCTGACAGCTCTGTGGGTAATGATGAATTAAATCTTGCTTCTACTAAACTAGCTTGCTGAGAGAGTTCTTGGTCCAAACAACTAAAAACATTGTGAATTTACCTGAAAAATATCTATGGAAGGAAAAATTTTTTAAAGTTTCATGCAATTTCATTGACCAATGAACAAAATTGATAAATATTGTGAAGGATTACAAGCATATGATTTTTTAGCCCCACCCTAAAGCTCAACATTCTGAAAACGAAGATCATGGCATCCTGTCCCATCACTTCATGGGAAATAGATGGGGAAACAGTGGAAACAGTGCAGACTTTATTTTTTGGGGCTCCAAAATCACTGCAGATGGTGACTGCAGCCATGAAATTAAAAGACGCTTACTTCTTGGAAGAAAAGTTATGACCAACCTAGATAGCATATTCAAAAGCAGAGACATTACTTTGCCAACAAAGGTCCATCTAGTCAAGGCTATGGTTTTTCCTATGGTCATGTATGGATGTGAAAGTTGGACTGTGAAGAAGGCTGAGCGCTGAAGAATTGATGCTTTTGAACTGTGGTGTTGGAGAAGACTCTTGAGAGTCCCTTGGACTGCAAGGAGATCCAACCAGTCCATT
>SJYT01013249.1:86535-116502 GCA_006410635.1 Cephalophus harveyi | reverse complement strand
TGAAGCCTGGCTTGGAGAATTTTGAGCATTACTTTACTAGCATGTGAGATGAGTGCAATTGTGCGGTAGTTTGAGCATTCTTTTGCGTTGCCTTTCTTTGGGATTGGAATGAAAACTGACCTTTTCCAGTCCTGTGGCCACTGCTGAGTTTTCCAGATTTGCTGGCATATTGAGTGCAGCACTTTCACAGCATCATCTTTCAGGATTTGAAATAGCTCCACTGGAATTCCATCACCTCCACTAGCTTAGTTCATAGAGATGCTTTGCTTTCTAAGACCCACTTGACTTCACATTCCAGGATGTCTGGCTCTAGGTGAGTGATCACACCATCGTGATTATCTTGGTCTTGAAGATCTTTTTTGTACAGTTCTTCTGTGTGTTCTTGCCACCTCTTCTTAATATCTTCTGCTTCTGTTAGGTCCATACCATTTCTGTCCTTTACCGAGCCCATCTTTGCATGAAATGTTCCCTTGGTTATCTCTAATTTTCTTGAAGAGATCTCTAGTCTTTCCCATTCTGTTCTTTTCCTCTATTTCTTTGCATTGATTGCTGAGGAAGGCTCTCTTAACTCTTCTTGCTATTCTTTGTAACTCTGCATTCAGATGCTTATATCTTTCCTTTTCTCCTTTGCTTTTCACTTCTTTTCTTTTCACAGCTATTTGTAAGGACTCCCCAGACAGCCATTTTGCTTTTTTGCATTTCTTTTCCATGGGGATGGTCTTGATCCCTGTCTCCTGTACAATGTCATGAACCTCCGTCCATAGTTCATCAGGCACTCTATCTATCAGATCTAGTCCCTTAAATCTATTTCTCATTTCCACTGTATAATCATAAGGGATTTGATTTAGGTCAAACCTGAATGGTCTAGCGGTTTTCCCTGCTTTCTTCAGTTTAAGTCTCAATTTGGCAATAAGGAGTTCATGATCTGAGCCACAGTCAGCTCCTGGTCTTGTTTTTGTTGACTGTATAGAGCTTCTCCATCTTTGGCTGCAAAGAATGCAATTAATCTGATTTCGGTGTTGACTATCTGATGATGTCCATGTGTAGTCTTCTCTTGTGTTGTTGGAAAGGGGTGTTTGCTATGACCAGTGCATTTTCTTGGCAAAACTCTATTAGTCTTTGCCCTGCTTCATTCCGCATTCCAAGGCCAAATTTGCCTGTTAACCCAGGTGTTTCTTGACTTCCTACTTTTGCATTCCAGTCCCCTATAATGAAAAGGACATCTTTTTTTGGTGTTAGCTCTACAAGGTCTTGTAGGTCTTCATAGAACCATTCAACTTCGGCTTCTTCAGCATTACTGGTTGGGGCATAGACTTGGATTACTGTGATATTGAATGGTTTGCCTTGGAAACGAACAGAAATCATTTGGTCAATTTTGAGATTGCATCCATGTACTGCATTTTGGACTCTTTGTTGACCATGATGGCTACTCCATTTCTTCTAAGGGATTCCTTCTCCTCAGTAGTAGGTATAATGGTCATCTGTGTTAAATTCACCCATTCCAGTCCATTTTAGTTCACTGATTCCTAGAATGTTGATGTTCCCTCTTGCCATCTCTTGTTTAACCACTTCTAATTTGCCTTGATTCATGGACCTAACATTCCAGGTTCCTATGCAATATTACTCTTTACATCATCGGACCTTGCTTCTATCACCAGTGACATCCACAACTGGGTATTGTTTTTGCTTTGGCTCCATCCCTTCATTCTTTCTGGAGTTATTTCTCCACTAATCTCCGGTAGCATATTGGGCACCTACTGGCCTGGGGAGTTCCTCTTTCAGTATCCTATCATTGTGCCTTTTCATACTGTTCATGGGGTTCTCAAGGCAAGAATACTGAAGTGGTTTGCCATTCCCTTCTCCAGTGGACCACATTCTGTCAGTTTGTCATGTGTTTATATATGATGTTTATGTACTACTACTATGACAAGTGAAAGTCTTACTTGAACCAAATAAAGCCTTAATAATGTACTTTGCAAACAGCAATATTGATGGGCAGGATTTATAAGAAATAGTTCCTTACAGATAAAAGGTTTTGTTTTCAGAAACCAGTGACCAAATTCAAGTGCTTTGAGAAGGTGTATACACTTGGAGCTAGATACCTGTTGAAAGATCCTTCCATCATTCTATTCTAGGGTACATTCTGAAGTTGTATGGAGAGTCACAAGAGCAGAAAATGAAATAGAATTTGAGAAATGATGATATTATCTTGAAGGCCAATTGCTTTGCTCCATTGTAATATTTCTAGATCCAAAATGAAATTTTTTTTTTTTCCTCAAGGGATTTTGCAACGTGGCAACTTTGTAAACAATGTTAGAAATAAAAATTTTATTAAGTGAGGGAGGCAATTTTAGCTTCCCTTCTGAAAGTATTTAGAATGTGTTATCAAGCTTCAGTTTATAAGATTATGAAAATATGTTATCACAACCAACAGAATCTTCCATCCTTAGTATAGGAATGGAAGAGGATAGGTTAGCTACTTTCTACTAATGAGGAAGAAAACTTCAGGACAATACTTATTTAGCCTTTTTTTTTTAATTTAAATTTATTTATTTTAATTGGAGGCTAATTACTTTACAGTATTGTATTGGTTCTGAATGATCCTTCTTCCCATATTAATTTACTTATTCAGTTATTTGTTTATATAGTTGACCTGAATTATCAGTGCTAGGAGCTATGTTGTTTGGGATTATCTATGTAGACAATCATATATTCTGCAAGCAGTTTAATATCTTCATTTTGATCTGTATGCTTTCTACCTTTTCTTGCTTTATTTTACTATTTATGAAATTATCGGATAATGTTTAGAAATCATGACAGATGCGTCTTTGCCTTGTTTCTAAAATTGATAGGAAAGTATTTAGTCTTTCACCATTGCATATAGTTCCAGCTCTGGATTTTTGCAGATACCACTTAAAGATTAAAAATTCCCAGTCTGATTTCAGTTTTGAGACCTTTTATAATTAATGAATGTTAAATTTCATCCATTTTTTTTTCAAAGTGGTCTTGTGTATTTTCTCCTTTACTCTGTCAGTGTAATAAATTCTATCAATTGGTTTTAAATGTTAAACCAGCCTTGCATTCCTGGAGTAAAGCCCACTTGATAGTGATCTATTGTCTTTGTATATATTGCTGGATCCAATGTATCAATATATTGTTGAGGATTTTTTGAGTCTATATTCATGAAACATTGGTCTATAATTGTCTTATGCTTTTCTGAGCTTTAATTTTAGGGTAAGTGTGTCTTTATAAGTTGAATTAGACAGCATTTTCTACCTTTGTGCTTTATGGAATAGCCTATGTAGAAATGATAATTCTTCCTTAAATCTTTGATAGAATTTTGCAGTAAAACCATGTTGACCTGGAATTGTGTGTATTTTATTTGGAAAGTTTTTAACTTTGAATTTAATTTATTTAATAGATACAGGGATGTTCAAATTATCTATTTCTAAGTTATTCGTAGACATCAGGTAGATTTTTCTGTCAAGGAATTGTTCCATTTGTTCTAAATTGTGGAATAGTTGGACATAACACTGTACTTATTATTTCCTTAATGGCTGTGGGGACTGTAGAGATATATTCTATTGCTGTTGGGTAAAGTCCTCTGTAGATATCAATTAGGTCTAATTGATTGATAAGTTCAAATCTTTTGTATTCTTTTTAAATTTTTCTAAAAAAGTTAAGGTATAGTTAATGTACAATATTATATAATTCAGTTATACAACATAGTGATTCATGATTATTAAATGTTATACTCCAATTATAATTATTGTAAAACATTAGCTATACTGCATGTGCTGTACTATATATTTTTTTAGCTTATATATCTTATTTGAATTAGTTCATATTAATCTCTTTCCCCTATTTTGCACCTCCTCCTATCTCTCTCCCTATTAGTAACTACTAATTTGGTCTCTATATCTGTGAATCTGTTTCTTTTTTGTTATATTCACCAATTTTTTATTTTTTAGGTTTCACATGTATGTGTTGTCAACAGTATTTGTCTTTCTCTGTTTGATTTAACTTAGCATAATACCTCCTAAATCCATACATGTTGGCACAGTTCTCAAAATGACATTTTTTATGGCTGAGTAGTAGTCCATTGTGTGTATATGCCACATTTTATTTACCCATTCATCTGCTGATGGACACTTTGATTGCTTTAATATCTTGGCAGTTGTAAATAATGCTACTATGAATACTGGGGTGTGTGTATCTTTTCTAATTAGTGTTTTCATTTTCTTCTGATATATTCCCAGGATTGGAATTGCTGAGTCATATAGTAGTTCTTTAAAAAAAATATATATTTATTTTAATTGGAGGCTAATTACTTTACAATATTGTGGTGGTTTTTGCCATACATAAACATAAATCAGCCATGGGTGTACATGTGTTCCCCATCCCAAACCCCCTCCTACCCCATCCCATTCCTCTGGGTTGTTCCAGTGTACCATCTTTGAGTGCCCTGCTCATGCATTGAACTTAGATTGGTCATCTATTTCACATACTGCTAAGTCACTTCAGTCGTGTCCGACTCTGTGCGACCCCATAGATGGCAGCCCATTGGGCTCCGCCATCCCTGGGATTCTCCAGGCAAGAACACTGGAGTGGGTTGCCATTTCCTTCTCCAATGCATGAAAGTGAAAAGTGAAAGTGAAGTCGCTCAGTCATGTTTGACTCAGCGACCCCATGGACTGCAGCCCACCAGGCTCCTCCGTCCATGGGAGTTTCCAGGCAAGAGTACTGGAGTGGGATGCCATTGCCTTCTCCGCATACGGTTCTCTCAAATCATCCTACCCTCACCTTCTCCCACAGAGTCCAGAAGTCTGTTCTTTATATCTGTGTCTCTTTTGCTGTCTTGTATAGGGTCATTGTTACCATCTTTCTAAACTCCATGTGCTATGCTGTGCTAAGTTGCTTCAGTCATGTCTGACACTGTGCAACCCCATGGACTGTAGCCCACCAGGCTTCTCTGTTCATGGGATTCTCCAGGCAAGAATACTGGAGTGGGTTGCCATTTCCTTCTCCATATATATGTGCTAATATACTGTATTGGTGTTTTTCTTTCTGACTTACTTCACCCTGTATAATAGGCTCCAGTTTCATCCACCTCATTAGAACTGATTCAAATGTGTTACTTTTAATAGCTGAGTAATAATCTGGTGTGTATATGTACCACAGCTTTCTGATCCATTCGTCTGCTGATGGATACCTAGGTTGCTTCCATGTCCTGGCTCCTGAAAACAGTGCTGTGATAACCATTGGGGTACACATGTCTCTTTCAATTCCCCTCTCCTTGGTGGTATGCCCAGCAGTGGGATTGCTGGGTTGTGTGGCAGTTCTATTTCCAGTTTTTAAAGGAATCTCCACACTGTTCTCCATAGTGGCTGTACTAGTTTGCATTCCCACCAACAGTGTAAGAGGGTTCTGCATCCTCTCCAGCATTTATTGCTTGTAGACTTTTGGATAGCAACCATTCTGACTGGGGTGAGATGGTACCTCACTGTGGTTTAGATTTGCCTTTCTCTGATAATGAGTGATGTTGAGCATCTTTTCATGTGTTTGTTAGCCATCTGTATGTCTTCTTTGGAGAAATGTCTGTTTAGTTCTTTGGACCATTTTTTGATTGGGTCATTTATTTTTTTGGAATTGAGCTGCAGGAGCTGTTTGTATATTTTTCAGATTAATTCTTTGTCAGTTGCTTCATTTGTTATTATTTTCTCCCATTCTGAAGGCTGTCTTTTCACCTTGCTTATAGTTTCATTCATTGTGCAAAAGCTTTTAAGTTTAATTAGGTCCCATTTGTTTATTTTGCTTTTATTTCCATTACTCTAGGATGTGGGTCATAGAGGATATTGCTGTGATTTATGTCAGACAGTGTTTTGCCTATGTTTTCCTCTAGGAGTTTTATAGTTTCTTGTTTTATGTTTAGATCTTTAATCCATTTTGAGTTTATTTTTATGTATGGTGTTAGAAAGTGTTCTAGTTTCATTCTTTACAAGTGGTTGACCAGTTTTGCCAGCACCACTTGTTAAAGAGATTGTCTTTTCTCCATTGTATATTCTTGCCTCCTTTGTCAAAGATAAGGTGTCCATAGGTGCGTGGATTTATCTCTGGGCTTTCTATTTTGTTCCATTGATCTATATTTCTGTCTTTGTGCCAGTACCATACATTTTGCCAGCACCACTTGTTAAAGAGATTGTCTTTTCTCCATTGTATATTCTTGCCTCCTTTTTCAAAGATAAGGTGTCCATAGGTGCGTGGATTTATCTCTGAACTTTCTATTTTGTTCCATTGATCTATATTTCTATCTTTGTGCCAGTACCATAACTGTGTTGATGACTGTAGCTTTGTAGTATAGTCGGAAGTCAGGACGCTGATTCCTCCAGTTCCATTCTTCTTTCTCAAGATTGCTTTGGCTATTCAAAATATTTTTGTATTTCCATAAAAATTGTGAAATTATTTGTTTAATTCTCTGAAAAATACCATTGGTAGTTTGATAGGGATTGCATTGAATCTATAGATGCTTTAGGTAGTATGCTCATTTTCACTATATTGATTCTTCTGATCCATGAACATGCTATATTTCTCCATGCATTTGTGACATCTTTGATTTCTTTCATTAATGCTTTATAGTTTTCCATATATAGGTCTTTTGTTTCTTTAGGTAGATATATTCCTAAGTATTTTATTCTTTTCTAATCTATAGATGCTTTAGGTAGTATGCTCATTTTCACTATATTGATTCTTCTGATCCATGAACATGCTATATTTCTCCATGCATTTGTGACATCTTTGATTTCTTTCATTAATGCTTTATAGTTTTCCATATATAGGTCTTTTGTTTCTTTAGATAGATTTATCCCTAAGTATTTATTCTTTTCATCACAATGGTGAATGGAATTGTTTCCTTAATTTCTCTTCTTGTTTTCTCATTGTTAGTGTATAGGAATGCAAAGGATTTCTGTGTATTAATTTTATGTCCTACAACTTTACTATATTGATTGATTAGGTCTTGTAATTTTCTGGTGGTGTCTTTAGGGTTTCCAGAGGAAACACTGGAGTTTAACTTGTTCTTTTCCAATCTGGATTCCTTTTATTTCTTTTTCTTCTCTGATTGCTATGGCTAAAACTTCCAAAACTATGTTGAATTGTAGTGGTGAGAGTCGGCACCCTTGTCTTGTTCCTGACTTTAGGGGAAATGTTTTCAATTGTTTGTCATTGAGGGTAATGTTTGCTGTGGGTTTATCATATATGGCTTTTATTATAATGAGGTATGTTCCTTCTATGCTTGCTTTCTGGAGTGTTTTTATCATAAATGAGTGTTGAATTTTGTCAAAGGCTTTCTCTGCATCTACTGAGATAATCATATGGGGTTTTTTTAAAAATAAATTTATTTATTTTAATTGGAGGCTAATTACTTTACAATATTGTATTGGTTTGCCATACATCAACATGAATCCGCCACAGGTATACACGTGTTCCCCATCCTGAACCCCCCTCCCTCCTCCCTCCCCATACCGTTCCTCTGGGTTATCCCAGTGCACCAGCCCCAAGCATCCAGTGTCACGCATCAAACCTGGACTGGCGTTTCATTTTATATATGATATTATACATGTTTCAATTCCATTCTCCCAAATCATCCCACCCTCTCCCTCTCCCACAGGCTTTTGGAATCATATGGTTTTTATCTCTCAGTATAGGGCTTCCCTGGTGGCTCAGAGGTTAAAGTGTCTGCCTCCAATGTGGGAGACCCGGGTTCGATCCCTGGGTTGGGAAGATCCCCTGGAGAAGGAAATGGCAATCCACTCCAGTATTCTTGCCTGGAGAATCCCATGGACAGAGAGACCTAGTAGGTTACAGTCCATGGGGTCACAAAGAGTCGGACACGACTGAGCGACTTCACCTCACTTCTTGTTAATGTTGTGTATCACATTGATTGATTTGTGAATACTGAAGAATCCCTGCCTCCCTGGGATAAAGCCCACTTGGTCATGTTGTATGATCTTACTGATATGTTGGATTCTGTTTGCTAGAATTTTGTTGAGGATTTTTGCATCCATGTTTGTCAGTGATATTGACCTGTAGTTTTCTTTCTTTTTGTGGCATCTTTGTCTAGTTTTGGTATTAGAGTGATGTTGGCCTCATAATATGAGTTTGGGAGTTTAGACTTCTGTGTTGTCTGTTGTGATTTCTCCATTTTCATTTCTAATTTTGTGCTTTAATTCTTTTCCCTTTTTTTCTAGATGAGTCTAGCTAATGCTGTGTCTATTTTATTTATCTTCTCAAAGAACCAGCTTCTGGTTTTGTTGATTTTTGCTATAGTCTCCTTTGTTTCTTTTTCATTTATTTCTGCCCTGATTTTTATGATTTCTTTCCTTCTACTAACCCTGGGGCTTCATTTCTTCTTTTTCTAGTTATTTTAGGTGTAAAGTTAAGTTATTTATTTGATTTTTCTCTTGTTTCTTGCGGTAAGCTTGTATTGCTATGAACGTTCCCCTTAGCAGTGCTTTTACTGAATTCCAGGTTTTGGGTTGTTGTGTTTTCATTTTCATTCGTTTCTATGCATATTCTGATTTCCTTTTTCATTTCTTCCGTGATTTGTTGGTTATTCAGAAGTGTGTTGTTTAGCCTCCATATGTTTGCATTTTTAATAGTTTTTTTTTTTCCCTGTAGTTGACATCTAATCTTACTACATTGTGATCAGAAAATATGCTTGAAATGATTTCAATTTTTTTGAATTTACCAAGGCTAAATTTATGGCCCAGGGTGTGATCCATCCTGGAGAATGTTCTGTGTGCACTTGAGAAAAAAGTGAAATTCATTGTTTTGGGGTGAAATGTCCTACAGATATCAATTAGGTCTAACTGGCCCCCTGTATCATTTAAAGTTTGTGTTTCCTTGCTAATTTTCTGTTTGGTTGATCTATCCATAGGTGTGAGAGGGGTATTAAAATCTCCCACTATTATTGTGTTACTGTTAATTTCCCCTTTGATACTTGTTAGCATTTGCCTTATGTATGGAGGTGCTCCTATGTTGGGTCCATTATATTTCTAATTGTCGTATCTTCTTCTTGGGTTGATCCTTTGATCATCATGTAGTGTCCTTCTTTGTCTCTTTTCACAGTATGTATTTCAAAGTCTACTTTATCTGATATGAGTATTGCTACTCCTGCTTTCTTTTGGTCTCCATTTGCGTGAAATATCTTTTTCCAGCCCTTCACTTTCAGTCTGTATGTGTCCCTTGTTTTGAGGTGGGTCTCTTGTAGACAGCATTTTTGTATCCATTTAGCCAGTCTTTGTTTTTTGGTTGGGGCATTGAACGCATTTATGTTTAAGGTAATTATCGATAAGTATGTTCCCGTTGCTACTTACTTTATTGTTTTGGGTTTGAGTTTATAAACCTTTTCTGTGTTTCTTGTCTGGAGAAGATCCTTTAGCATTTGCTGAAGAGCTGGTTTGGTGGTGCTGAATTCTCTGAGATTTTGCTTGTTTGTAAGGCTTTTGATTTCTCCTTCATATTTGAATGAGATCCTTGCTGAGTATAGTAATCTGGATTGTAGGTTTTTCTCTTTCATCACTTTAAGTATGTCCTGCCATTCACTTCTGGCCTGCCTGAAGAGTTTCTGTTGAAAGATCAGCTGTTATCCTTATGGGGATCCCCTTGTATGTTATTTATTGCTTTTCCCTTGCTGCTTTTAATATTTCTCTTTGTGGCTGATCTTCATTGGTTTGATTAATGGGTGTTTGTTATCAATTTTGGGTGTTTCACCTTGGGTCTATCCTGTTTGGGACTCTCTGGGTTTCTTGGGCTTCAGTGGCTATTTCCTTCCCCATTTTGGGGAAGTTTTCAACTATTATCTCCTCAAGCATTTTCTCATGGCCTTTCTTTTTGTCTTCTTCTTCTGGGACTCCTATGATTTGAATGTTGGGTGTTTAACATTGTCCCAGAGGTCTCTGAGGTTGTCCTCATTTCTTTTAACTCTTTTTCCCTCTCTGCTTCATTTATTTCCACCATTCTATATTCCACCTCACTTATCCAATCTTCTTCCTCAGTTATTGTACTGTTGGTTCCCTCCAGAGTGCTTTTGATTTCAGTTATTGCATTATTCATATTGGTTGACTCTATTTCTTCTAGGGCCTTGTTAAACATTTCTTGGATCTTCTCAATCCTTGTCTCTTATCTATTCATCTGTAACTCCATTTTGTTTTCACGATTTGGATCATCTTTACTATCATTATTCTGTGTCTATTTTGTGTGTCTATTTTGGATCATCTTTACTATCATTATTCTTTGTCTATTCTCCTTTTTCAGGTAGATTACCTATCTCCTCCTCTTTTGTTTGGTTTGGTGGGCACTTACCATGTTCCCTTACCTGCTGAATATTTCTCTGCCTTTTAATTTTATTTAGATTGCTGTATTTTAGTGCCCTGTCTGTAGGCTAGAAGTCTGTGGTTCCTCTTTATTGTGAAGGTTCCTCCCTGTGGGTGGTGTTGGACAAGTGGCTTGTCAAGGTTTCCTGGTTAGGGGAGCTTATGTCTGTGTTCTCATGAGTGGAGCTGGATCTCTTCTGTCTGGAGTGCAATGAAGTGTCCAGTAGTGAGTTTTGCGGTGTCTGGGGGTTTGGCGTGGCTTTGGGCAGCCTCTCTTTTAATGCTCAGGGCTATACCTGCTTTGCTGGAGAATCAGTGTAGTATGTCTTGCTTTGGATCTTGTTGGCTCTTGGGTGGAGCTTGGTTTCAGTATAAATATGGAGGCTTTTTTGATGAGGTCTTGTCTATGAATGTTCCCTGGAATCAGGAGTTCTCTAATGTTCTCAAGTTTTAGAGTTAAGTCTCCTGCCTCTGGCTTTCAGTCTTATTCTTACAGTAGCTTCAAGACTTCTCCATCCATACAGCACAGATGATAAAACATCTAGGTTAATGGTGAAACAATTTTCCACAGTGAGGGACACCCAGAGATTTTCACAGAGTTACATGGAGAAGAGAAGAGAGAGAAGGGAGATAGAGATGACCAGGAGGAGAAGAGCGGTGAGTCACAAGGGGAGATAGCTATCTAGCCAGTAATCAATTCCCTAAGTGTTCTCCACAGCATGGAGCACCCAGAGGGATTCACAGTGTTAGGTAGAGAATATAAAGGGGAGGGAGGAGATAGAGGTGACCTGGAGGAGAGAAGGGAGAGTCAAAAGAGGAGAGAGCAATCAAGCCAGTAATCACACCCCTAAATGAAAGTGGATACTGAAGATCAGATTCTTAAAAGTACAAAATTGATGACAAATACCAAAAATACCAAAGATTAAAAATCTAGAGTAGAGGTTAGACTCTCAAAAATATGATATTAAAAATACAAAATGAAATAAATCACAAAAATTATTAAAAATATAGATACGAAATTTGCTTTAAAAATAGGGTTTCTTTTTGCAAGGTAATAGGTTATAAAAATGAAAATTAAAGGAGTAATAAAGAACTTAAAAAATTAAAATGTGATAGTAGTAAAAATGTATCTAGGCATTTCTCTGGACCTGTTGTGGGCATTGTGGGGTCAGTTCAGTTTCAGATAGTTCCTAGTTCCAGCTTCTACTTGTTCTCAAGGTCTATAGGCCCCCTCCAATGCTTAGTCAATCTTAACTACAGGGTTTTAATCTATTGCACTTATCCCTTCCAGAGCAGCTCCCTTCTCTTTGTTTATTTTCGCTTACTCTGTTTCCAGGTCTCTTTGGTGTCTAATTCCCACTCTGTCACAAGGGAGCAAAGATGGTCACTTATTTAAGTTCACTTGTTCAGTTGTGTGGTAGGGAGGGAGGAACACTACAAGCAAATATTGCTCGCGTGTGTGGGGAGTGCTGGCAGTGTATGGGCCACAGTGGGTTTGCCCCAGCTCACAGCAGCATGTGCTTTCTAGCTGTACACTGCTCAGGCTCCAGGGTACTCTGCAGGGCACTATCCAACGTGCACTTCCCAAGTCTAAGCTGCTCAGGTTCAGGTTCTTGGGTACTCTTCAAGGGCACAGACTTGGATGGGGCATGTGTTTGTGCCCTTCTCAGGTTGGAGCAGCTCAGGCAACCAGGTGCTTGGCAAGCGCACTGTTCTCAGTGGGCTGTGCACATCTTAATCATTTCCCTGGTCCTGGCAACTTGGTTTCCCAGGTGCGCCGTGAAAGCACCATCTCAGTTGTGCTATATGTCTCCTCTGGGGAGCTGATCTCAGGCTGTGACCCTCCTCAGCTCAGTACAGTTTAGTCACTCAGTCGTGTCCGACTTTTTGCAACTCCATGAATTGCAGCACGCCAGGCTTCCCTGTCCATCACCAACTCCTGGAGTTCATTCTCACCATCTCAGTTGTGCTATATGTCTCCTCTGGGGAGCTGATCTCAGGCTGTGACCCTCCTCAGCTCAGTACAGTTTAGTCACTCAGTCGTGTCCGACTTTTTGCAACTCCATGAATTGCAGCACGCCAGGCTTCCCTGTCCATCACCAACTCCTGGAGTTCATTCAGACTTACATCCATCGAGTCGGTGATGCCATCCAGCCATCTCATCCTCTGTCATCCCCTTTTCCTCCTGCCCCCAATCCCTCCCATCTCTTGCTTTTTCTATGATCCACTGGATGTTGGCAATTTGATCTCTGGTTCTTCTGCCTTTTCAAAACCCAGCTTGAACATCCAGAAGTTCACAGTTCACGTATGGCTGAAGCCTGGCTTGGAGAATTTTGAGCATTACTTTACAAGCGTGTGAGATGAGTGTAATTGTGTGGTAGTTTGAGCATTCTTTGGTCTTGCCTTTCTTTGGAATTGGAATGAAAACTGACCTTTTTCAGTCCTGTGGCCACTACTGAGTTTCTCAAATTTGCTGGCAGATGGAGTGCAGCACTTTCACAGCATCATCTTTCAGGATTTGAAACAGCTCAACTGAAATTCCATCACTTCCACTAGCTTTGTTTGTAGTGATGCTTTCTAAGGCCCATTTGACTTCACCTTCCAGGATGTCTGGCTCTAGGTGAGTGATCATACCATCGTGATTATCTTGGTCATGAAGATCTTTTTTGTACAGTTCTTCTGTGTATTCTTGCCACCTCTTCTTAATATCTTCTGCTTCTGTTAGGTCCATACCATTTCTGTCCTTTATCGAGCCCATCCTTGCATGAAATGTTCCCTTGGTATCTCTAATTTTCTTGAAGAGATCTCTAGTCTTTCCCAATCTGTTATCTTCCTCTATTTCTTTGCATTGATTGCTGAAGAATTCTTTTTTGTACAGTTCTTCTGTGTATTCTTGCCACCTCTTCTTAATATCTTCTGCTTCTGTTAGGTCCATACCATTTCTGTCCTTTATTGAGCCCATCTTTGCATGAAATGTTCCCTTGGTATCTCTAATTTTCTTGAAGAGATGTCTAGTCTTTCCCATTCTATTGTTTTCCTCTATTTCTTTGCATTGATTGCTGAGGAAGGCTCTCTTAACTCTTCTTGCTATTCTTTGGAACTCTGCATTCAGATGCTTATATCTTTCATTTTCTTCTTTGCTTTTTACTTCTCTTCTTTTCACAGCTATTTGTAAGGCCTCCCCAGACAGCCATTTTGCTTTTTTGCACTTATTTTCCATGGTGATGGTCTTGATCCCTGTCTCCTGTAGAATGTCACAAACCTCATTCCATAGTTCATCAGGCACACTATCTATCAGATCTAGTCCCTTAAATCTATTTCTCAGTTCTACTGTATAATCATAAGGGATTTGATTTAGGTCATACGTGAATGATCTAGTGATCCTCCTGGCAGAAGTCAACTCTCAGGATCCCAGGAAGACGTGGTTAGTAACTGGGAGCCTGCTCACAGTTTGGTGGAAGATGTTAAGTCTCTGGGGCCAATATTGTAGCAGCCCCTGCCTTCTGGCTCTGGCAGTCCCATGCCTGCCTCTCTGCCTCTGGTGCTGGAGGTGGGGGGTGCATGGGCTGTATGTGCCAGCCAGCTCTCCTTTGGTATTTTGCTTTGTAGAGCCTTTCGTGGGAAATTTCTCTCTCTTTTTTTTTTCCCCTCTCTGGCAATCCCACAGTTTGTGTTGCTATCTCATGTTAGCTCCTTCAGATTGTCCTCAAGGCATTCAGGCCCAGTACTTACCCTAAGTGCCAATGATGCAGCCCGCGCCTTCCTGTCCATCCTCTGCTCATTGCTAGTGGATGCAAGCATCTGGGCTACTTCTCCACTGGCATGACTCCCTCCCCAGAATAGGTCTCCGTCCCTAACTCTTTTGTCTCTCTTTGTCTTTTATGTTTTGTCCTACCTCCTTTCAAAGAGAGTGGGCTGCATTTCTGGGTGCCTGGTGTCCTCTGCCAGCACTCAAAAATTGTTTTGTGGAAACTGCTCAGCATTCAAATGATCTTTTGATGAATTTGTGGGAGAGAAAGTGGTCTCCCCATCCTATTCCTGTGCTATCTTGGAACCGCACTAGTAGTTCTATTTTTACTTTTTTGAGCTATCCTTATTCTGTTTTCCACAGTGGCTGCACCAACTTACATTCCCACCAACAATACACAAGGGTTTCTTTTTATTCACATCCTCCCAGCATGTGTTATTTGTGTTCTTTTGATGACAGCCATTCTGATAGGTGTGAGGTGATACCCCATTGTGGTTTTGATTTGTATTTCTCTGATGATTAATGATGTTGAGCATCTTTTCGTGTGCCTGTTGGCCATCTGTGTAGTCTTTGGGAAAATGTGTGTTTAGAACTTCTGTTCATTTTTAAATTGGGTTGTTTGTTTGATATTGAGGTGTGGGAGCTGTTTATATAGGTTGGATATTAACCCCTTATTGAAAATATCATTTACAAATATTTTATATAGTAAGTTATCATTTTGTTAGTGTTTTCTTCTGTTGTGCAAAAGCTCTTAAGATTAATTAGGTCCCATATGTTTATTTTTGTCTATATTTCCTCTACATTAGGAGACAGAGTCAAAAAAATATGATTTATGTCAAAGAAGGTTCTGCCTATGTTTTCTTCTAGCAGTCCGATGGTTTCCTGTCTTAGTTTAAGTCTTTGACTTATTCGGGTTTATTTTTGTATAAGGTTGTGCATGCTCAGTTGCTTCAGTCGTGTCTGACTCTTTGTGACCCTATGGACTGTAGCCTGCTAAGCTCCTCTCTCCCTGGGCTTTTCCAGGCAAGAATACTGGAGTGGGCTGCCATACCCTCCTCCAGGGGATCCTCCTGACCCAGAGATCAAACCTGTATCTCCTGTGTCTCCTGCATTGCAGGCAGATTCTTTATCCACTGAGTCACTTGGGAAGCCCTATATGGTATCAGTTCAGTTCAGTTCAGTTGCTCAGTCATGTCTGATTCTTTGTGACCCCATGAATTGCAGCATGCCAGGCCTCCCTGTCCATCACCAACTCCCAGAGTTCAATTAGAGATGCTCTAATCTAATTCTTTCACATATAGCTGTCCAGTTTTCCCAGCACCATTTATTGAGGAGACTGCCTTTTCTCCATTATTTATTATTGTCTCCTTCATTGTAGATTAATTGATCATAAGTGTGTGGTTTTATTTCTGGGCTTTCTATCCTGTTCCATTGATCCATGAATCTGTGTATGTGCCAGCACCATACTGTTTTGATTGCTGTAGCTTTGATTATAATCTGAAGTAAGGGAGTGTGATATCCCCAGTTCTCATCTTCTTTATCAAGATTGCTTTGGCTTCAGGGTCTTTTGTGTTTTCACACATATTTTAAAATTATTTGTTCTGGTTCTATGAAAAATGTCCTTGGTATTTTGATAGGCATTGCATTGCATCTGAATATTGCCTTGGGTAGCATGGTCATTTTAAGAATATTGATTATACCAATTCATTAATATGGTGTGTCTTTCCATCTGTTTTCATAGTCTTCAATTCCTTTGTTCAGTGTCTTACAGTTTTCCAAGTATAGGTCTTTTATCTCCTCAGGTAGGTTTATTCCTAGGTATTTTATTCTTTTTGATGTAATGATAAATGAGATTATATTTTAAAATTCCACGTTCAGTTATTTCATTGTTTCATTGTAGAAATACAACAGCTTTCTGTATATTAATTTTGTACCCTACAATTTTACCAACTTCATTGATGAACTCTAATAGTCATCTGGTAACATCTTCAGGATTCTTTTCAATTAAATTTATTGAAGTATTATTGATTTACAATGTTGTATTAGTTTCAGGTGTACAGCAAAGTGATTCATATATATATATATATATATATATCTGAAAGAGGGGGAGAAAGGGACAGATATAAGAAAACTGGAATTAATAAGGGCTGAAAACTCCCCATATTTGGTAAGAGATGTGTCTATATATTCAAGAAGCTATATGAATCTAAAATAGGATAAACCAAAAATACAACATAATTAGCTTTTGATTAAAACAGACAATAAAAATCTTAAAAGCAGCCAGCTAAAAAGGATACCTTACATAGAGGGGAAAATAACTCATGTTACAGAAAATTAATCATCAGAAACTGTGGCTATCAGAAGGAATTGACATAATATTTTCAAGTGCTGAAATAAAGGAATTGGCATCCCTGAATCCTATATCCTTCAAAATAATCCTCAGGCATTAAGGGGATATCAAGGCATTATTAGATGGGGAAAAATTAAGATAATTTGTTTCTAGAAGACAACCTAAAAACTGACCAAAATAAGTTTTCCAAACAGAACAAAAATGATTAAAAAAAATCTTGGCACATGATGAGTAGGTACAGTAGGCAGTATCTGGATTACTGGGCAAAATTAGGTATGTGGTATTAGGGATCTCTCTGTATTATGTCTTACATCTACATGTGAATCTACAATGAACTCGAAGTAAAATTTGAAAACAAGTCACTAATTTGAAGATATTTTAGCTCTTTTTCAAGTGGTAGGGCCTCCTATTTTAGCTCACTCTTTCCTAGAGTTGGAAATTTAGAAAGAAATTTTTATAATTATCATAGGATTGAAAGAAGGGAAATTCCTAAAAGAGTGAAAGAAGGCTCTGCTAATTACAGTTTAGACAAAGTCGTAGAAGTCACATTTACCAAAATTTTTAATATCTATAATTTAATTGTCCATCCCTCTTACCATCTGCATCCCCTCACTATGTTTTTAAAACTACCTCCCTCTCTTTTGGCTTCCCAAGTAGCACTAGTGGTAAAGAACTCATCTGCCAGTTCAGGAGGTGTAAGAGATGTGGGTTCAATCCCTGGGTCTGGAAGATCCCCTGGAGGAGGACATGGCAACTCACTCCAGTATTCTTGCCTGGAGAATCTCATGAACAGAGGAGCCTGGCAGGGTATAGTCCATTGGGTCACAAAGAGTGAAACATGACTGAAGCGACTTAACATGCATGTACCCTCTTTCCCTCTTCATCACAGTGAAACTTCTTAAAATACAATTGTAGTGGTTGCCTCCACTCATTCACCTTGATTTTTTTGTATTGCAATCTCATTTCTGATCCAACTACTGCCCTCAAACTTCCATTAAACATTAGCATATCACTATTCAATCTTTATTTTAATTAACTTCTCAGCAACACTGAACATTGTCATTTACTCCCCCCTTGAAATAACTTTGTTTGCATTTCTTGAAATGCAAAAATAATTGAAAAAATAATTTTCTAATTCTCTTATTACTTAGGAGTAATAAGTTCTTTTTTTAGGCCTCAACAGCTAGTCCCTCTTTTTGACAACTCTTAAATGTTGATACAGCTTAAGATTTTTTTTTTTTAATTGATCCTTCTTTCACTGGGCTATCTCATCCCCTCTTATAACTTCATTATAAATTATATGGTAATGCTTGAACTTTGGACCCTCTAATCAAACATATTTACTTGGATGTTCCAAGATATTGTAAAATTAATGTCTAAAAACAAAGTCACCATCTTTCCCCTACATATATTTTTTCCATTTTTCCCAAATAAGTGGACAGTACTATCATCCATGCAGTTTTTTAACTGGGAAGTCTGGTGTTATAATTTCCTCCTTGTTTCAGTCTCTCAGCATTCATTCTTTGATTGTATGCCATCATTTTACCTCCCACCCCTATCATCATCCCACTAATGCAGGCCATAATCATTTCATTTGTATTTCTGCAACAGCTGCTTATTGGGTTTCCTTGTCTCCAGTCCTGTCTCCTCCAGTTACCTCTGGTCAGAGTCATGCAAAGATATAATCCAGTAAATGGTGGGAACATAACTTTTTAAAAAATTACTTCATTCATTAAAGTATGAAATATATGTTACGTACCTCCTGCAGACTAGCCACTGAGCCGAGCACTGGGGTTGTACTGCAGAGATTCTGTCTTCATCTACTTCATGGATACAGATGGCATGTCACCAAAGAGGTCTTCTCTGGCCACCCTGTCTGAAACAGAATTCTATTTCTGTGCACATCTTTCTCTACTTTCTTGATATATCATGCATTGATTTTTTTCCATTTATTGTTTTCCCCTTCAAAATATAGACACCAAGAGTGCTGGAAGCTTAAGTCTGTTTTGTCCATTGGTATATCCCAAGGCCTGAACAGAACAGTGTTTGCTACCTAGTAGATTCTTTATATTTGAATGAGGTAATAAGTCCTGATTTGCGGGAAATAAATAAGGGTAAATTTTTTTTTCAAAAAACATAATAGTTAAATGTTTCAGGCAAGTAGATGAAGGAAATAAGAAGGATCCCCAGAAGAAAGTAACTGAGAAAGTGCCTTCACTTAGAGGTGGTTGGAGAGATCCTCTTTTAAGCTTACATTTGAACCATGGAAAAGACAAGAACACCATGGAACAGGATATTTTAAGATGATGAAGCAACTTGTATAAAATTCCTCAAGAGGAAAATAGAAATTGTTTTGCAAGCATAAGCAATAAAGTAACGTTACTGCTGCTAGAATGTGGAGCTTGATATGTGATGATACGGTCATGGGAAGGAATTTGGGTTTTATTTTAGTCATTGAGAAAACGAGTGACAAGAGCACGTTTTGAGTATATATGTCTAACGTGTAAGTCAGTCTTGGTTAAAGATCTGACTTTCCTGCCAAAAGTTTCATGAGGGCACATTTCATTTACTTTGTTAATGTCTTATGCAATACCTGTTATATTTATAGAGTTTATTAATTAGCTTGATTGCGTACAGGGCTGAAATGAACTTCATTAACCACATCTATTTTCATTGCCAATCTTAATAAAAACCTCAGTAGGACCTGTACATATAATCTCAACAAATGTCAGGTTGAATCCATAAATACCATTCTCCACTATCTTATCAAAGGGTCTTTACATAATTGATAGGGATTCCCAGGTGGCTCAGTGGTAACGACTCCACCTGCCATTGCAGGAGATGCAGGTTCAATCCTTGGGTCGAGAAAAGCCCCTGGAGGGAAAAATGACAACCCACTGCAGTATTCTTGCCTGGACAGAGGAGCCTGGCCGGCTGTAGTCCATGGGGTCTAAAAGAGTTGGACACGACTGAGTATGTACACTTTACCTAGAAGTAAGAAGCTCTTCCTTTTTTGCTTGATTTCCAACTCCCTTCCCCTAACCAAAAAAGTCAGGATTAAAAGGTAGAAATTTGCTCTTAGTGATTTATGAGTTTCCTGAGTTCCCTTTCATTGGGATTGTTCAAGTCAAATCTGACTCATAATTCATCAGCTATTCAAAAGAACAGATTCTTATAATGGAAGGGTTTGGACTACTAGAGAACACCAACATTCTCTACAAATATAAGATCTGAGTCTTTCATGGCTACTATCATAAATGCCTTTCTAATAGCTCATTAAATAAATTATACTAGGTTACTTTAGATAAAAATAAATTTTATCTTGCCTCAGTAGCTCCTTAATGTTTGACTGTGAAAACATACAATTTTGGCCTCTGATTTCACTTACATTTGCAGCCAATGAAAATATCAGTAAACATTTTGTAAATAAAAATAAGCATGCAAATACTTAACAATAATAATGCAAACTGGGTTATAACACAATTGCAGCTGACTATGAAATAGAAGTCATGGAAATCTATTATTAGACCAAGGTTTCTTTTATACTATAATTGAATCCATCCCACCATATTCCAAGTGCTCTCTCCCTAGCTTATTTTTGGAAAAGGATTAAAATTGTGTAGTCTATAGTCTTTTGACAGTTATTTTAAAAATGGAGCTATAAGTCAAATTTCATATGATGAGTTTCTCATTTTCTGAATTTTTTAAGAAAGCCTGCAAAAATTGTAAAGTAGCCAGATTATACTCATATTGGGTATGTGGGCTCCAGGATTTACCAGAATCGCAATATTTGACATTACCAGGACTATTTTTATTTTCTCAGTTATATATATATATGATTGTCAAAAAAAATTTTGTTCTCCTCCCTGATAAGAGGAGCTTAAAGTAATTCTGATTAATGACTTCATCGTCATCTTTTAAAAATATTTTTTTAATGCTGCTCTTTTTTTATTATATGTAAATGTTAATTTTCTAACTACATAAAAATAAGCATGACATTAATCACAGCCTAATAAGCAACTGAATTCTAAAAAATACTTATGGAATAAAAATATACTCAGTAGCTTGAACACACCCAAATTTCCATATAAAGAAGGCTTATTTAAATACCACCACAAAGATGTGCTCTTTACAAGCTAAAAATGTCCATAAGGTTGCTGTGGTTTGGTTTATTTCCTTGATTTGATGCACATTAGTGCCTATGTGAAATATGCCAAAGCTCAATAGAAATGAATCTCATTAGTATTTAAATACAGCAATTAATTTATGTTGTTATTTATTGGCCAATTATATTAGAAATTATAGTGTTTAGCAGAGGACAATCAGTTTTCTAAGAGCTATAATTTTGCCTGCAGTGGGTAGGAGACAGATACAATCAATGCTCACAGCAATAGCATCCACTGTGTTTCCCCTATCTTCTAAATATATCTGATCTTATAAATAAGAAATGTGCTAAACCACACTTTCTCAAATTTTTCATTGGTGTTCAGTGCTTTGAGTAATTTTTATTTTCTCCTCACTGCCTTTTCCTCCTCCGTATCTGAGACTATTTTATACAATAACCTGAATTTCTTGAAAAGTTTAGATTTTGTTTCAATTATTTTCATAATTAACTTTAAAAATACATTGCACTTCTTACTTTGAGGAGCTGTATGGTGGAAAAATATATTTAAATGAGTTCATAAATAAAATTGCATAACTTTAAATGCAACACTGTATTAACTTTAAACGCAACACTGCATTATATTGATAAAAAGGGATATAACAATGACCTCTCTTTTACTGAAGTATAGTTGATTTATAATTTAATATTATACAAATATGCAGCATAGTGATTCAGCATTTTTACAGACTATATTCCACTAAAAGTTATGTGATAATGGCTATAATTCCCTGTGCTATACAAAATATCCTTGTTGCTTATCCATTTTATACATAGTTTATATCTCTTAATTTCATACCCCTAATTTGCCCCTCCCCCATTTTATATCCAATCTGGTAACCATTAACTTGTTTTCTTTATGTATGGGTCCATTTCTGTTTTGCTATTCATTCCTATTATTTTTTAGACTTCACATATCAATGATATGATACAGTCCTTGTCTTTATCTGACTTATTTATTACTAACATTAAGCACAGTATAATATTCTGTAGGTCCATCCACCTTGATGCAAATGGCAGAATTCATTCTGATGGCTGAGTAATATTCCTGTGTGTGTATATATATATATATAGAGAGAGAGAGAGAGAGAGATACAATGTCATCTTTATCCATTCATATATTGATGGACATTTGGATAGCTTTCATATCTTGGCTATTGTAAATAGTGATGCTATGAACATTGAGGTGCATGTATCTTTTTAAAATAGTGTTTTCATTTTTTCCAGAAGATAATAACATTGTATCATATGGTAGTTCTGTTTTTAGTTTTTTGAGGAACCTCTGTACTATTTTCCATAATGCCTGTACCAATTTATATTCCCACCAACAGTGTACCAATGTTCTGTTTTCTCCACACTGATGGCATTATGTGATCAGATGCATGAATTGAGGCCTCTGTGCCTCTGTCATTTTGCATTGTCTTTCTTTCCCTTCCTTCCATCTTCCTCTGATCTCTCCCTTTTCTTTAAAGATGTTAGATAAATATTATTGTCATGATCTAAAATGTTCATTAGAAATCATATATAATCCTTTTCTTTAGGAAACAAAATGTCAGGATTATAACAATCCATGCCAAATTTCTCCAACTAGAATTGGGTCCTTAGTAGTTAAAGAGCTGCAATTTTTTGAGTGCTTTCCATGCACCAATGTGTTTACATATCAGTTAACTTTTTGAACAGTACTATGAGATAGAACGGAGAAGGCAATGGCAACCCACTCCAGTGTTCTTGCCTGGAGAATCCCAGGGACGAGGGAGCCTTTTGGGCTGCAGTCTGTGGGGCCGCACAGAGTTGGACACGACTGAAGCGACTTAGCAGCAGCAGGATGAGATAGAAATTACCACCCTTGTGTTGAGAGGAGAGAATTGAAGCTAGGGAGGTTAAGTAACTTACCCCGTATTTCATGGTTTGTTGTTGTTCAGTTGCTACTCTTTGAGACCTCATGGAATGCTTCCCTGTTGTTCACTACCTCCTAGAGTTTTCTCAAACTCATGTCCATTGAGTGGGTGATGCCATCCAACCATCTTATCCTCTGTCACCCCCTTCTCTTCCTGCCCTCAGTCTTTCCCAGCATCAGGGTCTTTTCCAAAGAGTTGGCTCTTCACATCAGCTGACCAAAGTGTTGGAACTTCAGCTTCAGCATCAGCCCCTCCACTGAATATTCAGGGTTGGTTTCCTTTAGGGTTGACTGGTTGGAGCTCCTTATTGTCCAAGGGACTTTAGAGTCTGTTAAACCTAGGCTTTGAACTCTGCTCAGCTTGCTCGCAAAGAATATGCTTTTCTATAATACTGCCTATTGAATGTTGTTTCATTATCTCAGATTTTGTTTTCATAATAGTATTAAAGATCAATCAGAATTTGCCATATCAATATTTAATTAGGATTTTGGATGCATGTTTGGAGAGAGAAAAATAGAGATAGGAAAGCAAAGGTTACTGCCAAGTTCTTTCATATTTATTTTCTCTTTTGATCTTGACCATGGTCCTGCTTATACTAGGAACTTTATCTTATTCAATTCTGGTACCCCATTGTTCAGAATGCAACACATATTTATTGAATGGATAAATTAATGAGAAAGATATCTATGAGATAGGTATCGTCATTTTCATTTTGTAAAATTGAGAAAAATGAGGCTTAAAGAATTTTAAAAATCTGCCTAAAAATCATCCTGCTAATAAGTGGCAGAACAGGATTTTTGACTCAGATCTCTCAGAGTCCAACATTTTACTGATTAATAATTAGATAATAGTACTTTCCCCCCCAAACACCATTGCTTTAGAGACTTCAGATTGACACTGGTTTTACAAGTGGAAAATCAAGTGACATTTTAAGCACTGTTTCTAATAGCCAGGACATGGAAGCAACCTAGATGTCCATCAGCAGATGAATGGATAAGAAAGCTGTGGTACATATACACAATGGAGTATTACTCAGCCATTAAAAAGAATACATTTGAATCAGTTCTAATGAGGTGGATGAAACTGGAGCCGATTATACAGAGTGAAGTAAGCCAGAAAGAAAAACACCAATACAGTATACTAACACATATATATGGAATTTAGAAAGATGGTAACGATAACCCTGTATGCGAGACAGCAAAAGAGACACATGTATAGAACAGACTTTTGGACTCTGTGGGAGAGGGAGAGGGTGGGATGATTTGGGAGAATGGCATTGAAACATGTATAATATCATGTAAGAAACGAATCGCCAGTCTAGATTCAATGCAGGATACTTGGGGCTGGTGCACTGGGATGACCTAGAGAGATGGTATGGGGAGGGAGGTGGGAGGGGGGTTCAGGATTGGGAACTCATGTACACCCATGGTGGATTCATGTTGATGTATGGCAAAACCAATACAGTATTGTAAAGTAAAATAAACTAAAATAAAAAAAATAAATGCTTTTCCCCATATCAGTCTAAACAATGCCACTCAGTGTTTGTTTGGGCACTGATTGTTTCCCAGTTCACACTGGGATGAAGAGTTTCAGCCAGATGGAAATTATCTGCATCATCTACTACTCTGTTTTGTATAGCTGACATTTTTCCATAACTAGACTTTCTTTATTAAGGAATCATTGTGTTGATTCACATTCTGATACAAGCTTCTTATCTCACTGCTAGGGACTGGGGACAATGGTTCAATGATAGGCATAGATCCTGGTTTATACTTTGAGTTGTCTTGGATCATAAGACCTCTCCTCAACCCACTGAACCAGAATCTGAAGGTGATTCACATGTACATAAAATTTTGAAAAGTACTTCTATTGAGGATATTTTCAAGTCGACTTTTGCATGTCCACATTTAGGTACAATCTTTGAAGATGTCCAATAAATGATTATACATGAATGATGTTTTAAAATATAAAAGAACTTCATATACACATATTTTTTCCTTCTCACAATGATCCTTTGTTATCATTCTTTTTTAAGAATAAATTTATTTATTTTAATTGGAGGTTAATTACTTTACAATATTGTATTGGTTTTCCCATACATCACCATGTATCTGCCACAGGTATACACGTGTTCCCCATCCTGAACCCCCCTCCCTCCTCCCTCCCCGTACCATCCCTCTGAGTCATCCCAGTGCACCAGCCCTAAGCATCCAGTATCGTGCATTGAACCTGGGCTGGCAACTCATTTCATATATGTTATTCTTATTATATTCATATATATTATATTCAATATATATATATTCTTATTATTCATATATATTATCCTTATTATACATATAGTATATTTTAGGCTTAGGAGACTAAGAACTTGCTCCAAAGCACAATATACTGAACTGTACAGTCAGAACTTATTCTCAACTTTCCAGGGCTCATCTTTCCCATTAATTCCTTTGTGATTTTCTTCTCTTTCATTATGAATAGGAGAGATTCACTACAGTAGACATCCAGTATGAGTGTGTTTAGGAGGAAATTATAGATTTCACTTCACATGGTGCCCTGTTAAATATTTATACAATTTGTATTGCCATCCTGTGAATTATATACAATTATGTATATATATATACAATTTGTGAGACAGTCAGTAAAAGTGCTATAATTTTCAAAATTTCCAAGTCTAACCTTGGCTCAGGAGACAGAAAATAATGAGCTCAGTTATATTGAAAATGAATATCTTATAAACAGCCCAAAGCACATTACATCACAATGCTTTAATAAAAAATAATTGAAACAAGGAAATAAACTGTCACATGTAGCAAAATGTACCCAAAAGCCAATTAAGAGGATGTAAATGAGGTTCCCCAGAGAGAAATGTGCTGACTTGGGCATTTGCAAGTCCTTTTCCTAAATGGTGAAGTCTATAAAGAAGGTAAAATTTGAATGAGAACCTGGTTTAGGAGTTCAGTACTGAAGGCCATTTGCTGACATCTGTTCCCGTGTCTCAGATTAAAAAAATTGTATGTCATCTGTTTCTCATTTTGTGTATGGAATAAAAACACTGATATGTCAAGAATGCCACTTACTCTCTAGGAATGCAATTCTGTGTTATGAAAGGCAGTTATGAGGACATTAAATGGGCACTTTATCATTCTTGTTGTGAAGGAAATGGCAAGCCACTCCAGTTTCCTTGCCTGGGAAATCCCATGGATGGAGGAGCCTGGTGGGCTACAGTCCATGGTGTCACAAAGAGTTGGACATAACTGAGCATGTAACACTTTCTCATTCTTGTCATTCTCCACAAATATTCATGGTGAAATCAGAGAGCAGGTAGGAATGAATAAAAAGCCCAAACTGTCATTCAGTTCAGTTCAGCTCATTCACTCAGTTGTGTCCGACTCTTTGCGACCCCGTGGACTGCAGCACGCCAGGCCTCCCTGTCCATCACCAACTCCTGGAGATTATTCTCACTCATGTCCATTGAGTTGGTGATGCCATCCAAACTGTCATTGATATTCCCCAAATAAAAAATCCTAACATTGTGCTGTGGCAATTACACTACGTTTGACAGCATCACTGACAAACTGAATCTCATGGGTACAATTGAGAATACATTTGATTGAATTAGAGCTGCCACTCCCCGGGAACTAGAAACACTGTGGAATTTGGACACAACAGTCATGGACATGCAATGAACACTTGTGACGTCACTTAGTAAATGAATTATCAGAATTACTCTCTGCAAATTGGTAGTCATGCATTGTATCTACTCTTTTCTATAAGTCAGAGGTGGTCCAGAGCACACAGGAGGCTCAGGTAGGTTTCTGGATGGTTGGTGGCAGTGCTGGATGTGCCAGCCTGGTTTCCTTGAGTATTACTCCTGTTGTCACTTAAGTCCTGGGAGATGCTGCAGGATTGAAAAATAGACTGGTATGCAAAAGTTTGTGTCTTCCCTGTTTGGTACTGATAATGACAGGAGGAGGTGAGTGTTTCAGATAAGAGGCTTCTTTTTTAAATTAATTAATTTTTTTACTTTACAATATTGTATTGCTTTTGCCATACTTCAACGTGAATCCACCACGGGTGTATACGTGTTCCCAATCCTGAACCCCCCTCCCACCTCCCTCCCCAGGTGGATGTGGCAATGACTGGCAGCTCTAATAGTCAAAATGATAGAAAAGATTTTTTTAATTCTGTTTCTGAACTACATTAAAAAATTCCTTAAATTATTATTGATTTTTCATACAAAGCCTTTGAAGTAGGTATATTATTTTAGAAATATATACAGTTTATAGTATCCACCTATAAATAGAAGAAGTAAGATTTGAGCTGCTGGGAGAGTAGTTGATCTCAAGGTTTAAGTAACTTCTTAATTATTTTTCTCTCTCTTCTACATGAAGACATGCTACTGGCAAAGTGCTGAACATATATTGAGTCACTTTTCTAGATTTTTTTGCTCACTCATCTCTGACTTTCCAAGTGGATTTGGGAACCACTATCCAAAGTTAAGGTACCGTCTATAGGCACAGAAGGGAGAAAAGGAAATCAGCTCATGCAGGGACTGAACTGAAAACCTCTGCATAGTTCTCACTCTGCTCCTCCCTTGTGCTTCCCATTTAGCACTTTGCAAAGGCTGGCACTTGGATGACTGCTCCTCTTCTTTTCTCCATTCAGCATTCTCACTGGAACTATTGCTGGACTCAAGATTATCTGGTCAATTCTTTTTCCACTGTCTATCAAAATAAAATAGGAACATTGATTTCCTTTGAGACTAATTAGGAGAGAAGAATTTGAAATTAAGAACAAAGTGTATAGATAGTACTAGTGGTAAAGAACCTGCCTGCCAATGCAGGAGACATAAGAGACTCGGGTTTGATTCCTGGGTCTTGAAGATCCCTTGTAGGAGGACATGGCAACCCACTCCAGTATTCTTGCCTGGAGAATCCCATGGTCAGAACAGCCTAGAGAGCTGTAGTCCATAGGGTCACAAAGAGTTGGACACGACTGAAGCGGCTTAGCATGCACACACGTACTCCCTACAAGAATGATTTTTTTTTTTTTTGGAAAATAGAATAGAGCCATTTCCTTAAATTTTATGTAGGAAAAGCATCTGTATTGTGTGAATAATTTATACTTGTTGCTACCTCAGAGTTTTGTTCAGTGGCTTGCAGATGTAGTAGTCACATAACCAGAATCCCTAGATAGAATTATAGTTCTTAATCTTTTTAATTGGACAGAATGGAGCCTATAAAACTGGCAGATAATCTTTTAGATTCTGGTATATAATCATCTGGCAAATACGCTGTAAAGACTTCTAGTCTGTCTGCCATTCAGTATGCAATTAGTTGCCTTACCCATCAACCATGTCTATATGATTTGATAATCTAGGAATAGCTATATATAATATATATATAACTAATTTTGTTTGTTGTTTTTTAGTCACCTAGTTGTGTCTGACTCTTTGCAACCACATGGACTGAAGTCTACCATGCTCCTCTGTCTATGGCATTTCCCGGGCAAGAATACTGGAGTGGGGGGCCATTTCTTTCTCCAGGGGATCTTCTTGACTCAGACATCTCCTGATTTGGCAGGAGGATTCTTACCATTAGCACCACCTGGGAAGCCCCATATAATTCTCAAAATTTCAGAGTCTAAACTTTGCTCAGGGGACAGAGAAAAATATAAGCTCAATTTTCTATATATACATATATATATATATATATACACTATATACACACACACACATATATAAAGAGACTATATGGAATATATATATTAGTTCTTATAAAAGACTGGCTATGAAAAGACTCAGGCTACCACAGAAGTATTTTACATATTGGCAGAATGTGTAAGAGGAATTGACATCTATCAATTTCACTAAAAACATATCAGGTTCAAATATCAAATAGTAGCATTAATAAAAATTGAGTAGTGTGGAAAGAATTTTAATGTAATTTTTCCTGATATAAACAAGATGATGTAAACAACTATATCATATTTACCATTCCTAATCACTCTGAGCTACTTTATTTTGGCCAACTAAGCCAATTATTAATAGAAACTTGCAGTAAAAAATATATGTGTATTTTTAAATTTTTATTGAGATAACAGTGGCTTATATAAAATGTTTAATGTGTGCAGCATTATATTACTGTTTCTGTATGCACAACAGCGTGCTTAGTACTAAATATTTAGTTTCCATCTGACACCATACAGTTGATAAACTTTACCCATTTTGCCACTGCCCCTTCCCTTCTGGTAAGCATTATTATTCTATTTCAGGTATCTAGTGTTTGTCTTTTTGGTTTGGTTTGTACTATTTTGTTTGCATTTATGTTTCATAAGTGAGTAAAACCAGATGGCATTTTTCTTTCTTTGTTGGATTGATTTTACTTAGAATAACATCCTCAGAATCCGTCAATGTAGTCACAAATAACATGGAATACTACTCAGTCATAAGAAAGATTCAAGTGTATCTTGAAAAAGACTCAAAAGATACAGGGTCTTACCATGAGGTATATTAGCCAAACTATATATTTTTTTGAATGACTCCTACTATAAATATCGATCATATTATGTTCAGCCTTCTTACATACTATGTAAAACGTTAATTTAGAAAACAAAATATTCTGAATCTGTCCAATTCATAGCCGATCACTGGATAGATTTTCTGAGTTTCACTGTAAATTGTAAATTAAGCAAAACTATGGATGGCAACTAGAAGGTTCTATGCTAGTTACAACAGATAAATGGTTTCCTTTTCATACCTGTGAAGAATAGCGATTATTGCAGATAAGACATTTATCAAGATAGAGTATCTGTTGGACAGCAGAGTCTCAAGAACTTTCAAAGGATTAGCATCATGAAGAGTATATTCTCCAACCACAGCAGATTTAAATTTAGGCTAAAAATGAGAGGCCTAGAAAATCTTCAAATATTTGGAAATTAGACAATATATTTCTAAATAATCCCTGGGTCAGAAAGAAATTAAAAGGGGATATAGAAAATATTTTAATCTGAAATTACAATGAAAATAAGAGATACCAAATTTTGTGGGATGCAGTTAAAGCAATGCATAAAAATATATATATATATATATAACTTTAAATGCAATATTAGAGATGATTTTTATATATCAGAAATAAAGAGCATATTAAAACCAAGTAAGTAAATAAAGGGAATAATACAAATTAGAGTAGAAGTCAATGACAGAGAATATGGAAAAAGGAAATCAGCAAAGCCAAAGTAGCTTTTTAAACAGATTTTAAAAATGGACAAGCTTCTAGCCAAATTGATCAGTAAAAGAAAAAGAGCCTGAATTAACACCAAGAAAATATCATTCATGCTGCTGCTGCTAAGTTGCTTCAGTCGTGTCCGACTCTGTGTGACCCCATAGGCAGCAGCTCACCAGGCTCCCCCGTCCCTGGGATTCTCCAGGCAAG
>SJYT01013249.1:70747-86398 GCA_006410635.1 Cephalophus harveyi | reverse complement strand
CTGCTGCTGCTAAGTCACTTCAGTCGTGTCCGACTCTGTGTGACCCCATAGACGGTAGCCCACCAGGCTCCCCCGTCCCTGGGATTCTCCAGGCAAGAACACTGGAGTGGGTTGCCATTTCCTTCTCCAATGCATGAAAGTGAGAAGTGAAAGTGAAGTCGCTCAGTCGTGTCCGACTCAGCGACCCCATGGACTGCAGCCCACCAGGCTCCTCCGTCCATGGGGTTTTCCAGGCAAGAGTACTGGAGTGGGTTGCCATTGCTTTCTCCAATCATTCACTGCTGCTGCTAAGTCACTTCAGTCGTGTCCGACTCTGTGTGACCCCATAGACGGTAGCCCACCAGGCTCCCCTGTCCCTGGGATTCTCCAGGCAAGAACACTGGAGTGGGTTGCCATTTCCTTCTCCAATGCATGAAAGTGAGAAGTGAAAGTGAAGTCGCTCAGTCGTGTCCGACTCAGCGACCCCATGGACTGCAGCCCACCAGGCTCCTCCGTCCATGGGATTTTCCAGGCAAGAGTACTGGAGTGGGGTGCCATTGCCTTCTCATATTAATGTAAATCATCACTGAATCACATTCACTGAGTAGGCATAGATACCTGTCAGTGGGGAGTCTACTTGAGGCAATGTTTCTCAAAGTTTGGCAGCACAGATCAAGTGCCTTAAAACTGTTCTTGCCTTTTGAGTCAGAAATGCAGCTTTTAGGACTGCATACTATGGAGAACATGAGATATGCAGTCAGAGATTAATGCATGAATTTTGTCATTGCTTCCTCATTTACAATGGGCAAAATGATACCTACATAATATTCCCAGAAAACTGAATAGTTAAACTGTGGTGCATCTGTGAGATGAAATATCATGTGGCCATTATAAATCATATTTACAATATTTATCAAATGACAGTGGTCATTTTATATGGTTTAATTTAAAACTTGATTATAAAACTGTATATGTAGTATTATTCCATCTTTTATAGAGAAAGTGGTATGTGTATCCCCTAGAAGTCATACTCTTTTTTCTTTTGTTTTGTCATTGGTAGAATATAGATATAATTTAAAAGAAGTATGAACGGAAGGAGTTGTGACTCTATATGACTAATTTTATTCTCAAATCAATTCTTTCAACTTCTCTATTATTTCCTGGGACTAGCATTAACAAACTACCACTGCCTGTGTAGCTTGAAACAACTGACATTTTTTTCACTCACAGTTCAGAAGACCCAAAGTCCCAAGTCAGCAAGGTTGCTTCCTTCTGGAGGCACTGAAGGATAATTTGTTTCAGCTTTCTCTCCTAGCTTTTTGCGGCTGCCAGCAATTCTTGGTGTTCCTAGCTTGCATGCACCCCTCTCATCTCTGCCTCTATGGTCACCTGGCCTTCTTCCCTTTTTATCTATCTTTTTGTGAATCCGCTTCTTTTAAGGACACCTGTCATTAGATTTAGGAGTCACTCTAATCTACCATGACCTATCTTAACGTAACTACATTTGGAAAAACTCTATTTCTAAATAGAATCATATTCCAAAGCACCAGTGTACATGAATTTTGGGAGGACACTGTTCAATCCACTACACCTTCTCTCTCTCTTTCTTTTTTATCTGGAATAGGGAGAGGAAGTCAAGATGAAAGTTGAACCATCCATGGTGAGCAACTCAAAGGTGCTCTGTGAATAAACCTTAGAATTGGAATAAGACAGGTCCAGCTTCCTCTGCAAATGAGAGGAGAAAGTATGTGGAAATGTCATGCTGTAGAGGGTTGGGTACAAGCTCAGTAATACTGAGTTATGCTTGAACTATCTGTTTATATTGTGCATGGAAGTTATTGTAACTAAAAGTTCTCTTTTGAAACACCAGATGTGCTTTATAATTTTTGATGAATAGTAGTTTTATGCTGTATCTGGGAAAGACATGGTTTTAAATTTGAGAAAATATTGCACATAGATTTTAGTTGTTAGATTTCTTCCTAAACAGTGCTATCCAGTATATGCATGTGCTGGGGATGCATGGCGTTTAACCACGCACTCTATGTGTGGCGTTTATAAAAATCAATTTTATAATTGTGTATGTGAGGCATTCACCAACGTTCCACCCTGTTCTTTTGGTAGCTAATACATTCTTTTTGCAGTTAGGTGTTTGGTGGCTAATAAAGTTAGCTAATTATACAGTGCTACAGAGCCTGCATAGCTCACAATGTACTTAGCAATTATTTGCTGAAAATGTTTTTAATTCTCTTTCATGACATTTTCAAATATAACTTAATTTTCCTAACACTGTCCTATAATCCCTTATTAGAAATACTAATCTGGAAACTTAATAATTAGACAGCTCTCTGTTATTACAATGGCAGTTACTTTAGATGTTTAGTCTTTGTAAATCCAGCCCAAACACTGCTTCATTCCTTAGACAGTTACCAAGAGCTGAGATTTCAACACTCAGATGCCATGAAGGGCATTTGGTAGCTTTCGTGCTTGTTGACAATGCAGCTGGCACAGTCATGATGTCTACCATTAGTGTTAGTAGTGAATTATTACTAAAAAAAAATCTGTGGTCATAAAATTATTTTTAAAATTTTCCAGAAAAATGTGATCACTACCAGGAAGAAATTCCAATATTTTAACTTTTCTAAAAGGAAAAAAAAAAATTCTAACCAGAATAGGATACAATCTCATTAATATTTTCCAATATTTTAAGAAATCCAAAAATAATGTTAAACACATTTTAATTCATTCAATTATCAGGTCAAATTAGAAGGAGAACAAATCATAAGTTTCATTTAAATTTGATGCTGTTAGTGTTACAGAAATCCTTTGATCAGTTCTGTTGGTCTATTTTTCAAATTTGGATTATTCTACTCACTTTTCCTATTAATAAGGTAAGAGTAGGAAAATTTCCAAAAGACAAGTAGTAGCTGGGAAAAAATAAATGTCAGAATGTAGCTAAGATTGTATTAATTTATGATTTAACATGAGTTCCTTGCATCTCATCAGTTAATGTCAGTGTTAGTTGCTTAGTCATGTCCAACTCTTTGCGACCCCATGGCCTATAGCCTGCCAGGCTCCTCTGTCCATGGAATTCTCCAGGGGCCTTCCCTATCCAGGGAATAAACCCGGGTCTCCTGCATTGCAGAGAGATTCTTTACCCTCTGAGCAACTGACAAATCCTGGATCTCCTAGAGGATTGAAGAAAGGTGTCAGGAACATTTTGTATCCTTTGCTAAATCTCTGCAAAATACATTGTGCACTGGTAGCTTAGTTTTCCCTAGGTAAAAATTTATATGACATATTCCTTTTAGAATTTAGCAACATGGAGATTTTTCTATTTCAAAAGAACTAATATGTTTTATTTTATCTGAAAATAAAAACCATAAAGCCTACTGTGTTAACCCTGCAGTACCGACATGGAGCTACCTCTCCCTTGAAACTCCCCTGGCCTGCCTTTTTATATTTATATATTTTTTCATTGAGTAAGTCATTCACGTAATCATAAATATGAGAAGTACAACGAAAAGGGACACAGACATTCCTATTTTCTGTCATTACTCCTATGTACTATTATCATTTTGCTCTCTAATACATATTTTTGGGTAGAAAATCTATAGTTTATAGAAAATTGGATTGACTAGCTTGTGCATAGCATTTTATAACTATATATTTTACTCAAAAATTTACTATTAATATACATACCATCTTGGATATATCCAAGAGAATTATCCTGAATAAAAATAATAAAATTTTCAGTATTATATACTATGGGATTCCATTTATATAGTACTCTTGAAATAACAAAATCAGTTGCCAGGAATTGGTGTGGGAGGAGGAGGTAGGCGTGGCTATAGAAGATCAACAGCAGGGATTCTTGTGTTGGAACTGTTCTGTGTTTTGACAATGTCAATATTCTGGATAGTATACAGGATTATATTCTGTTTACTGTTTATAATACAACGGCAGCCCACCAGGCTCCCCCGTCCCTGGGATTCTCCAGGCAAGAACACTGGAGTGGGTTGCCATGTCCTTCTCCACTTCTAAATGCTATCCCAGCTGAAATGAATACTTCAATTGACACAAAACATTTTATATACAGACATTTAGAGACACTTGGTGCATCCTCACCAAAAACTGGGAAGGATTCAAATTTCCTTCAAGTGAGGAATGAGTAAAGAAACTATGGTATGTCCACGTGGTGAGCTACTGTTCATCAGTTTAAGGAAATGAACTATTGATACATGCTATTAATCAATTTTAAATACATTAAGTAAAGAAGCCAGACTCAAATGCTTGTATAACATCCCATTTATGTGACATTCTGCAATAATAAAAACTATGGGGACAGATTGATGATTAAACATTGACTGAAGATAGGTGGCAAGTAGCGGGGTATGTGTGTGTACAGATTGTCTGTATGAGGGAAATTTTGAGCAGTTGGTGAAACATAACATCTTGAAGGTTGAAAACCCAGCCACACGTTTGTTGAAATTTATAGAACCATCCAGAAAACAAAATGAATTTTGCTTAATAGTAATTTACATAGTATAGAAGATATAATTTACCTTAAATATATAACTTAGAATATCCAACATAATTTCCTTTTAAAAATTCATATAATAAGCAAAAAGTATCAGTGATTATAAATTAAGCTATTTTATGAATTCTAGGATAGTTTTTCTGACTAAAAACATCAAGGGAAAAAACAAAGATCTGTAACTTTACAATAACCTATTTTTTTCTTCTATCTTTAAGAAAGAACTACTAGTAATAAATAATTTGACTGATGAATTCCAATATGACCAAGTTAACTTGATATGCCTGGGGAGTTTCTTGATATCTTGACTAAATAATAGAACTGATCATCAGATTATTTAATTAACTCAGTTACATTCTATTTTCCAGCCACACCACATGACTCTTAAAATAATATTTAAGAATACATTATTAAAACTTCTTGATTTCATAGTCTCCTTTTAAATCAGTTTTAGGTACTTAACCAGCTCTGTCCTGATTTACATGAACTATAGGTAATAAGTTGTTTTTTTTCCTGTGGGAAAAAAATTAGAAAATAATTGTTTAAAAGTTAGAATATCAGTGCCTTGTTACATTAATGTTTTGCATATAGAGTGACTTTATTTCAGATTTTTTTGAAGACATAGGAATGGATGCTGCTGCTGCTGCTGTCATTTCAGTCGTGTCTGACTCTGTGCGACCCCATAGATGGCAGCCCACCAGGCTCCCCTGTCCCTGGGATTCTCAAGGCAAGAACACTGGAGTGGGTTGCCATTTCCTTCTCCAATGCATGAAAGTGAAAAGTGAAAGGGAAGTTGCTCAGTCGTGTCTGACCCTTAGCGACCCCATGGACTGCAGCCTTCCAGGCTCCTCCGTCCATGGGATTTTCCAGGCAAGAGTACTGGAGTGGGGTGCCATTGCCTCCTCCGAGGAATGGATGCTAAATTATCCTAATGCTAATGAGGATACTGTTACTCTGATTAGGTGAAACTGTACTGTCAGATGACTTCCCATCAGGAAGTTGGAGCTCCCTTTTTATTTCAGAAAACTCAAAATCATGCCCAAATCTGATGCTGTAATGAAAAGAAAAATGAACCAGTGTGTTTTTCTGGCAAGTTTAAGGCAGTAACTATCCAGCTTTCACTGGGGGAAAATACGTCTTTCGCCATCAGTCCCCAACTCCAAGATTCACAAAAACATGTTTCCTGCAATTTCAGAGCTAATGAACTTTCTATTATATTAATAAAGCTCTATACTTGAGAAGGTGAAAGAAAGTACTTCAAAATGGAGTATGAGGAAAACAAGGGTGAATTACATTGTGTGTTTACAAGTCCAAGGTATTGTTGAAAGCTGGCATTCCTTTATATTTATAAAGAATATGGTGATGAACAGGGAGGCCTGGCGTGCTGCGATTCATGGGGTCGCAAAGAGTAGGACACGACTGAGCGACTGAACTGAACTGAACTGATGTTGATATTATATATAACAGTGGCATTTTTAAAAACATGAAACTACATTACATTTAACATTAGTCATTTTTAAAATATGGAAGCTTAGCAACTAATACTAGTGCTTTTAACTGAGGAGAAGGGGACGATAGAGGATGAGACGGCTGGATGGCATCACTGACTCGATGGACGTGAGTCTGAGTGAACTCCGGGAGTTGGTGATGGACAGGGAGGCCTGGCGTGCTGCGATTCATGGGGTTGCAAAGAGTCGGACACGATTGAGCGACTGAACTGACTGACTGATATGTAATAAATGTTAACAATATGAAGAAAAAGAAAAATACTTACACTTATTGACTGTGAACACATAAACATGCTGTTACTGTATAATATTATAGTAGGAAAAATTCAAAATCAGTGTTATATGACTGGCAAAAAATGGAAGTTCTTTGTTAGCTTTGTATACCTATTCAACAATTAGCTGAGGTCATAGTGTACAAACTCTTAAAAGTATTTCCTAACTAGATACAAATTTTATTTTAAAATAAAAAAAAGACCATCTGGTCCAACTTTCAGTATTGTACTTCACAATAAAAGTTATGTGATTGTGTCACTGTGTGGGTGTGTGATCCAATTATCAGTAAATTAAACTATCCACTAATGGAAAAGTGGTTATAAACATTTACATAAGTCCCTTGATTTTGATAAACTGCTATAATTATTTTTTCAAATACTATTTCAAGTAAATAAAGGAGAGGTATCCATAAGCTTTATTTGAAATTGAGGACAATAATAAACAGGTCAAGAGATGATAGCATTGTTTGTGATGAGCAGCAGATAGGATAATTCTATGTATTTTAAGAAATAGTCTCAGGAAGAAAAACAAGAAAGAGGAGAGGATCAACAATTGAGAAATTTATGGCTGAGTATATTTAGCATATGCTGCTGCTAAGTCACTTCAGTTGTGTCTGACTCTGTGCGACCCCATAGACAGCAGCCCACCAGGCTCCTCTGTCCCTGGGATTCTCCAGGTAAGAACACTGGAGTGGGTTGCCATTTCCTTCTCCAAGAATTTAACATGTAACTTCCCTCATAATTCAGTTGATAAAGAATCTGCCTGCAATGCAAGAGACTCCAGTTTGATCCCTGGGTTGGGAAGATCCCCTGGAGAAGGGAAAGGCTACCCACTCCAGTATTCTGGCCTGGAGAATACCATGGACTCTCTAGTTCATGGGGTCTCAGAGAGTCAGACACGACTGAGCAACTTTCACTTCACTTCCATTATTATATACCAAATATAGTATGATAATGGATAATGAATATATAATTTATGACTAAATAGAATTCTATTAAGGTAAGAGCTATCAAACTTAGGCCAGGTTTCTTCTTGAAAGTTTGAATCAAAGGTGAAAACTGAATGAGAATTGGGCATATTTTTCTCTTCCCACCTCTAATAGTTCAAACTACACTCTTTGGAATTCAGTGTGGTATGGGGGTGTTGAAAGAAGTGGAAGACCAGAGCCAACTACTGCAAGCAGGGTGAGCTGCTTTTATTGGCACTGTCCTGACAAAAAAATACTGACTGAACAGGAAAGAATTCTTTCTGTCCTCCTGACTTTTAATCTCCAACTGCTATGCCATCTATTGGCAGAGCCTATTAAGATGGTTAATTGACTAAAGAAAAGCGTAATTTATAAAGTCCTAACCAATGACAACTTGATAGATGTTTAATTAGATTCTGAGAAAAAAAGATAAAGCTCAAATTTGTAGAGTATGTCTATATTATGGTAAAAATACTTCTATCATCATGAGTGAGTGAGTGAAGTCGCTCAGTCGTGTCCGACTCTTTGCAACCCCATGGACTGTACATTACCAGGCTTCTCTGTCCATGGGATTCTCCAGGCAAGAATACTGAAGTGGGTTGCCATTTCCTTCTCCAGGGGACCTTCCCAACCCAGGGATCGAACCCAGGTCTCCCGCATTGCAGGCAGATGCTTTACCCTCTGAACCAGCAGGGAAGCCCTTGCTTCCAAATATTGAACATGATGAAACAGTATGACAGTGGTATTCAGCTATAATACTGATATGATTGATCTAAATGATCTCAAAGTAGATAATGGTAAAATGTTGTAAAGTAATTAAGAAGTGATATGTTTTTAGTATTCATTTTATTTACTGTAATTTAATTTTGTTTATGTAATTTAATTTTAAATAATGCCTGTTTAACAACCAGCTATCAAAATTCCTAAAAATTTAACAGTTGGCTCTTGTGTTCTGGTATGTGTTGGTTCCAATGTACTACTGAGACCCAGCCCAGTATCACAAAATGGAAACCAGAAGACTAGATGCAGATACAGCTCACCTCTTATTCAGCTCAGTGATTCCTTTGAACAATGTTATGCTCTAATAAGAAACAACTATCCTTTATATATGGAGAAGGCAATGGCACCCCACTCCAGTACTCTTGCCTGGAAAATCCCATGGACGGAGGAGCCTGGTGGGCTGCAGTTCATGGGGTCGTGAAGAGTTGGACATGACTGAGCGACTTCATTTTCACTTTTCACTTTCATGCACTGGAGAAGGAAATGGCAACCCACGCCAGTGTTCTTGCCTGGAGAATCCCAGGGACGGGGGAACCTGGTGGGCTGCCATCTATGGGGTCACAAAGAGTCGGACACGACTGAAGCGACTTAGCAGCAGCAGCATCCTTTATGCAAAGATGCACTCATTCTCATCCCCCAAAAAGGCAAACTCCAATAGTCTCTTTCTCTCTCTCTCTGAGCAATGATAGTGCACTTCTTATTCAGGCACAGTTCTATACTTATATGTGTGTGTGTATATATATATATATATAAATATATGTATATGAGAAGATAAATAACAAATTGTAACATTAATAGCTCCCAATGACCCTTACGCATGATAATATAAGAAAGGAGGATGTAAAAAAGGAGTTAGTTAATATATACAAAAGTAAATTAGCTAATACATTTGTATGTAACAAGCAAAGATGACCTGTGTAGCTGCTATAATCTTTTTTTTACTGTAAATGGCCATGAAGTTGTAGTTGACATTTCTACCTTTCTTAACCCACTGGCCATTCCATTTTCTGTCAAGTCATAACCATACATTGTTGTAATCATTTACCTAATGATTAACTGAAGATTTGCAATCTTCAGTGACCTTCGTCCCATTGATTTTCCGTTAACTTTTATCATTTGATATGGAAGCAATAAGCATCTCAAAGAATTCCTAATATTTCAGACAAAGCTGTTGTAGAGCAAAAATCCATTTTTACTCTCAGTAATCAGGAAATATTATCCCTCTTATCTCATTCTTCATCTATTGGTCCAGTGATACAGAGCCCAAAATGTTCAGGTGACAGTTTCAACTTTGAAATCAATAGAGCTATTATGTCTACCAGTAAAATCCTTTCTCTCCTGATATTTAAGACTGCAAACTAGAAAAGCTCAAGATTTCTCAGTCAGGAAAAAATTCTTTGAATGGGTTATTAGGTATAATAGCAATGAGAATCTCTCACTTCTTGATTTCTGTGAAAGTGTTAGTCACTCAGTCATGTCCACCTCCTTGTGACCCCATAGACTGTAGCCCGCCAGGCTCCTCTGCCTGTGAGATTTCCCAGGCAAAAATACTAGAGTGGGCAGCCATTCCCTTCTCAAAAGGATCTTCCCAAACCAGGGATCGAACCCAGGTCTCCTGCATTGCAGGTAGATTCTTTACTGTTTGAGCCACCAGGGAACCCCTGTACATATGTACTATAGAATGGAAGAAATATAGCACGTGTATAGGTTGCTAATTTAATTATAATCTTTATGCTGTAAGATAGTACTCCAATAATTCATGCCATTTATTTCATTGATTTATAACTGAGTGTCTAATTAGCTATTTTTAACTGTTCTGCCAATCTAGCTCCTCCAGTATGATGGGTTCTATGATAAGACCAATGATTCTATGAATATGAACATTGCTGCACCTCTTTTGCAATAAAATGAGGTCCTCAGTAATGAGAAACATTATGTGGAATATGCAAAGAATAAGGAATTCCATAAGCTCACAGATGATAATGTTGGCAGGGACAGCAAATTCATATCCAAAGTGCATGACTCTTCTAATATCCCAGATCTCTAGTAAAATATTCCTATTGTATACTCTCCTCCTCTCATGTTCATGATCTCATTCTGAGAATCTAAATAATATTATTGTTATTTAATGAATAACTACATTAAATAGGAAATAATATTACTGAAGAGTCCCCCTTCTAGTCCTTTCCACCCTCCACGCAAATTCACAGCTTTGACACACAGCAGCTTGGAGCAATAACTCACAAAGAGAATTTGCTACATGAAATCTAGTAGAAATATTTTAATAGATGCTAATGATCATGCATAAATGCTTAACTACTCATATATAGAATAGAGGGAACTATAAATATCATCTTAAATAAAGCAAAATGAGACAGTTTTTAATATTAGGGAATTGGGAGCATATGGTCTGTTTGCAAAATCTGGAAATGGCCTATTTAGGTCTAAAGGAAGAAATGAGGAATAGAATTGGCTTAAAAGTTTATCTATGCCCTTATATGATTTTTATTTCTTTTTGTCTTTCTAGATGGAACTACTGTTATTTTTATATTGAAAAATTTAATAGTGACAGATGGGCAAGAGCTTCATTAAATAATTAAATTATAATAGTGAAAGTTATATTTCTTTAGAGTTGTACCTTTTCACAAAACAGCCCTCTCCATTCCCACTATGCCAGAGAAGAGTCCTGGGGAGGAAGGTGAAAATGATGAGTGGAAGGTAGAAAAAATTCTTCTTACACTTAGAATTGTAGTTGAATACTTACTTTGGAAGATTGATTACATGATTGCAACTCTACCCTTCCTTTTTTTTTCTTTTTCTTTTTTATTTATTTTAAATATAAATGTATTTATTTTAATTGGAGGCTAATTACTTTACAATATTGTACTGGTTTTGCCATACATCAACATGAATCTGCCACAGGTATACACATGTTCCCCATCCTGAACCCCCTCCCTTCTCCCTCCCCGTACCATCCCTCTGGGTCGTCTCAGTGCACCAGCCCCAAGCATCCAGTATCATGCATCGGACCTGGACTGTCAATTCATTTCATACATGATATTATACATGTTTCAGTGCCCTTCCTTTATGTTCTCTCTTAACTACATGGCTTTGTAATTTCTCCTACTAAAATATGCAGAACATATTTTCATGACCCTTGACTTCTAGCTGGAGCCAAGTGACTTACTTTGAACAGGAGGATAAAGTGGCAATGATAAGCTATGAGTTTCTAGCCCGGGCCTTAAGAGAGCTTGCTGGTTTGTGCTCTCTCTTGCACTTCTGCCATGACCACAAGAACAGATTTCTCTGTCGGTTCATGGAGGATGAGAGACTTTTGGGGATAGAACCTTTCTAACACAGCTAAGATTAGTTCACCTTATCTGAAGATAAACAAGCTAAATAGATGCTTGTTGAACATTATGTGTTTGTTATGCTGTGTTTTTGTGGCAATAGATAACACACAAATTTAATAATAGTGTATGTTCAAAGTAATTTCACTAAGATACAGAGTAAGGGAACAGAAAATAAGAAAGCTTATCTTGAAAAAATAATTCTACTTCAAAGATGAAAATACCAAAGTCATCTCAGGGTTAAAACATCTTTCAGGAAAGAGATTCTGAAAACTCTGAATAACTGTGGCTCTTTGGAAGTTCCTTCTAAAGGTGAAACCAGTCCACAGTGTTTCAGTATGTCTTTTTGCCATCAAGGATTTTAAATCAAATTGACTAAAGCCCTTCTTTCAGAAACGATTTTCAACCTGTAAAGGAAAATAATTTTAAGTAGCAAATTAAACTGTTTTTCAAGAATCTGTACAACTCTACATGGCAATAGTTAAAAGCTGACAGATGACATAAATTTAATTTAGAAAATATTTCTTGAATATTTTTGGAAGGTGTATACATGGGCTCAATAAAGGATAGAAGTGGTAGGGACTTAACAGAAGCAGAAGATATCAAGAAAAGGTGGCAAGAATACACAGAAGAACCGTACAAAAAAGATCTTCATGACCAAGATAATCATGATGGTGTGATCACTCACCTAGAGCCAGACATCCTGGAATGTAAAGTCAAGTGGGCCTTAGGAAGCATCACTACAAACAAAGCTAGTGGAGGTGATGAAATTCCAGTTGAGCTATTTCACATCCTGAAAGATGATGCTATGAAAGTGCTGCACTCAATCTGCCAGCAAATTTGGAAAACTCAGCAGTGGCCACAGGACTGGAAAAGGTCAGTTTTCATTCCAATCACAAAGAAAGGCAATGCCAAAGAATGCTCCAACTACCGCACAATTGCACTCATCGCACATGCTAGTAAAGTAATGCTCAAAATTCTCCAAGCCAGGCTTCAGCAATACGTGAACCGTGAACTTCCAGATGTTCAAGCTGGTTTTAGAAAAGGCAGAGGAACCAGAGATCAAATTGCCAACATCCGCTGGATCATGGAGAAAGCAAGAGAGTTCCAGAAAAAACATCTATTTCTGCTTTCTTGACTATGCCAAAGCCTTTGACTGTGTGGATGACAATAAACTGTGGAAACTTCTTCAAGAGATGGGAATTTCTAGTCAAGGCTATGGTTTTTCCAGTGGTCATGTATGGATGTGAGAGTTGGACTGTGAAGAAGGCTGAGCGCCGAAGAATTGATGCTTTTGAACTGTGGTGTTGGAGAAGACTCTTGAGAGTCCCTTGGACTGCAAGCACATCCAACCAGTCTATCCTAAAGGAGATCAGTCCTGTGTGTTCATTGGAAGGACTGATGTTGAGGCTGAAACTCCAATACTTTGGCCACCTCATGCGAAGAGCTGACTCATTGGAAAAAACCCTGATGCTGGGAAAGATTGAGGTCAGGAGGAGAAGGAGATGACAGAGGATGAGGTGGTTGGATGGCATCATCAACTCAATGGACATGGGTTTGGGTGGACTCTGGGAGTTGGTGATGGACAGAGGCCTGGCATGCTGCGGTTCATGGGGTCACAAAGAGTTGGACACGACTGAATGAATGAACTGAACTGATACTCTTGTTAACCACGTCTTATTGATGAAACTGAGGGCCCTTAAAAATTAGGCAACATAACTAAAATTGCCTAGTAGATGACAGAGCAGGGATTTGAACTTAATTTTTGACTCCAAGTCTACTTAGAAATCCTTTGCCAAAGAAACTTTATAGAATGAAACAGGATACTATCTTTAGCCCTCCATTCTGTATCATGTTTTTAGTTCAAATAGCCTTCTTATATAGAAGAGAGCCTTATGAGCAAATTAAATTAATAGAGTAGCTTTGAGTTTTCTTTTGGTTCTTAGGGTAGATATGCAACCTAATCTTAACAAAGTATCCAAAAGAAAAATTTTTTAGGATATTAAGTGTTTTTGATTTGACATCCTTTCAAGAGAAACTTCTCCATATTATTCATATAAAGAAACAATAGTTACTTGAAAGAAATCATTTTTAAAAATAGTAATGAGTATGCCTAATATTTATTCATCACATTATTATATGCCAGGTGCTATACCAAGAATTTTATAGGTATCATTATAATTATATCTCATAACATTTCTAAGATTATATCGATCACAATATTCACTTTAAAGATGAATAAATTCAGATATAGAGAGGGAAAATAACTTGTCTAAATGCACATACACATAACACAAAAACTGTAAACTTTTCATTTGAACCCATGAAATCTGAATCAGGAATACATGCTTTAAATCATTAGACTACGCTCTAAAGAGTGTATCTCAATATCAGAAAGGTCTTTTGTTGGCAATGTTCCTATAAGTGGCTGTTCAATTTGAACACACTAGAACAAGTTCAATTGTTCTGCCTAAGAAAGTCTGTTAGACGTGTACAGTGTAAAGTAACTGATATGGAAGATGGGGCAATAAGGAGACAATGGTGGTCAGTTTTCTTAGAGAATAAAGCAGGAGCATATTAAAAAGCAGAAACATCACTTTTCGGACAAAGGCCCATGTAGTCAAAGCTATGGTTTATCTAATAGTCATGTATGGATATGAGAGTTGGACCATAAAGAATATGAGTGCCTAAGAATTGATGCTTTCAAATTGTGGAACTGGATAAGACTCTTGACAGTCCCTTGGACAGCAAAATCAAACCACTCAATCCTAAAGGAAATCAACCCTGAATATTCACTGGAAGGACTGAGACTGAAACTCCAATACTTTGGTCACCCTAGGTGAAGATATGACTCATTGGAAAGACCTTGATGCTGAGAAAGATTGAGGGCAAGAGAAGAAGGGGGTGACAGAAGATGAGATGGTTGGATGGCACCAGTGACTCAATGGACATGAATTTGAGCAAATTCAGGGGGATAGTGAGGGACAGAGAAGCATGGCATGCTGCAGTCCCTGGGGTTCAAGAGTTGGACATGACTGAGCGAATGAACGATATAGGAGGAGAGCTCTCTTAGTGGTGGTACCTTGGTGAAGATTTGGAAAGTGATTAATTAATGTGAATTCTATGCCCCAACCAGTAATGCTGAAGAAGCTGAAGTTGAACAGTTCTATGAAGACCTACAAGACCTTTTAGAACTAACACTCAAAAAAGATGCCCTTTTCATTATAGGGGACTGGAATGCTAAAGTAGGAAGTCAAGAAACACCTGGAGTAACAGGCAAATTTGGCCTTGGAATGCGGAATGAAGCAGGGCAAAGGTTAATAGAGTTTTGCCAGCAAAGTGCACTGGTCATAGCAAACACCCTCTTCCAACAACACAAGAGAAGACTCTACACATGGACATCACCAGATGGTCAACACTGAAATCAGACTGATTATATTCTATGCAGCCAAAGATGGAGAAGCTCTATGCTGCTGCTAAGTCGCTTCAGTCGCGTCCGACTCTGTGCGACCCCACAGATGGCAGCCCACTGGGCTCTGCCACCCCTGGGATTCTCCAGGCAAGAACACGAGTGGGTTGCCATTTCCTTCTCCAATGCATGGAAGTAAAAAGTCAAAGTGAAGTTGCTCAGTCGTGTCTGACTCAGCGACCCCATGGACTGCAGCCTACCAGGCTCCTCCGTCCATGGGAGTTTCCAGGCAAGAGTTCTGGAGTGGGGTGCCATTGCCTTCCCCGGGAGAAGCTCTATACAGTCAACAAAAACAAGACCGGGAGCTGACTGTGGCTCAGATCATGAACTCCTTATTACCAAATTCAGACTGAAATTGAAGAAAGTAGGGAAAACCACTAGACCATTCAGGTATGACCTAAATCAAATCCCTTATGATTATACAGTGGAAGTGAGAAATAGATTTAAGGGACTAGATCTGATAGATAGAGTGTCTGATGAACTATAGAATGAGGTTCGTGACATTGTACAGGAGACAGGGATCAAGACCATCCCCATGGAAAAGAAATGCAAAAAAGCAAAATAGCTGTCTGGGGAGGCCTTACAAATAGCTGTGAAAAGAAGAGAGGCGAAAAGCAAAGGAGAAAAGGAAAGATATAAGCACCTGAATGCAGAGTTCCAAAGAATAGCAAGAAGAGATAAGAAAGCCTTCTTCAGTGATCAATGCAAAGAAATAGAGGAAAACAACAGAATGGGAAAGACTAGAGATCTCTTCAAGAAAATTAGAGATACCAAGGGAACATTTCATGCAA